>CAWUFW010011962.1:0-576854 GCA_963921515.1 Calotriton arnoldi | reverse complement strand
AGGCAAAGAGTAATTCTATGATTCAAACAAATGGGTTCCAACCTGCACTCCTGAGGGTAAACGTATAACCAAAAGTGTAATGAGGTAATAATTTAAACCAGTGCGTGGTGCTGTGAGCTTAAGGACCTGCCTATGGGACCTGTAATCACAATTGATTAAAGAAGGACACAGAGAACCTCCATTCCTCACACACAGCGCACTGCTTGAAAGTCCCTAAGTCTTCTCTTTGTGACATCAACAATTTAAAACATTTTTCTCAAAAAATCAGGAACTTTATACACAAATTTGATCTCAAAGATTCTTCATTGAATATATACGGTTCAAAACAAATTTACGGAGATATGAGCTGTCTGCTCAATAATGGTAATGTCCAAAGTTCAAAGCTAAACACATATGTTGTATGAAACAAAGTGTTCAAAACATCAATTTTGACAATGTTTGAAAAACGGACCCAATGCATTTCGGGTGAAACCCTTCATCAGGGGAAATTAATACATTTCATTCAAACATGCTGTAAACTGTGGCCTCCTGCTGAAACAGTAAAAAGAACAAAGAAAAGAGAAAAAACAACAAGTAAGTCTGGATAAGATATACACTGTCATAAAACGACATTTATTATCTGTGCTTGCAACCCCTATACACCAATGTGATCAAAGATCATGTTATCTAAAGCATGGTGCGTGCTAACAAAGTGCAAGTTTCACTATGCGAGCATTTCAGTAGTCTCTAAAAGAAGCTAAATTCGAGGTATGTAATTCAAATCAGTGAAAGGTGTAATGGTGATAAACAAGTGTCATGTGTCCATGAAATAAAGAGCGAGATATGTAAATCATGCCCGACAAGCGGCTGATCTCGGCTCGATGGAGATGTGCAAGTGATACATGCCGTGTGTCCGATGTCACGGTACCACTAAAGGTGTAATGGTGATAAACAAGTGCCATGTATCCATAAGATAAAGAGCGAGGTATATAAATCATGCCCGACAAGCGGCTGATCTCGGCTCAATAGAGATGTGAAAGTGATACATGCCAGGTGTCCGTGCTATATTAATAAAGTCTAAACTAAAGTCGTGCTTATATAATTACCTCCAGGGTTCAAATGGTGAGTTTGGAAAAGTAGAACTTCCGGTTTTAAATAAAGGTATCTCTGTACCGAGAAAAAGTCTCAGCCTACGTCCTCATAATGTGATAACCTCAACGTACCCGATTGTAGATGTGAAAATCTTACCTATGCCAATTGTGTGATGGCAATAATCTCAAAACACAGGAGCGCAAAACCAAAAGCCCATCACGTGACACTCATGGGCATCAGGCCAAGAAGCAGGCATCAACATCACATTCATCAAAATCACCCCCATCCAAGGGCACTCCCATCCCCACACCTGCTCCCAAAGACAAACAAACACTTGCCCTGTCTGCTGTGAACCTGGTTCCTGCAACGACTAAGCCCAAACACATTTCAAAGGCAGATTCACCCACAACGTCAACTCCCACCCACACCCATGTGAAGCTGGGACAAGAGAGCAAAGTGGGGGGTTTACCTCGACAACAGGGGATGCAGGGGAAGAGGCAAGGCCACACCAAGTGTACCACCAGATCCAGCAAATCCCCACAGGGAGAGCCACCTGCACCTGATACACCTTTGGTGGAGAGTGAGGCTGTTGTGCCCACCATCTCTTCCCACTCCGGCCAAGACACTTGTGGACTATCAAATCCCCAAGACATGTGTGGACTAGAAATATGGACTGGCCAATGGCCTTGCTGTTTTTTACTTTTGATGCCCATATCCTGTGCAGTTTCTCATGCACACATGTGCGGACTAGAAATATGGACTGGCCAATGGCCTTGCTGTTTGTTACTTTTGATGCCCATGTCCTGTGCAGTTTCTCATGAACACATGTGCAGACTAGAAATATGGACTGGCCAATGGCCTTGCTGTTTGATACTTTTGATGCCCATGTCCTGTGCAGTTTCTCATGCACACATGTGCGGACTAGAAATATGGACTGGCCAATGGCCTTGCTGTTTGTTACTTTTGATGCCCATGTCCTGTGCAGTTTCTCATGCACACATGTGCGGACTAGAAATATGGACTGGCCAAAGGCCTTGCTGTTTGTTACTTTTGATGCCCATGTCCTGTGCAGTTTCTCATGCACACATGTGCATACTAGGAATTTGTACTGGCCAATGGCCTTGCTGTTTTGTACTTTTGATGCACATTTCCTGTGCAGTTTGTCATGCACACATGTGCATACTAGGAATTTGTACTGGCCAATGGCCTTGCTGTTTTGTACTTTTGATGCCTATCTGGGTATTATGTAATAAATACTGTTACCCATGTTTTCTGCTTTGTCAATGCTAAATAAAAGGTTTTATGTATGGGTATCGGTTCATGTGACACATGCTCTGTATGCCACTTTCACATTGGCAATTATTTGTTTTACTTTTTCAGAGGTTTCCAGAGGTAACAGGCGCTTTTGTTCTTCTTCAGTCTGAGGCTTGAGGGTGCAATGATGGTTGTTTGTGATGATCTACTCTTCTAATCATTCTATGCTCAGGTTTGCTAAATTGTACACATGTCATGTTAGGATGCAATACCAGAACAGAGGTGAATGCTATCCACAGGATTACTTGCGGGGTGGCCAGGGTCCGTCATATCTGTGGGCTCTTTCATGATGTGTGCACAGCAGTGTTGATGTGTAGTCATCTTGTGTAGGCCTGTCTTCATAGTCACATGGGTACATTTGAATTTGTGCACTTGAGTAGTCATACAGTGTGATTGGCCTGTCATTGTCAGTAGTGTTGATGTGTATGTGCCCCTGCACATGCCAACTACACACATGTATGATCCACGTAATGTGTGCCTGTTAGGTTACATTGTCAGACGTGTGCTCCAGATTGTGGGCACATGTAGGAGTTGTAGGTTGAGCACTGTGCAGTGTGTCGGTGTGTCCTAGCACTCCTGGGGGACACCTACTTGTTGTCGCTGTCAGTTGTGAGTATGCAGAGTGTGTCACTGCAAAGTCTGTGTTGTGTTTTGTTGATCAGCCATGTGTCTTGTTTAAGTTTGTGCTCACTGTGCTGACCTGCTCAGCCACACTGACATTATTTGTGAGTTTTCTCATGCATTGCTGTCACTTGACACATTTTTGGGTCGAGTATAGTATGTGGTATGAGGAGTCCTACCATCCCCTATAGGTGCTTCTGATGCCTACACATTGTGAGTTACTCCTCTATGTGTTTGTGGACTGTACACTCCTCACCTGTCCAATACTGATGTACACACCACTTCAATCTCATGTCTTCCACCCCATGCCTTGCCAGTGTGTGACCCTCCCCACCACTTCATATTGTGACACTATACTGTGGGAGGGTGATCTGTGTACAGGACCAATGTGCCACTGAGGACAGTTTCACAATTAGTTATGTGTTATTTTCTTCTACTTGTTTGCAGTCATGGTTGCTCATGTGCAGTGCATATGTTTGAGCAGCACAGTCCTCTAGTCATGTTGTTTGCATCTGGGTTTTCCTGAGTTGTGCATCTGTGGGTGATGGCTAAGCTGTATGTCTGTTTGCTGAGGTACTGCTACCTTTCCTGAGTGTGATGTGATCTGTGTGCTGTGATGATTTGTGTTGTGGGAGTTCATGGTGCGGCACTCAGATATGTGTGCTACTAGTTTGGTTGGTGTTCACACGCTGCTTACTGTGCATGCAGTGCTGTCAATGTATGTTGCCTTATACTTGCCTGGTGTGCATCCCCCTGATGTCCAGCTGAGTTTGCTATGTGATGAATTGGTATGTGCATCAGTTGTGTTTTTGTAGTAGATGGATGCAGTGTTTGGCCTGTGTTGGCTCTTTCTACTGACAGGTGCAATGTGTGTGTGATGTTCTATTTGCATGACATTGTGTGTGAGTAGTTTGTGCATTGTAATACATTCAGATGTGTGTTGCATGTGTAGTGTGCATTTCTTGTGTGTATGTCACATTCGGCAATGTGGATTCTTGTTCATGAGCTTGTTTTGAGTGCACAATAGTGCTATGTCCTCCTATATTTGACCTGTCACTTGTCAGGATTGTGCATATGCATGCTTGTGGTACACTATGACACCATGCTCACTTGATAACTGGTGTGGTGTCTATGTCTGTGTTAGCTGATTTGTTAATGTTAATGTTAATGGGATTTATAAAGCGCACGAATACCCGGAGGTGTCTTGGCGCTGAGGACCAAGTACGCCCGCGCTAACGTCTAATTCATGATTTGTCCCATTGATCCCAGTTAGTGTTCATGATTGGCATTTGATGATGCAATTCTTGTTTGGGTTGAGGTATGGTGTCTGTGCATTTGTCCAGAGAGACAATGTTGTGTATTCCTGTTCTGTCTAGGGTCACATTGCCTATCCACTGTTTGCCTGCACATGGCTGGGCTTGTTGGACTTCTGTGGATGTTGTTTGTGAGATTTGTGTTTGGCTGTTGTTTTTTGGTCAGCATTGGTTCAGACATCCCTGAGTGTGAGTCTGAAATTTGTAGATAAACACCAGGGTGTGTCATTGGTTGTCTGGAAACTCACAGGACCTTATTTGCACATTTATGTGTGTTTCTCACAGGTGTTGAGTGTTGCAGGTGTGAGATGGGTAGATGATGGGTATGTGTGAAGGTCCTACTTGGGTTTGACAGTCAGGGAGTGTGACAATGAGCCAAGTGTGTTGTGCTGGTGGCATACACATGTCAAGTAAGTTGCCACAGATGTGTGGCTGGTCACTGTATGGCTTCTGACACTTCCTATCATTCCTCTGCCTATACATAGCTTGCATTGCTGTATCCCAGAGATATTGCACAGATGTCACTTTGGTTTAATTTCAATCACTGTGCCATCCATGTCTGATTTGATGGCCTAAGGGTAGTGTGATATGTTCCTCCTCTTGCATGTGATGTACAAATGCTATGTGGCTTGCTCCATGGTTTTCCAGCACTGTGCACTCCACTTTGGGCTAGTCCATTTATTGTCCTACATTGCTGCTGACCTATGGTATGTGTATGTGGCAGAGTGTCAGTGTGGGATCTTTCTGAGTGACTTGACATGCAGTGTGAACAGTTCAGTGGTTGTTAATATGCAGTGTGAGTCTTCATTTCTTAATTTACTCAGTTTGATTCACATGAGTGAAAGGCAGGCGTGACGAGGAGGGTTGTCCAGCCCCTGACCTTCTGTGCAGGGTGTTCATCTTCACCCCAACCTTCCCAGTCAATCTACCTTGCCCTTTGATGTGTGAGGTGCGAGGTCAAGCCACACCTGGCTGCTAAATTGTGCATTGAGGGGGGGCACAAGAGGGGCACACAGCATGTGTAGAAATGGGTGTGGGAAGTGTGCTGTGGGCTGTGGCCAACTGATGCAGCCCACCATGTGGGTAGGGTGAAGATGGAGCCCTGGGAAGCTGCCCAGACTGCCCATGCCTGGCGCCAGCCCTGCCTACTACATTGTGCGCAGGTTTTCCCGCGTCTTCACCGCTGCGGTGATGTAACCGGGACATTGCAGTGATTTTGCGGTTGTTGGGTGACCCCGATGCGGAGGTGTGGATTTCTAGCAGGCAAGACATGTGTGAGTACACTGGGGGATCTGTTCCTGTCTCCACCAGAGTGTCTGATGTGGACAGGAACCGTATTTCAGCACAGGAGTTGTGTGTTGTGGTTGTATGCGGAGATGTGTTATTTACGTACCTGCGGTGTTGACCGCGGCAACGTCTTATCTGTTGGTAGTGGATGAGGTACAGCAGCGGAAGGGCTTGAAGAGCTAGATCCATAGAAGTCAGGAACGCGTGGAGGTGCCCGGGATTCGAGTTTCGATCTACGCAGTAGTGCTTCCACCGTCTACGGGTGACTGGTTTCTCCGCTGTATTCTAATGGGCTGTTTGAGGCATCGTGATTTGTGCGGCGGTCGTAACGTCATTCCGCACGGCGGTCTTTCTCCATTGGCTCCCTCCGCCACCGTTGCGGAAGGAAATTCCTGGCGGATCCCGAAACTCCGCAGCGGACGGGAAATGGGCTATCTTTGCCCATTGTAATATGACGGACGCAAGGACCGCCGCTGGAGTGCAGAAAAGGACGTTTTCCGCCAGCACCGCGGATGTGCCAAAATCCGCCATCCTAATGAGCCCCTTAGTGTTGATTGTAATGCCAAGATATTTGTATGTCTGTTCTTTGGAGATCATGTTACCATTAAGATACCAATTACCCTAGCTCCTAGACAGGGGAGAATAAGCCACCCTGATCCTCCTCGACCTCTCAGCAACTTTTGACACCATATCCCAACAAACACTTAACAAGAGACTTCACCACATCGGGAAACAAGGTGATACCCTCAGATGGATTTCATCCTTCCTCACAAGTCAAACCCAGAGAATCCACCTGTGAGAAGTTGGCCTGGTATATGCTGTCCACTAGTTATAGTGGGCACCTTGCACCAGTCCAAACAACCTTTATTGATGATAGGTTTAAAGACAACCTTTATTGAAAGCTATCCTAGTGGTAGCTATGGAGAGCAGCCTTCAGGCTAAGTCTTGAAGGAGTGTTAAGCTGTTTGTTTTACCAGTTATAATCATATGAATGACCAAATGAAAGGAGAACCACACCATGTATATATATAAAATATATGTATTTATTACTAAACACTACCCAATAGTCTCTTTATGAGGCTAGAGGTCAAAGTACACAAGTTACAAGTCAAATAGCACAGTAAATTAGCACAATATACGATTAGCCCTAGGGGCATACCAAACCATATATTAAGAAAGTGGTATAAGAACCACGACTTAAGTAGACACAAGGCCTAGAGCCTGTAGAATCGCTGGGACCCCAAGGAACCACCCAAGGTAGTGCCACAGGGGACCCACGGGGGCTGTGTGCAGTGTGTGAATACAGCCGCGAGCTCCGTTATCGTCTATGGGAAAGTCGCGGTTAGAGTTTTAGAGTTTAAGGACACTTAGAAATGGACTGGGACCAAACCCTCTTGGACTTAGACAGTTCTAGGGTCAACACCCACAGGAGCACCGGAGTACTCAAGTTACCTCACCCAGGGAAGCCGGGTGCATAGGTGTCGAATGGTGTCGGGTCGCGTCGTCGATTTCAATGGCAGCCTGCAAGGAAGTGCTGCTGCCGGGAGGATGCGAAGTGTCCGAAGAGATCCAAGCCTGGATCGGAGATGAGAAGAACCTGAAAGCAGAGGGGACAGAGTCTGGGTCACTTGCCAGTGACCAGGGGCACGATAGTCGAATGCCCACCGATGTCGGGTGCTTCAGCTGAAAGAGGTGAAGCTTGACTCTTCAGCTACGAGGACCAGGAGGTGTTGACGATGACCAGGAGCTGGATTCGAGCTATTCCACAAAGGATGTCGAGTGCTGCAGCGTTGGTGTCCGGATTGAACACATTAAGCCTTGGCAACAGCAACCCACGCAGAAAAAAGAAAGAGGCTTCTGTGCAGACCAGCAAGGTCTGAGGGACTCACCACTCGGTGGGGAGTCAGGGCACGTCTGGAGCAACCAGGAAAGTCCAAAGAAAATCAGAGTTGCTTTCACAGGGACCTCCCAGTTGACAGACCAGGGATTGCGAAGGAGCCTCAAGCAGAAATGCAAGAAGCAGGCCCACGGAACACTCGTGGAGTGTAGGCTCACAATCTTCAGTGCAAATGGTGCTTGGGCCTGGGCTACAAGTAACCCAAAGCAGGACTTCAAGAGCTGTCGAGAAGTTGATGCACTAGCAAATGTGCACGGTGTCCAGTGGTTCCGGTTCCATGTCACTCGTGAGGGCTGCGGGTCTCAGCTTTGCTGGGTACTTGGGTCGGCCTCTGAGAAGTCTGGAAATCCTCTTCCTGGGCTGCAAGTACTTTGGAGTCCGGCGGGAGCTTCGGAGTTGCAGACTGGCAAATGCTTTGTTGGTGCCTGCCAAGCAGGGGAGTCACTCCTTGACCCCAAGGGAGATTTCTTCTGTCCTCTAGTCTTGAGTAGAGCGTTGAAGTTCCAAGATTCAGTTGCAGAGTTTTGTCCAGGTATATCTAAAGTCCTGTTGCCAGGGGTTCCTTACTTATACCTAAGAAAGGGGTTGGACTAACTCTGGGGACCCACCTATGGGAGGGTTTGGAAAGAGGGGTGGCTACACCCATTTCCTTTGTCCAGTTTCACGCCAGAGCAGGGGCTGGCAGCCCCTGCAACCGGTTTGAACTGGGGTATGCACAAGGACACCAAATGTGCCCCCAGTACAGGACTTCAAAGCACTCTTGGAGTGCACCCACCCAGCCCTAATCCACTAAGGCCTGTCTGTGACAGGAAACCTATTGTCCAGGCCTCCCCTGCCGGAGTTTCGGTCAGCAGCAGGAGGCCAGACTCGTGTCTGTGGCTGCAGCATCCATTTTGTGATGCCAGGGCTCGGTTTAGTTGGTACCGGGTATACCGGTGCTGTCATGTCTCTCCCTCTAGAAGGGTGGGATCATACTCCCACACCAGTTACTGGTGTGGGGGTATGATTCCAAGGTGTTTGACACCAAACACGACATGTTTCCGTGCAGCCATCCCAAATTTGGCATTCACCGCGAAGATATAATGCACTTAAGAGTATATGGTCAGGCTGCACCACAGACAACCCCAGAGAGGAGATTCCGAAGGCTGCAGAGGGGCTCTGCTCATGCATGGGCACCCTCTCACATAAACCCAAGCACCCTGCCTTCAGGATTGATAAGGCCTGCCATAGGGGTGACTGATAGGATTATATGTGCAGTGATAGGGTGAGATATAGTGAACCTATATCTCAGTAAGGGGTGCATGCACCACCTTACTCAGGCTGATGTAGCAGTCCTGTGGTGTCATTTTGGAAGGCAGTCCAGGGGTGGCATAATACATGCTTCAGCCCCTGGTAGGCCTCTGGGGTACCTATGCCCTGGGTACATAGTATACCATATACTAGGGACTTATAAGGGCACTCCAGAATCCAATCTGTGGTGTACCTAAAGTACATGGAATCAATTTATAAGAGAAAGCAGATAGGCTGGTGACCTGAATAGCAGGTTCCCAGCCAAACTAAGTCAAAAACCATCAAAACACCAGAAAAAAAGTGGGGGCAACCATGTAGTCAGATTCCAACTTCCTACACCACCTGCCACCCTTCACCTCAGTCAGAACAAAAGAGCACAATCTGTGGCATCCCGTAAAGTTCATCCCTTAGCCCCACCCTCTTCAACACATCGTCAGAACCCAGAACCTCAACAGCATATCCTATGCTGATGATACCCAGATCATCCTCTTGCTCGAAGCAGACCCCTCCATCATGAGGACCAATTTCCACAACAGCATGATGGACATTGCTAACTGGATGAAAACCAACTGTCTGAAGCTCAGCACTGACAAGACCGAAGTGCTGATCTTTGGGAACAACGTCTCTCTGTGGAACGACACCTGGTGGCCTGCAGAACTCAGACCTACTCCCACACCAACAGACCATGCCCACAGCCTTGGCATCATCCTGGATGGCAAACCTACCATGTGACAACAGATCAACACAGCCTTCGCCGCCTGCTTCCACGCTGCTTCCACATGCTCCAAAGGATCTTCAAATGCCTCCCAATCGGCACAAGAAAAACTGTCACTCAGGCCCTAGTCATCAGCTGGCTAGACTATGGCAATGCACTGACCTCAGGAACCACCTTGCAACTCATGAAGAGACTCCTTACGATACAGAACTCAGAGGCCAGACTCATCCTAAAGCTGCCTAAACTGACCCACATCACCCCCCACCTCAGGAACCTCAACTGGCTGTGGGGTGCAGGGTACGAGTGCCAGCATGGGTGCGGCATGCAGTGCTCATGGCATACGTGGCGTTAGTTCGTCCATACAGATTAGGCTTAACCAACCAGCATGATACTGCATACAACAGCGTGGAAATGCTAGTGAGTGGACTTAGGGCCTGATTACGAGTTTTGCGGTATTGTGAGGGGCCGCCAAACCAGCAGCCCGCTGCAACACCGCCAACTCATATTCTGACTGGAATACAGGTTGGGCGGTCCTGTGGCGGCGGTCCCACAGCGGTGCCTTTCTATGACTCATAGGAGAGCCTTAGAAAGGCACCGCTGTGGGAGCACTGCAGCCCATTCCTGCACGGACCGAAATGCAGAACACTGTGCAGAAACAGGGGGTGCATACAGACGGGGCACACCATGTACACCCCTGCATGTACCCCCATGCACAAAGGAAACAGGGCCCCCTTAGTTTCCTCACCATGGTCTCACCACCATGAAAAGGGTTGCAGTGAGGAAACTCTTAATATGCTTGGCGGTGCCTCAGCGGCACAACCAGCATATTACACCCTCACACAACTGCACCACCGCCCCGAGATCAGTGATCGCCATGGGTTGCGGCAGTCCTGTGGTGGTCCCACCACCGTAGTTGTAATACGGCAGGTGGACCGCCAGTCTGGAGGTTCAGGGACCGCCACCACGGGTTATCGGTCCGTGGACCGGCAAACTGATAATTAGGCCCTTAGTCTCTCAAATGGAAGTCAAAATCTTCCAGTGGGACAAGGTCCAAAGCTGTGGCTAGCAAAAGTCCTTCAAAGCCAGATACATCATTTTTGTGATCTGACTACAGCAATGGGTTTTGGTGCCAAAAGCTCCAAGTGAGACAAAGCTGGATTTCATAGCCACCATGGTGCTTTTTATGTTCCTGAAACATGCAAACAGGAAGTCAACGACTTGATCCTTGAAGAGGAGTTCCAATCAATAGGTACCATCAGGATTCAGGAGTTCTTAAGTCCTCCACTGAGTCATCTTCTTCCAGCAGGAATCAGGAGCCTCCTCCAGAGTCCTGCTCTTCAGGTGGAGATTTTCTAGGTCCATGAATGTTCTGAGGAAACGATAACTAATTTTCTGCAGTCTCCCTTCTCCCTTTGCCGCACTTCCTTTTTGGCTTACTGTAAAATTATCCAGTAACACCTTATTCACGAAGGCAGAACCCAGCTGTCACCAGGCAGGCCTGTCTTGAGCATCTTAGACATTCCCCTATTCTCATAATTTCTACTCAAACCTGACTTTGTCAAACTCAAGTCACTTTTCTACTGTGACTGGACCCTGGCTGTCTAGGAGGTTCCTTGGAATGAATAGGAGAAGCCCTCCCTGGTATCTCGAAGTCAAAAGAGGTAGCACTTAAACTGCACTTTGTTCTACCAACTTTCCCTGTGCACTCCGAGATAGCTAATCCCAAATTAAAGGCCCTGTGCTCTGGGGGTTGAACTCACTAGTGGTTTGGTGCAGGGCCGGGCCACAGCTGAGGTCATGTACCAAAAACATGCAGCAAAAGGCAAAGGAAGAGAGCAGCAGGTGGTTGGATGTTCAGGTGAATGGATGGAAGGTCTGGCTGCAGTGCACAACCAAGGGCTGTCAACAGAGGGGGTTGAACGGTTGGATGCTTTTGCGCCAAAAGTGCCTGCACGCAAAGGCATGCAGGAAAACCCTGCAGCACAAGGCCAAAGTACAACCACTGAAGTATTTCAATACATTGGGGGTAGTTGATCCCCGAGTGGGCTACAGGCCAGATCCTACAGTCAAGTACCACAGTTATACCATGGTGCAAGGGTGCCTGAGTTGAGGGGATGATTGTGTTTGTGCAGGAAGGAAAACCTTCCTGCACAAAAACAATCACAAGAGGCTTTTTCATTTTTCTATGTGTGCTGCAGAATGCAGCACACATAGAAAAAGGAAAAACTAGGAGAAATAAAGATATATCTCCTCGCTGTGTCTTCCTTACAGCTCCCCTGGGGAGGCATACGTTTTTGGCGCTGCCTCAGATTTACGATTTCTCGTAAATCTGGGGAAGTGTCAAAAAGCCATGTATGTTGCTGGGAACGCCCCTAGCAACATCCATGGAGCGCCCCTTTAACACAGAAAACTGCATTAAAGGGAACCAAATTTATGAGGCAGAATTAAGCCCAAAAAAGTGGCTTAGTGCTGCTTCGTAAATATGGAGCAGGCTCCTGCGCCACGTACATCACAAAAAGTGACGTTCTGGCGGCGCAAGGGGCCTCATAAATGAGGCCCTTTGTTTTAAAGTATTGTATAGAGTTCTCTTTTCATGTGTTCAGTTATTGTTTGATGGTAATCTATAATAATGGGGTCATTTAGACATGCATGTTTTATTTATTTATTTATTTTCAAACTGATAGATGGCTCAAGGGAGTCAAACACTCCGACTGCGTGGACTCTGGGTGGACTCTGGGTGGGCTGTACTTCCTGTTTGGCTCTAGTGAAGCACCTGTGGAATTAAGTTAATAACAGTGTATTCTTGTTATTCGGAACTAAGAAAGACATTAGAGGTGTTGACTAACTTAGAAAAATTAATTATGAATTGTTTAATTCAATATAAAAAGCAATAATTGTTTTACAATCTTGCAAGACTCTCACAAGAGTCTCGTGAGAGGTCCAGGAGTGAAAACACACCCCAAGGAAGAGTTGTGATAGGTTGCTATAGATGTCTTTATTTACAAAAGGTAGATTCTATCCTTTTGGTTTATTTCCCTATTGGAGTTTGCTATGGATAAATCTTGTTGCTGTGCTCTGTGTGCCTTCTTGTTTGGCATAGAAGAATGTCTTTCTCAGATTCCAATGAGCATCCTGGTGCTGTGGCCACAGCTAAGCCACCTCAGCCTGCCAAAGATTCTTTGGTATGTGAATGTTTTGACATGGGGCCAGGCAGCAAAAAAGTCTCTGTAAAGTATGTCATCTGCAAACTTTGCAAGAAGGAGTTCAGCCAGGAGAGTAGTAACAAACAGTACAGCATGAGTACTACAGGCATATGGAGGCTCCTCAAATCTATGCATCTACAAAAACTTTCTTGGGCAGAGCTAGCTCGTGCTGAAGAGCTGGACAACTCTTCAAGGTCTTCCACTTCATTTGAACCCGGAGATACTGTGCCTGCCAATGTACTGTGCTGAAGCAGATAACAACCCTGCTTGTCGTTAAAAAGCCCTTTTTTACTTCTAATGTAAGCAGATCATTTTTTCATCAGAAACAAGCAGGTCTGCACAGGACAAGGTTATCCAAGGTCACGCAAAAAAAACCTTGGCAGTAGTTTTTTTCAGCAGTTATTTTTTCCACAAATTTGTTTTTAAGGAGATGCTGTTGCCCCCCCACCCAAGTTGTATGCTTTAGTTCTACCCTATTATAACATTAAAAAAGACAAAAACATGTTAAAAAAAAGTTCAAAAACACAAAAAAAGTAAATTTGTAACAAAATGTTAGCAAAAACGGCTCTTTTTACGGTTACCCTATAGTTTCATTATCTACGTTGTTTGTAGTATGTTTTTTTCCCTTCTTAAAAACTCTCTCAAGAGTCTCGCAAAAACCAGATAGACAATCCACTGTGTGCAGTCAACAGAAAAGATCATACTATTAATCAAGTAACTTTGCACCATGTAAACTGCAGCTGGTCACAGCCTAGCCTACTTTTGTAACTGCCAAAAATCTACCAATTACATTCATAATTTTGCCACTTTTCCATTTTTTCTCTCCTCATGTAAATCTATCTTGATTCTGGAGCTTACTCATTCTGCTGAGCACTCTTCTTGTGACTGAGATCTCCATACTGCCCCATGGTTTGCCTCTGGATTTTGGGACACAGGAATAGAGAATATTCCATTAATTGTGGTCTTGAAAAAAATCTTAGATTTCCAAACTTGGACGTAACGTGGATTGGTCATAGAGGTATGAAGTAGCATCAATTGTTACCAACGGTTGAGAGTATTTTAGATTGTGAGCACCCAGACCTGATAATAGTGCACTGTTGTGGCAATGACCTAGGCATAATCATAGGGATTGCTCTTGAAATAGAAATAAAAGAAGCCTTTTAACAATTGATGTCTGTCTTTCCTCACACTGCCTTTGTATATTCTAATATTTGTCAAAGGCAAAAATGGCAATGGTCAAAAGAGTTTTGTCCTAAGATTGAGAAATCCCAGAAGCATGTAAATAAAACAGTTACTGCATTTCTTCGTGACCATGGAATTGTCTCTATATATCATAACAGTATCCGTTTTCATCTATAGGCGAGATGGAGTGCACTTCACTGCAGAAGGGAATAGGATCTTCCTTAATAACATCAAGAAATGCACCCAGTACTATGTGTGATTAAACACTACACACTATAAACACAAAGGCTCTTGTCAGAGCCACCCTATTCCTACATTATATTAATATTTCATGTTATAACTAACCCTGGGCAAAGCACTACGCTATGCTCGCGTAGTTTGCGAAGTTTGCGCTACTTCGCACAACACGAATTGCACGTAGCACAGTGCAAACACGCGTAGCGTAGTGCAGCGGTCATTTTTTGCTTGCTCGCGGTCCTCAACGTCAAGTTGGCGACCGCAAGAAAGCAAAATGACATCCCGGCGAGACTTTTTCCTCGTTCGCGATCAGCAACATCAAGTTGCCGATCGCGAGCGTGGAAAATAAACCTCCCGGCGAGATTCTCAACGCGGGGAGGTCAGGTTTCTCATTGCGAGTGGTTGCGTATGCTCGCGACCGCTCGCGATGAGAAACTACCAGTCCGTGTTGAGAAAGCTGCCGCTCGAGTAAAAATCTACTCGAGCAGCAGTAAAAGACAGCTCGCACTGTGCAAGATGCCGTTTTCAATGATTGCACAGTGCGGACAAGCATCCGGCACTGTGCAATCATTGCGAACAGTGCACTACGCAGTTCGCGTAGTGCTACGCGTAGCTCGCGTAGTGCGAACTGCACTTTGCGTAGCTTCGCGTAGCGCTACTTCGCGAACTACGCCCAGGCTTAGTTATAACTCTGTTTTTTTGGGGGACGCTGCCACCTGTGAGACTCTTGCGTTAGCACCCAAACACCTGCCTCCACCTGTATATTTGTCCGACTCTCACAGGAGTCTCACAAGCTCAAACACTTAGGATATTCATAACAGTCCTGTATTCTTGGATGTAGGTAGTAGAGCATGCAAACCCATAAGCCTCTCTGATGAGACTTTGCTCTTCAGACAGATTTTCTCTACCCCTCCCTACTTTTTTTGGACCCTGCGAGATTCTCGCGAGATTGTACCTTTTTTTAGGGATGGAATTTACACTCTCTTCAATTACAGTACTTACACTTTATAGTTCCCACTATTAGGGTGTAGGGAGAAAGTGACCTCTCCACTCAGAGCTTTACAAAATATAAGAGGAGTGTAGAGCAGTTGCATCAAGGTGACCAGTGTGTAGAGTGGGGTGTGAAGGGACACTGCCTCTCCACACACATCTTTCCCCAGGTTCAGCACTATGCATAGTAGGGTATAGAAGGTACTCACTTCACATGTTAGACCTCTGTATTGCATAGCAAGTATTAGAGGTACTGGCCTTGCAACTGAGAACTCTCCCCATGGCAATAACCATCTATATTAGGATGTGGGAATGGATTTGCCTATCCAATGACACCTCTCCCCAGAGTGACATACATACCCAGTAATGTGTAGGGAAACATTGTCCTTTCCACTAACACTTATCTCCAGGACAACATGGATGTGCAGTAGGGTGTGGGCAACGAGCGGCCTCTCTGCTGACATTTCTCCCAAGAGCAGCAGGGATACACAGTACTGTCTGTAAAGGGAGTGGCCTGTCCGCTAACACATCTCCCCAAAGTGACAGGTGTCTGTAGTAGTCTTTGAGAAAAACTTACCTCTCTGCTCATACCTCTTTCCATGCTGACAGATATGCATAGTAGGCTGTGGGGACAAACTGCCTTTTTTGCTGACACATCTCTCTTTGAAGATAGGTCTGTGTAGTAGAATGTACAAAGACACTGACCCCTCTCTTGTGACCTATCTCTTGGATGGTGGTTTTGCAAATTAGGGTGTGAAAAGGGGCTTACCTCTCTGGTCACAGCCTCCCCAATATGACAGATGTACAAGTAAGGTTTGGGGAAGAAATGACCTCTATGCTAAGAAGTTTATCTTGCATAACAGTTATAGAGACTAAGGTATGGAGACGCACTGCCCTGTCAAGTCAAACATCTCCCCAGACTAACACATGTGTAAAGTAGTTTGTGGGCAGAGACCGTTCTCTCTCCTCATACCTTTCTGTATGGTGATGAATGTCCATAGTAGGGTATAAAATGGAGTAGCCTCTCTGCTGACAACTGTTTCTTGGACAACTAAGGGCATATTTATGAGTCTCCTGCGTGACGTGGCTTTGAATGGCCTCATAGATATGGAGTTAGGCAAGGCAGCGCAAAATGCTGCGTTACCTTACTCTGCATTCGGGAGGCATTCCATAGGCATTGCAGTATGTTTTCCCATGCAACACCCATGGATTTTGATACTTCCCCAGATTTACGAGAGAATATATATATATATATATATACATCCATATATATATTTAGATGTATATATATATATCTATAGATATATAGATATATATATACATATATATATATACACATATATGTGTATCTATACATATATATACATCTAAATATATCTATAGATATATATATACATCTAAATATATATATGGATGTATATATATATATATATATATATATATTCTCTCGTAAATCTGGGGAAGTATCAAAATCCATATATATATATAAAACCATATATATATATATATATATATTAGTAAGTGGGGGTAACCACTAGATAGTTATAATGAGGTCTGCTTTTCCATAGACAGAGCGTTTGTTTGGTTTGCTGATAACTTTAACCCTGGTTGACGAATCGTCACAAAACTTTCCCAAAAAGGTTCGCTCATCTCAGCACCTTCCTAGAAAAGTTGGGAGTGATACATCACTTACGGGGGGGGGTGTGAGAAAAAAGGATGGTCCTAAAACACAAAATCCCAATGCATTTTCCATAGACTTCTTTTGACAAGGCTACAGCAAAAACTGCTGAACGGAATTTCACCAAATGACTGGTGTGCATAGTAGCCTGCATGAGGAACAACTGGCCTCTCCTTTGAGACCTCTCTTTCAGATGTCAGGTTTGCATAGTAGGGTGTGTGGATGGACTGGCCTCTTCTTTGAGGCCTCTTTTTTCAGACAGGTGTGCACAGTAGTGAGTGGGGAGGAACTGGTCCCTCTTTTACACCTCACTCTCAAATGAAGGGTGTGCAAAGAAGGGTGTGGGAGGGACTAGCCTCTCCTTTCAGACACCTCTCTCTGATGATGAGTGAGCGTAGTTGTGTGTGGGGAAGGAGTAGCCACTCCAATGAGACCTCTTTTTTGGATGACTAGTGTGCATATTAGGGTGTGTAGAGTGACTGGCCTCTATTGATACCACTCTCTTTGATAATGGGTTTGCATAGTATGGGGTGGGAACGGCCTTAACAATTCTCCCAAGCTGATCAGTGTAAATAGTAGACACTGATAAAACCATCTCCACTAAGACTCGTTCCTCCAGTCACAAGTTTTTATATCAGAGTGCATTGAACGATTACCTACTCCTTCCTATTTTTCACAATCCCACAAGAGTCTTGCAAGATCGTAACATTTTTAAAAAAAGAATTAACCTTCTACTCATTACAGTACTTATTTTTCACACACTTCCTCTCAATAACAAGGAGCATAATATGCATTCCTACTACTAGACTGTATTAAGAACTCACCTACTTCTTTTTACTGTTCACAATCGTGCAAGAGTCCCGTAAAATCGTAAAACATTTTTAACAACAATGTAGATTTATTTTTATCACAGTAGTAGAGACCTCTTCTCAACATCTAAGAGAACAACATGCCTTTCTGCTGACCCTTATATGGCTTTTTTACTTCATTTCAAGAACACCTGCATTTTTTCAGAGTAATAGAGGCCATTTAATTTCTAAAATTCCAAGAGCCAGCCAATAAGAGCGCTCACTCTTGTTGAACTCATGGGAGCCTTCATACTTTCGCAAGGGCATGAATGCTCACAGGAAAAATGGGCCTCTCACTAACCCTGGGCGTAGTTTGCATAGTAGCACTACACGTAGCTATGCGAAGTACACTTCAAACTACACGTAGTAGTGCGTAGCTGTGTGCTTGTCTGCACTGTGCAATAATTGCCAACAGCATCTTGCACAGTGCAAGTTAAGATAAAATAAGTATCTCTGTGTTTATATGCTAAAATGCATATAGTCATTTTACAAAAGTGAAAACGATAAATTAACAAGCAGTGAGAGAGGTGATGATTTTGGGGTCCCCCTAACCTAGGGGAGGACCAAGCAGATGCCTTGAACACAAAGAGCATATCATGCTGAATGATTCAGTGGTGGTCCCTTCCTCCTAGGATCACCCCAAGCTACAGTTATGGGCAAAAATACAATCCCAACCAAAGGCCCTGCAAAGCATTATGGGGCGAGATTAGCAGTGGGCAGTGAATATTATAGTGTCCAATATCAAAATAATTCTACAAAGAGCTGCAGTTCAACTAGTCGTTACTAGATGTCCTCACGAGTCAAATGCAAAAGCATTGAAATTATTAATACATCAAGCTGCAGTTCCACTAGTCGTTACTAGATGTCCCTCACGAGTCAAATGCAAAAGCTTCATGAAAGGGTTTCAATGCTTTTGCATTTGACTCGTGAGGGACATCTAGTAACGACTAGTGGAACTGCAGCTTGATGTATTAATAATTTCAATGCTTTTGCATTTGACTCGTGAGGGACATCTCGTAACGACTAGTTGAACTGCAGCTCTTTGTAATTATTTTGATATTGGACACTATAATATTCACTGCCCACTGCTAATCTCGTCCCATAATGCTTTGCAGGGCCTTTGGTTGGGATTGTCTTTTTGCCCATAACTGTGCTTGGGGTGGTCCTAGGAGGAAGGGACCACCACTGAATCATTCAGCATGATATGCTCTTTGTGTTCAATGCATCTGCTTGGTCCTCCCCCTAGGTTAGGGGGGACCCCAAAATCATCACCTCTCTCATTGCCTGATGTTTTCATTCTCAAAGTTCATTTTTGTGAACAGGTTATATGCTTTTTTAGCATGTAAAATTGCATTTGTAGGTGTTCATTGTTTTGCTGCTATGCTATTTCAATTAGCACAGTTTTTGCACTGTGCTATGTGCAATTTGCGTAGTGTGTAGTAGCATGCCCAGGGTTACCTCTCACCCAATCACAGAGCTCTTTTTTTAAATTTGCATTTTAACGGGACTCTCAGGAGACACTTGTGAGAAAAACTGTTCTATCTATATTTATTTCACCCTTAATATCTTAAAAACTAATGAATGGATTTACACCAAATTAGAAAAAGCACAATCTGCGGACTAAAATTTAGCTTCTTGCCAAATGGCGGGAGCACCACAAGCACAGCTCTGCTTCGTGGAAGAAATGCTCTCGCTTCTATGAAGTAGAGAAGAATTGCTTTTGGACAAAGGGAGCTGCATGTTAGCCTTCAGGATCCCCCGTGGTCCCCAACGCGTTGCCCATGCCCCAGGTGATGGGGTCCCCAGGGCAATATCGGCCCAGGAAGAGGGGCTGAAATTGGCCTCAGAACGGGGTCTGCGAGGCCCATGGCCTCAGGGACCCCACCTCCTGGGGAATGGGGTCCCCAAGGCCAAAATCGGCCTGAGGAGGAGGGCCACGCAGCCCCCCTGCCCTTTTTTTAAAAACATAAATAAAGGCCTCGTTCCAAGGGATGGGGTCTCCTGGGATCAAAATTGGCCTTTTTTCCTTAATAAAAGTAAATTAAGGAAAAAATAGTGAGTGTATAAGGTGAAATAAATTGTGTAGCTTCTAGACAGTATACTCGAAGGGAAAATAGAAGGGTACTTATATTAGAATATTAACTGAAGATACAGTGAGCAGGAAAAGAGAAAGAGAAATTGCTATACTGAATGCTTATACATTTTATTATGCCAGTATGAATAAATGTGTTTGAAATTAGAGGTGGGTGTTTGCTTATAGTATGTCATTTAACAGTTTGTAATTTGTAAACGCTCTCACAGCCAGGGTGTCACTTACCAACGATTGGTGGGCAAATAATTCCGCGCTGCCGGTGAAGTTCGCAGAGTTTTGCAAACTCCGGGCCTGCAAAACTCTGCAGAGTGACGCAGAGTTTTTTCTCTCGCGTGACTCACCAATATTAAGTTGGTGGGTGCAACAGAGAAAAGTCACACGCTAGACCTCCTACCGGTTAGATTTCTCAATGCTGCTCATGTTGAGGAAGCTGCCGCTCAAGTAGAATATCTACTCAAACGGCAGAAAGAAGCAGCACCCTCTGGCATGACGCGTAGTTCAGTTTGTGGTGCGAGCAGCACGACTTACCACACTCTGCCACTCGCTGAACTCTGCAAAGTGCTGCACAGGTTTTTCGGCACTTTGCGAACTCCACCCAGCCCTATTACAGACTCAGTTAACACTCTCACATAAGCAGTTATGTACGCATCACTCATATAGCCAGACAGTGACTGCCACACTCACTCACACCCATAAGACCATTCACACACCAATTTACTCATGTGTATATCCAAGTTTGAATACTAGTTAGTCCTCAAAGCTGGGGGGGTTGTATGATGTTACCCCACATGCATTTACCCCGCATGCTTTTACCCCGCAGTTTTTGCACCGCAAAATCTTTTACACCGCAGGGCTTTACAATGCACTCCATTACAACGCATTCTCCATTACAGCGCAATTACTATTCTAACTCCAGGGGGGCGTTACTTTGGGGAGTGCGTTGTAACAGTTTTCAGTGTAAAGCCCTGCGTTGTAAAAGTTTTTGCAGAGTAAAAAATGCGGGGTAAAGACATGCGGATTAAAAAATGTGTGGTAAAGGATGTTTCCCACTGGGGGGACATCGACAGAAGGCAACCTGCACCACAAGAAGAGTTTGAAGAGGACTACTTCAGCACTCTTGAAAAGGGAGAACCCTGATAGTAGTTGACCTCAGAATCAGGGCCCCAAAGAGTAATGGGTTTCAGAAGGAGGGAGAGGAGTGGAGAAATGAGTGGGTAAAGTCTCCACAGGAGAGAGGGGATCCCCCAGAGAGAGACTTCTCTATTTGATACAGGGCAGAAAATGCTATCTCCTTCTAAACCCAGTCCCCTGAGGACCGCAGGAATAGACAGGCTGAGTGGGATCTGAGGCTGCAGCCGGCCCAACTGGGAGCAGAGGAGAGAAAAGCTGAGGCTAAGACATCCTTGGAGGAGAAAAGAGTCTTGCTGGCTGGAGTGTCGAGGAGGTACAATTGAAGGCCAAATAGTTGTAAGAGTCTAGCTAAAATGGTGGGAGCACCACTACTGTGTCTAGTACAGAAGAAAGAGTTCATATATTAAGAGACTTAGTGCGTGATTTTAAGCAGGGGGTTAATGTAGGCAGGTTATTTCTGGCATAATAAGTAGCTGTAGAGGTACAGAGGATCTCTGAGGAGTATTGTAGAGGTGCCTTTGAAGTCATAACCGTGGTGATGGGAGGGACTATGAACTGGCTCTAGAGAAGGGGAAGAGGTTGAGGTATCCCACTATAAAGGGGGCCCTTGTCAGTAAGTATGAATTAACCCCAGAGAAATGCATGTTAAAATTCAGGGTTAGTCAGAAACTGTGTCACTATTTCAGTGAAGATTTTGTGGGGTACTTTTGAAATGTATGTTAAAAGTACTGTTGTTTTCCAACAGTTTTATACTTTTTTTTAAAGAGAACTGATAAAAAGCAACTTTTTTCAAACAACAGATGGAATACATATGGAATGTGAATTCTTGGGACCTCAGAATATAATCTTGTTGACCTGTACTCTGTTGTAGGTATTTGCACAGGGCGGTCATCATACCGTCCGCCTACTACAGTTCTAAATAATTGAGGAAAACAGTGAGACTTCAAACTTTTCTCCAGGCACTCATTGTAGTTCATTTAGCTTGTTTCATCTGCTACAGTTCAATGTCATCCTCCATAACCACGTTTGAATGAAGTGGATGGATTCTGTAATGCTCATATATTTTTTCAGATCTACTTCTATTCACTTTTTTAAACTGTCCACTTGAAAGCAACATTTCATCCTCCATCCAGCCTCCATGGTTAGACAACATCTACATTTTTATAGTACACATTATTGTCTTTAAGATATAGGGGCTTATTGTGATGTCAGACGGACCGCCTCATTATGATGCGACCGAACACTGTTCAGTCGCATACTCCCATTCCTCTATGGGAGCTCATGTTATGGCCATAAACCGGCTGTAACACAAGCTCCCATAGAGGAATGGGAGTCTGTGTTCATCCCTGCACTGTGTGGCAGGCACCTCTAGGTAAATACTACAAATAACTACTGCACTCCCATTTATACACAGGAGCATTTCTACCCCTTCCTTGTACCTCTTCACCTACCTCTTCCTCTACATTTCTAAGAACCAGCTCCTCTTTTGCAATGGGACTACTGTATTTTACTTCCTGACATCGGCCAGTTGTTTCAACTGCATACACTAATTAATTTTTTTTCAAGTAGATTTATTCATTAAAACAAGGTTCAGTACGAGACACACTTCCATTCTCCTTAAAAAAATTAGTAAAAAATACTTTTATTGATAAGCCTTTTTGGATATTTTTTCGTCATAGAAAATACTGTTTTAACCAGTGTTTTCATTCTGTTCAGTATCAAAATAAATAGTTTGCGCTTCAGAGCAAACGGTTTATTAACCACACTCTCAATATATTATTTTGTTTAGTGCTGCTCTTCTCATCTTAGTGTCCCATATCTTTTGTACCAAATTCAGTATTATTCTATTTTTAAATATTCTTAATCATATTTCTTTCAATTGTTTGTCAAAATAGGTGATATTTGTATATCATTATTTATTTTGAATCTGACTGACTCCTTTCTTGTTACAAATTTGGAGAGGTAAAGTAAATAGGCAGCAGCATTGTAAGCACATGAGTGGGGCCTACAGTAGTTAATCAAAAATTCAAGTTTCAGTGTGTTTCTGTATTTGTAAATGGTTAAATAAGTTATGCTATGTTTGTTTGTTAATTGTCTGGTTTAAATTGTATCCTAATTTGTTATTAAAATGTTATAATAAAGTTATAAATAAATGTAATATTAATTTAACTTAGGAGTCACAAACACACCCATACAGGTATTCATATATGTATTCACACACCTATACAGTCATTCACACAGGTACTGAGACACCCATACACTGTCACACACCCACTCAAAAACTCGTTCAGTCAGTGACAGTCCAATTTACACATGCAAACATCTACTTACATACACATAGTGTACTGTTTTTTTTCCACAATCTTTATGTTTGATTTTTCGTAACATCATTTGTGGTGTATGAGTATATACCCTTAGAACAGTAGAAGGGAAAATGGACCCACAGAACACATTTTTACAGTGGCAAATGTGGCATTTCGCACAGTGAGTAACCATCTCACGCAAATCTTCACAGGCTATTTGTACTGTTATGACTGCAGCTGATGAAAGTTCTCCCAAGAGTGCCAAATATTCTGCTGCACCTAGTTTCTCCTGCATCATTCAGTTGTACACCCTTACATGAATTATATTTAAGTGCTACCAATCAGAACTTGTCCCATGTGAATACTTCTTGGCAGTGCTGCTGGGTAACTGTATGCCACAAATATTACACTGCACATATTTAGCTGTAATCCTCTTTCCCCCTGAATGTATTCTAAAATACTTGCAGACATCACCTTCCTTTGCGCTTGCTGCTGTAAATATATACCTGCATATGTTTCGAGTGGTTGTGCACAAAACTATATTTGTAAATAGTTAAGTAAGTTGTGTTATGCTTATTTGTAGTGAGTGCAGTGCACAGTGTTCCTTAATTGCAATGAGATAGTTTGTTGTTTTTTTCTACAACCTTTATGATTGTTTTTTCCCCACTGTTCAATGATGACTGATTAAAAAGTACGGGCCATATTATCAAGAATGGCGCAAACATTATCGCCGCTTTAGCGGCAGGAAACTGCCGCTAAAGCGGCGATAAGGGGCTTGATAATATGCCCTAGAGAATTCCAATAGAAGCCCAGGTTCTGGTTTCAAGGACATCAAACCTGGGCTTCTATTGGAATTCTCTAGGGCATATTATCAAGCCCCTTATCGCCGCTTTAGCGGCAGTTTCCTGCCGCTAAAGCGGCGATAATGTTTGCGCCATTCTTGATAATATGGCCCTACATTGTTTATTGTGTATGAGTTAAGAAGCTGAGAACAGTAAAAAAGAGAAAATAAAATGCTTATTTATATTAATACATACCTTTACAGTATGGGAAATGTCTAGTTATTTCTTTTAATAACGTCTTTATGCATTGTGGAAACTATAAGTTGCTTTTGTAATTCTTTTAATTGTAAAACGATACAAATTTAAGTATTATTCTTTTTCTACAGCTCAGTGGCACCATCTATTGGAGTAATGTACTTTACTAATTCGTTCTTGCAGTGTTTTTCCATAACTTTAGATTTTGAGGATGCACACCCAAGCACAGATTGCTACAGTTACTAACACACCTAGGCACACATCAGAACAGCAACTCACACAGCCAGCTACACACAGATAGAGGTACTCACACATACAGGCTCACACTGATACAGCCACTGACTCACCTAGGCATACATCAATACAGTCACTGGCACACCCAACTACACACTGCTACAGTCTCTGACAATGCCAGCCTAGCACTAATGCATCATATAACACATCCAGGCACACACTGACACACATAAGGGCATACCAATGCAGACATTGACAAACCCGGGCATACAGCAATGCAGACAGTGACAGCCAGCAAAACACTAATGCATCCATACGCACCCAGGTACACACAGACACACACACTGACACACCCAGGGACTTACCAATGCAGACACTGACAAACCCAGGCATACAACAATGCAGACACTGACACAGCCAACCAAATTCTAATGCATTTACTTACACACCCAGGCACACACTGACATACACACTGAGACACCCAGAGATTTAACAATGCAGACACTGACACACCCAGGCATTCAGCAATGTAGACAATGGCACACCCAGCCAATCACTAATGTATCCAATAACATACCAAGTCACAAACTGATGTATAAACTGACACACGCAAAGACTTAGCAATGTAGACACTGGCAGACCCAGGCATACAGCAATGCAAACACTGATACACCAATCCAAACACTAATGCATCCAATAAGACACCCAGGCATTCACTGATACATACACTGACACACACAGGCATACACCAAAGCAGACCTTGATATACACAGGCATACTCCAATACAGACACTGACACACCTAACCAAACACTATTGCATCCAATAAGACACTGAGGCATGCACTGACACACCTAGGCACTTACGTAAGCATACTTTGATATACCCAGACATACAGCAATGCAGATAATGACACACCCATTCAAACACTAATGCATCCAATAAGACATCCAGACATACAGTTATGCATACACTAACACCCCCAGGTATACACCAATACTGCCACTGAAACACCTAACCTAACTTTAATGCATTCAATAATGTTATGTTATGTTATGTTATTATAACTTGTATAGCGCGCGTATACCCTTAGGTGTCTTGGCGCTTCCGGTCTTCAAATTACATTACAACCACTGATCCTAAAAGAGCCATGTCTTTAGCTGCTTTCTGAACTCCAGGAGGGAAGGAATTTTCCTAAGATAAAGTGGGAGAGAGTTCCATTCCTTTATGGTATTGTAACTGAAACTCCTCCCACCCCAATTCGTTTTTTTAATTCTAACAGTAGGCATCAAATTTAAATTTGCCGATCGTAGAGATCTATTGGGGGAATACCATCTGAAGAGGTCCCATAGAAATTTCGGACCTTCTTTGTAAAGGGCCTTGTGAGCGATACAAAGCGCCTTAAATTTTACCCGCTGACCGACTGGCAGCCAGTGCAGGTCCTGAATCCCTTTTGTCACTGACTGATACTTGGGGATATCCAATATGAGTCTTGCTGCAGCATTTTGTACCATTTGCAATTTTCTAAGGAGAGAGGATTGAATGTTAATATAAAGGCCATTGCAATAGTCAAGTTTTGATAAGACTAGAGAGGTCACAACTGTCTTTCTAGATTCTTTAGGAATAAAAGGAAGTATTTTTTTAAGGTTTTAATCATAAAGTATGTGGAAGACACCACTGTGGACACTTGGGGTTTCAGGCTCAGTTTGTCATCTATAATAATGCCAAGATTTTTAGCCTTAATTACAGGTGAAGGTGGGGGGCCAAGATTGTCTGGCCACCACTCAGGGGACCAAGGTGGAGAAAGATTACCAAACATGATCACTTCCGTCTTGCTTGAGTTCAATTTTAAGCAGTGATTGCTCATCCAGCTACTTAATTTAATCATACACTTGTGAATTTTAGAGAATGATTGATATCCTTGTCTATTGTCGAGATTACCAACTGGGTATCATCGGCGTAGGTGGTAGGGATCAAATTGAAACTTCTAATCAATGGTGCCAATTCAGCCACGTAAATGTTAAAAAGCGTAGGGCTCAATGATGAGCCCTGAGGGACCCCGCATGGCAGTATAAAAGGTGCCGACTTAAATTTACCTAGGTGGACAGATTGGGATCTTTCTGATAAAAAGGATGTCAACAGGGAGAGGGCTGCTCCTCCTATCCCTATTGTTTTTAATCGCTGGACCAGAAGAGCATGGTCAACAGTATCAAATGCTGCGGATAGGTCCAGCAGTATAAGAACTGCTGACCCACCGCAATCCAAAGAGGATCGAATTTCTTCCGTGGTTTTAATCAAAGCCGTTTCCGTACTATGATTGGCTCTAAAACCGAACTGGCTGTGATCTAAAACTTGGCTATCCGCGATAAAAGTAGAGAGTTCTACATTTAAAAAATTTTCAATTATCTTTGCAGGCAAAGGAAGTCTTGCAATAGGTCGATAATTGGCAGGGTCAGTTGAATTCAAATTAGCTTTTTTTAGAAGAGGCAAGATACAAGCCTGTTTCCATATAGTGGGGAAAGATCCTTGTAAAATCATCTGGTTAAACAGCTTAGACAAATAAAGTCCCATGAATTGGCTAATACTATGTAATATTCTAGGGGGACAAGGATCTTCTGGTGAACCTGATTTGGCCATGGAAATAGATTTAGCTATTTGAATTGCTGATGTGGGAGTAAAATTGAGAAAAGACAGATTGGCAGTGTCTTCTTGCTCTATATTAATGTGTGACTTGGAGTGGGCAAATTGGTTAAAAATTTGATTTACCTTAGATTTAAAAGTATGAGCAAGAATATCACAAAAATCTTGACTATGATTAGCAGACTCCTCTTTTTACCTGAGGTCAAAAGTTGTACAGTTTGAAAGAGTTGTTTGCTGGAATTCCCAGCTTTTTCTATCTGTGATGTATAATATTGGCTTTTCTCAGAAATCAGCTTTCTTTTAAAATCTAAAAGCAAAGCTTTGTACTTGTCCTTTTCTGGTGCTTCATAATGTTTTCGCCATATTCTTTCTTGCCTTCTGCAAGCCTGTTTGTCTAATCTGAGGGCCTCTGAAAACCACGGAGCTGAAGGTGTTTTCATATTTTTATTGATCATAGTAATAGGAGCAAGTTTCGAACAATTAGAGTCTAACCATGTAGTATAGTTTATGGCTGAGGATTCTGCCTCTAGCTCCAAGTCCGGCTGGCTTCGGGCTAAATAGTCCACAAGCAGCAAAGGATCAATTTTGTGCCAGGATCTAGCAATGGTCGTGGCATGGACCGTGCTGGTCGGATTAGATTGAGGGAGCGTATATCTAAAAAGAATGGCGTAATGATCAGACCAAGTTAGAGGAAGAATAGAAATATTGGAAATAGCGGGATTGTTAGAAAAAAGACCATCTAGAGTATGTCCTGCTAGATGCGTGGGTTTTTGGACAAGCTGTTTGAGACCTAGTTCAGAAGTCAATTCCAGTAGTTCCTTGGTGTCTTTATCTTCCAACGCTTCTAAATGAAAATTCCAGTCGCCCAACAACATAAAAGAATTAGATTGGAGACTTAGCTCTAAAAGTGAATTTAGATTGGCCAAAAAGGTCGTTCTAGGGCCGGGAGGGCGATAGATCAATAGACCATTCATTGAGTGTTGTCCCTGTGTTGAAATTTTAAAAAGGAAAGCCTCGCAGTCCGATGAACCGACAATTGAGCAGTGAGAGCTTAGCTCTATTCTATGTATTACAGCAAGACCACCACCTCTAATCAGTTGTCTATCGTGTCTAAATACTTTATAGCCATCCGGGACAGCAATATTAAAATCAGGATCAGAGGTGGCATTGCCCCATGTTTCTGTTATAAACAGTATATCAATCTTGTTGTCAGTAATGAATTCGGCGACTTCATAGCTGTGTTTGATAAGTGACCTAGCATTAATAAGAGCTAGCTGTAGTTCACTAAACACTAGCTTTGAAGAAGAAACTTCATTGTGTAAATTCGATGTAGCATTTAAGGACTTTTGTATTTTTATATTGCATACCAGGCATTGTGAGCATTCAGATTTTATTAAATCCTCTCCTGTAAATACCTTGCAAGCCTGTCGTCTAGGGGGCAAAGCGCTCTTAAGCTCTCTCCCGGGTACTGTAACCTTAGCGTATCATCGGTAGATGGACCATATTTTCTGGTCCTAGGCCCGGACCAGGCGCGGACGGGCGCAGACGGGCTTGCCTTAGGCGCGCCTTCGGCGCGCCAGCCGCGCTGCGTCCGCTCCAGCGTGCCTCTAAATAGGTACGCCTGGAAACTGGACCGCTACCCAGGGCGGAAGTGAGTATCCGGAGTATCCGGAAGTACTGTCTAACGCGAGGTCTTCCCTCCGCTACAATCGGCACAAGCCGCGACGGACCGGGGAAGCCTCAGAGCAGGAAATCAGGATACAAACCAGGTCAGAGTCCCATATCTCAAAATCAGATTTCCATTTTTAAAAAAACATACTAACCATTTTAAAATCGAGCCAATGTATAAAATAGCAAAATAGCACTGTGCAAACTAGCAATAATGGGGAGAGCACCTGAGTAAAGTAAGCAGCGTGGCGTAGTCAGGTGAGAAGCAGCAATGGAAGACCGCTGCGCGTCCGCTCCAGCGTGCCTCTAAATAGGTACGCCTGGAAACTGGACCGCTACCCAGGGCGGAAGTGAGTATCCGGAGTATCCGGAAGTACTGTCTAACGCGAGGTCTTCCCTCCGCTACAATCGGCACAAGCCGCGGCGGACCGGGGAAGCCTCAGAGCAGGAAATCAGGATACAAACCAGGTCAGAGTCCCATATCTCAAAATCAGATTTCCATTTTTAAAAAAACATACTAACCATTTTAAAATCGAGCCAATGTATAAAATAGCAAAATAGCACTGTGCAAACTAGCAATAATGGGGAGAGCACCTGAGTAAAGTAAGCAGCGTGGCGTAATGCACACAGACACATACTGACTCATACAGTGATACACCCAGGGTGATATTATTGCATACACTGGCTCACCTGGGCATATAATAATGCAGACACTGACACTGCCAGAAATATTCCAAAGTAGACACTGACAAACCCAGCCAAACACTAATGCATCTAATACTACACTATGCATAGAGCAATACACACGCTGACACACACACTCTCACACCGATACAGACACTGACATATTATAAACACAGAGTTAGCTCTTTGTTTGACTAGATGATGGTTCTAACAAAAATGATTTTTTTGGGAAGGATTTTGAACAGTTTTTCAATTTTTCACAAAAAGTTAAAAAGCGTAAGGATGGGGAAAGGCAAAGAAGCAACTGGCTTCAGTGCTCAAAAAACATTATGTAGTCACTGGAAGCAAAAAAAACTAAAAGTGATGCTTCTTCACTGTATCCAAGAATGCATTCAAAGAAGACATTTTTACTGCGACATGGATGTGGCATTTTACGCAGTGAATAGCCATGTCACTCAATTCTTCGCAGGCAGCTGGTATTGTAATGACTGCAGCTGATGATGGTTCTCCCCAGGCTGCTGTAGAGGTCGACACATCTGCTGCACCTGCTTTCTCTCACATCATCTGGTTGTAGACCCTTTCATGAATTGTTTTTTGGTGCTTCCACGTGGAATTTGTCCCATGTGAACACTTCTTTGTAGTGCCTCTGAATAACTGCTTACCGCAAATGTTGCACTGCACATATTTTGCTGTTACCGTCTTTTCCCAAGAAGGTATAGTAAAGTGCTGACATACATCACTTTCTTTTCTGTGAGGTGGTGTGTATTCCTACTCATCCTCAACAGGTTGTGGATGCTCATCTTGGACGGACAATGTAGCTTCAGCCATTGTGTAAAAGCAGAGCACCACTGGTTTTCAATCCTCCTTCTAGAGACCTCACTGGAGAAGTAACTGCTTTTGGGTGTGGTTCCCATGTGCAACAGTGGGGTCTCAATATATTCAATCAGAAGGCAAGGTCTGGGTGGGCTTTCAATTGAATTCGTGAATCCGGTCCGTAATACGGACCTGCGGAGGTACCGCAGTACCTAAAAATATTTAAAAAAAATAAAATATGTTCAATTACATTAAAAATACCTCATATACTTTACATTAATTACATATGTAATTTTTATGTTTTTAAACGTTTTAAAACCCCACAAATCAACTAAAAAAAATATATATATTAGTGGGACATAATACTTTAGAAATGGAATTTGAAAAAAACTAAGGTTACAGGGATGTTATAGTTAGGATATAGTAATTAAAAAAACTTAGAATTTCATTTAAAAAGCACCTGCGCTAACTACAACTTACTCCCCCGCAATGCACTGCTTATGACCTCACATATTACATCACTCACGACATGGTCAGTGACATCACTGATGACATCACTGAGGACCTCTCAATGACATCACTAATGACATCACTGATGACATCACTGATGACATCTTCCTGTGACTGTAAGTGTTTTGTACACTTTTCAGAGATTTATATACTAAGCTGCAGCATAAGTTAAATTACTATTCTTCTGTACTAGTAATTAGTCATCCTGAGTGGCTGTGTGACTGTCTGTAACAGTGAGTGAGGGGATGTCTGAGTGGCTGTGTGAGTGGGTGTGTGAGTGGTTGTATGAATGTGTTAGTGGGTATGTGAGTAGCTGTATGGGTAAGTGAGTGGCTGTGTGAGTGTCTGTATTGGAGAGTGAGTGGGTGTGTGAGTGACTGTATGTTGTGTGAGTTAGTGGCTGTGTGAGTGGCTGCATAAGTGTGTGCGTGGGTGTGCGAATGGCCATATGGGTGACTGAGTGGCTGTGTAAGTGGCTGTTTGGGTGAGGGAGTGGGTATGTGAGTAGCTGAATGGGTGAGTGGGCAGCTGTTTGAGTGTGTGTATAGGTAAGTGAGTGGGTGTTAGTGGCTGCATTGGACAGTGATTGTGTGAGTGGCTGTAAGGGTGAGTGAATAGGTATCTGAGTGGTTGTATGGGTGATTAAATGACTGTGTCAGTGGCTGTATCGGTAAGTGAGTGGGTGTGTGAGTTACTGTTTTGGTGAGTGAATGGCAGTGTGAGTGGCTGTATGGGTGAGCAAATGGCTGTGTGAGTTTTTGTATGGGTGATTGAGTGGGTAGTTGAGTGGATATAATGGTGTATGAGTATGTGTGTGAGTGTCTGTATGTCTGTATGATTGGATGTGTGAGTGATTGTACTGGTGAGAGAGTGGATACATGAGAGGCTGTATGGGTGAGTTAGTGGGTGTGTGAGTGGATGCATGAGTGGCTCTATAGATGAGTGATTGGTTGTGTGAGTACTGTTATTGGTCTGTAAATGGGTATGGGAGGGGTTGTGAGGGAGCATGAGTGAGTGTAAGAGAGGTTCTATGAGGGGTGAGTGGGGGGGTGAATTGTTCTGTGGATGATGTCATCAGTGATATCATTTAAGATGTCATCAGAGATGTAATCAGAGATGTCATTGACCATGTCATGAGTGATGTAATATGTGAGGTCATAAGCAGTGCATTGAGGGGGCATAATTTATAGTTAGCTTAGGTAACTGCTGAATTTCACTGGTTTTGTATGAGTTAAATCTGACCTTAACTATACCATTGCTGTAACCTTTGGCTTCTTCAGTGAATTTCTAAGGTTTTTTAAATTCTATTTCCTAACTATAACTTCCATGTAACCTTTGGTTTCTTAAGTGAATTTCTAAGGTTTTTTAAAATTTTATTTCATAACTGTAACCTCTAACCTTTCAGAGTGGGTGTGTGAGTGGCTGTATAGGTCAGTGAGTGTGTTTGTGAGTGGCTGTATGGGTCTGTGACTGGGTGTGTGAGTGGTTATGTGGGTGTCTGAATGGTGTGGAAGTAGCTGTGTAGGTGTGTGAGTGGGGTTGTGAGTGGCTTTGTGAGTGGGCTTATGTGTAGCGGTATGGGTCTTTGAGTGGGTGTGTGAGTGGCTGTGTGGGTGTGTGAGGGGGCTTGTGACTGGCTTTATGGGTCTGTGAAAGGCTATATGAGTTTGTACAGTGAGTGGATAAAGGAGGCAGGGCCTCTGATGAGCTCTCAGCAATCCTGCTGTGTGGGACTTACTGGTGGTAGTAACAGGAGGGGTTCTTGGCCCCAACAATACTTAACATACAAGGTGACTTCATTCCCCAACTATTAGTGCACCAGGGGGCATGTTTGCAGAGTGCTGGACAAAGGGGGCAGAGCCGCTGATGTAATCCCAGCAATCCTGCTGTGTAGGACATACTGATGGTAACAGGAGGGGGGTTTGATCCCCAAGGACCCTCAGCATCTAAGGGAACTACATCCCCCAAACATTAGTGCACCGGGAGGCGTGTTTGCAGAGTGGTAGAGAAAGGGGCAGGGCCATCCGATTTGCCCTCAGCAATCCCGCTTTGTGGGACTTACTGGAGGTAAAAGGAGGGGTTCTTGGCCCCCAACGACTCTCAGCATCCAAGGGCACTTCATTCCCCAACCAGTAGTGTGCAAGGAGGCGTGTTTGCAGAGTACTGGACAAAGGGGGCTGGGCCTCGATTAAATCCCAGCAATCCCTCTCTGTGGGACTTACTGCAGGTAGCAGGAGGGGTTCTTGACTTGCTCCCCCAACCAGTAGTGCATCAGGAGGTGCGTTTGCAGAGTGTTGGTGAAAGAGGACATGGTCTCCAACGATCTCTCAGCAATCCAGCTGTGTGGTATTTACTGTACTTACTGGAGGTAACAGGAGGGGTTCTTGATCCCCCAAGGGCCCTCAGCATCCATGGGGACTTCTGGCCGCAACCAGTACTGTGCCAGGAGGTGCATTTGCAGAGTGGTGGAGAAAAGGGGTGGGGCTTCTGACGAGCTCTCAGCAATCCTGCTGTGCGGGACTTACTGGAGGTAAGAGGAGGGATTCTTGGCCCCGAACGACCCTCAGCATCCAAGGGCACTTCATCCCCAACCAGTAGTGTGCAAGGAGGCATGTTCGCAGAGTACTGGACAGAGGGGGCTGGGCCTCTGATGAAATCCCAGCAATCCCCCTGTGTGGGACTTACTGCAGGTAGCAGAAGGGGTTCTTGGCCCCCAATGACTCTCAGCATCCAAGGGGACTTCATCCCCCAACCAGTAGTGCATTAGGAGGTGCCTTTGCAGAGTGGTGGCTTAAGGGGACATGGCCTCCAACAAGCTCTCAGCAATCCCACTGCGTGGTACTTACTGTACTTATTGGAGGTAACAGGAGGGGGGGTTCTTGACCCCCCCCAAGGGCCCTCAGCATCCAAGGGGAATTTTTCCTCCAACCAGTAGTGCACCAGGAGGCGCATTTGTAGAGTGGTGGAGAAAGGGGGCGGGCCTCTGACGAGCTCTCAGCAATCCCACTGTGTGAGACTTACTGGAGGTAACAGGAAAGTTTCTTGGACCCCACAGACCCTCATCATCCAAGGGGACTTCATCTCCCAAACATTAGTGCACCAGGTGGCGCATTTGCAGAGCGGTAGAGAAAGGGCGGGGCTTTCGACAAGCTCTCAGCAATCCCGCTGTGTTGGACTTACTGGAGGTAACAGGAGGGGTTCTTAAAAACCCAAGGACCTTCAGCGTCCAAGGGGATTTCATCCCTCAACACGTAGTGCACCAAGAGGTGCTTTTGCAGAGTGGTGGACAAAGGGGTGGGGCCTATGAGGGGCTGCATCAAGATTCGCGGTTCCACAGGGAACAGGGTCATGCTGAGCACCGTGGGGATCTGCAGATTCCCACGCTTTGAGAAAAAAGTCATAAGGCAATTCATTGGCCTTTATGAGTCCCTCTGGGACCCCTCTAAAACACCCATGGGGACAGGGTACCTCTACCATGACCCCTTTATTCACTTTGCATAGAAATGTTCAGCCCTGGGGATCATTCCTTGATACATAAAACGATGGCCGCATCGTCCCAGTCAGGTAAAACCCAGCCAATCAGGGCCCTGCTGTAGCACGCGGACCCGCGACCATAGGGGAAACTTGTTTTTAGCCCACCCATTTGTCTTGGCCCACGATTGGCAGATCACCTTGAAACTTTGAAGACAGCAGCTGAAGTGACTAGCAAATTAGTTTTGAAAATATTGTGAAGATTCAACAAAAGACGCGGATATATACTCACATATATAATGAAAAACACTCACACAAATATATATATATATATATACGTATATATATATATATATATATATATATAAAATTATAGTCCAAAACATTAAAAATATTTTATGTTATAAAAGCTACAATATATATAAATATTCAAGTTAGTAAAACTTTAAAACAAAAACAAACATTTTTGGGAAATAAAAAAAAAACACTCCTAAATGATAGAATCAAATAATTGACATGTTCTGGGCTATGGTGTAGATTGACTCTTGGAACCCCTTCAATAGAATTGTAATTTGGTGCAATTGTCCGTGGACCTATCGGTTTTATTTATAAATATTATGAAGTAGATGCTCATTCCTCTGCTGTGCTTCATATTTTTTGAACAGAAGTTTTTGTTTAAGTCTCTTTGGGTGGCTTGTGCTTGGTATTTGCACAGGTGCTGGTGGCTGGCTTGTTGGAACTACTTTGCGATGTGTATGGTGTCCTTTTTGTTCTTTTGTTGTTCTTTTGTTGACCAGACGTGGTTGCTGCTAATTATTTTTGCTGTTCTGGTCTCTGTTATGCCTTGGTCTTAGCATATGCAGTAACCATTCATCTGAAACTACTGGCAATCTTCTCCAGTCTGAACAAATGGGCCTCCCAAATGGCATAATGTTTTTTGGCCTGGTTCGTCCTATTCGCCTATACAAAGTGAAAAATACTCTGATTTTTTTTTCATTTTTAAAACATCACTTAAATTGCAAAGTCATGAACGGGAAGAAATGGTAAAATGCAAGTAAAAAAATGTAAAAAATGTTCTCAAACATTACAGCATACAAAGTTCTCAAACATTGTTTAATCCACAGTAGTCAATTGTCACAATAATATATTATGTTTCTATCACATGACAATACTATAAACAAAACAATAAATTCAATTCCAACACACATCAGCAAACAATAAGTCATGATTGTACCAAGAGATAACAACAACTTGAGCATGATGAGTTCTAGACTTTGTCTTCTACCAAGTAAAGGAATGGACACATCAATAACAGGCCAGTCAACTCAATATATATATAGATATTGTTGCAAGGAGACAATGCTCAGACTAATATAGTGAACAACACTAGACCATTAATGGACTTTTTGCTGCTTAATCAACATGTTAGCAATTATTGACAATAAAAACTGAAAAATACAAGAAAATAGCCCACTCAGCCCCTAAACTACTCAGAGCTCAATGGCCGCCTCACAAACCGCACTTTACACATAACAAAATTGCATAAAACCCACTTCTTGTAATGGTGATGAAATGTCTGATGCACATATGTACAACAAAACAACAAAGAAAGCCACAGACACTTATGTCTGAACATCACCCCAAGTCGATATTCAATCAAATTAATCTACAGGACGTGGAAAGCCCACAAACATAGGAGCATAGTTACCATTGTTTCACGCAATGCAGAGCAGCAATTGAAGTACCTGCACTGTGTTGCATGAAATAAAGGAAGTTGGAAAGCACCATAACTTCAAAGATATGGCTCTCTTCTGCTCTCTCCCAGTGCTTGTGCACTTCTGGCAGCTTAACAACAATGCAGGCACTCTTGCACCATGACCAAAAGATGTCTGCATGTTTTTTTCCATTAGAACTACAATGGCTACCTTTCAGAACCAAAAGCAATGCTGCAGTTATATTGCTTTTTCCACGTTTGCGGCATAGTAAAGCACACACATGTAAGGAGGAAGTGTCAATGAAAAAACTCCAAATTTCTACTTGTAAAGTTAAAGTATGTATTTGAATAAAAAAATAGTAGCCTGTGTTTCACTGACTTGTGGATGCATGGGGAAGGAGATGCTCCACACATAGAACGCCTCACTGGCACTGTGTACCACAACGCAGCCCAATGTACTGCATATTGGATATGTCCCCCCCCCCAAAGTCATTCAATGCCTCACTAATTGGCACTTGTGTGGCTGTGCAAATTTCACCTAACATTTTTTGTGTTGGTTTAATAAAAGTATATGCCCAATCACTGTACAAAATATGGGTAAATCCAGTCATTCATATCGTCAACACAATTCATGTTTGATGTACAATGCTTAGGCATACCAAAATTATACTCTGTAAATTGAACTTTAGGGGCCATAGAAAAATCCCATACAGAACAGCTTAATGCAATCCTGTTTGAGGAAGACTAATAACAGGAACGCTTTGATTCTACAAAATCACACAGTTGATCAAGCTTAATAATCGATTACCATTCAAAGGGAATATTCTACACATTTTTGCATGACACAAACACTCATGCAACATGAACCACCCAGAAAATTCACATTCTAAATCACAATGTTGCTAGTCAGCCAATCACTACGTATCATAAAAGTACTCTTCACGTTACTCGTAACTATCAACTACACCTGCACATTCTACAGATGTACATGAAGTATCTTGAGGTTCCTTCTGCTGGTGATTCCAAACAACATTTTGTGTATTTTTGTGTGTGCAATTCAAAAATATGCACTTCACAGATACAAAACACAGTGATGTTGATTTAACTATACCGGACACCAAGATAACTCCAGGCATAACTCATACAGTCTTCAGGCTCATTAACACCATGGTAGGAAGCTGTTTCATACACAGTTCAGCCGTAAAAATATTTATTTGTATATGTTCAAATTTTAGCAAACAGTTGTGTATTTTGATGTACAGGAGATATCTTACTTGTTCACATTGTAAACACAATTTGAATATTTGTAAATTTATAAAAAATAAATGCATAATGAAAATCAATGGCTATGTTGATTATATTCTGACATGTTTTGCCCATAATCTTTTAACCCTGCTCTAACTCAAACTGCTAGTTGAGATTCATTAAGCCACAAAAGTGTCTCTTTTTGTTGCCTTGCCTGGCTTTGAGAAACAAGTAACCCAATGCAGTGCACTGCGTTGATTTACACTTCATCAGGTGATGGTTTGATAGGTGAAGTCTGGGTTGTTGTACAAATACATGGTTGGATGCATGGTATGGCCAATGCTCCACCCTTGGAACCACTACCCAAAGCACTGGAAATCTATGCAGCGCAACGGGCTACATTCAGATTTTTTTTTCCTTCTAAGCCATGCCCTATAACTCAAATAGGCCCTGGCATGGCTTTGTCAATCTCAAAAGGCAGTTTGTTTTGTGATGCGGTAAAATTATATATGTCCCTACAACAACAAACCAAAGTTATCAATCTTCCCTCTCACATGCAACTCAGCATGGAAAGTTAGCTTGCTGTGTTGCATGTTGTGAATAGTTAGTAGATATACAACCTATTTTTTAGCTAATTGTTAATGATTTAGTGAAACTCACCAGCCGCAGCAGGCTTGATAAAAGATTGGATCTCAACCTAATCATAAGGACGCAAGCCACCTATTTAATAGAAAGAGTAACATATGTTGAATTTAACGTTTTTTATTTCCTGTAGCTAATAGTTTTTCAAAAGCATATTTGCTTCTTAATTGTGTTCTAAAACACATAATCCAAACAAATCAGCAACACATCCACACATTTATCCTCAATCCAAAACTCAAAAGAATAAAATTGTTTATCTAAGCAATGAAGAAAAACACACACTGCTGCAAGTCGACACTAACCAAACAACAAAAAACATTGCAAAGAAAAAGATATTACAAAATATTACTTACCAACTGGTTCGCTAATCTTCAGTCCATGATGAAGTAGCAGGTACTCCTCATGGGACTCCACATTTGCCAGAGGTGCTGAACCTGCTGCACAGTCCTTTGGCAATTGTTGATTTTTGCAAGGCGGTGATGAATGGTCCCTCGTCATTTATTCCATTCTTTGAGGGGATAGCTCCAAGTCACTCTCCCTCCAGCAGCGAACATTTTTGGTAGATAGTGCAACACCAGCTATATCCACCCACCCACCACACTCTCGATTGTCATCAAGTCTTCTCCCACTCATCCTTATGACAACTACTATAATATTAAAACCCCACAAATGACAAACCTCTATCACAACACTAACCATGGGCCTGATTTAGATCTTGGCAGAATTGATCCCGCTGTCGTGTTTTCAGCGCTCTTTGTACCTGCCATCTTGGCAGTCCGTCCGCTCGATTTAGATATTGCCGGGTCACTAGAGAGAAGACCACTGCAGTCTCGCCGCCTCCGCCAGGAATTCTCTTCTACGTCGACCGCTCCACACCCAGAAGAGCCTGGCAACCGGACTCCAGCCAAGATTTCAGCCGAACTAATTACGATGTCCCTTCCCGACGAGGCAACTATGACAGGAAGGCCTCCAACTTTGAGTCAGCGTAATCAAAGGAAAAGAAGTAAAAACTTATATTTTGTCCTGTTTCCCTCTTTGGTTCCCATCTTCTACCCCCATGGTCTAAGTCCCACCTTTGCTGCTCCGACTCCAGCATGACGCCAAATGACTCTGTTGTCGCTGAGATCTCAGGTAAGCTACTTGTACTATTGTCCAATGTATCATGTGTTGATCATCGCTGTAGACTCGTGTTGTGTGTGTGGCATGCAATATGTAACACAAAGGGACATTACACATTGCCCACATATCATTGCATGCAAACATGACACACATGTGTATTGACGTATAAATAAGTTGTACTTACCTGTCTCTACACCTACATGAACCTCACTCTGTAAGGACTCCGCTGCCAGGACACCGCCAGCACAAAGGGAACATCTAAATCGGCTCGTGTAATCCCGTATTGTGAGCCAGCAGAGAAGACCGCCGCTGCGTCGGTCTTCTGTCTCTAGCCACAAAATCTAAGTACGGCGGGTGGACCGATGTCACTACAAAGTACTTGGTACTGCCGCCACAACAGGACAACGGTAATTTCGCCATGATGTAATTCAGGGCCTATATCTCTATCCTAAACAACTACGAAAGACTATGACAAACAAAAAGAAAAATAGGATTAGACAAACTTAACACACAAAACTTGACAAAACAAACGTGACTCATAGATACATTTATTTCAGATTTTGAAAAATCCTTAAAAACAAAGCAATACATATACAGATATCCTTCCAAATAGATAGTTGTATTAAAACATTAAAATACACTTCGTCAGTCGAAATCTTTTAGAAAATAAAAACAATTTAGCACAACAATAAAAACAAACTACCTAATATAAATAAATGCATAGCTTTTACATATAAATATGCAAACTTTCATTCATGTGATCCATGCAGCATTTAGAAATTTAGCCACATTATAGACTATGGACTCGTCTGTGCTATATCTTATTTGTAAAGCTTCTTGGTGTTGCTAACAGAATTGTGGCTTTAACATGTATGCTTATATTTTTTCACTGCACCAAATATAGATATTGATAACTTACTTATGAAGGTTTGGCAGACAATTAACTGTTACGCAGGAGTCAAATAATACTGCAAAAGCAATATCATCATGGTTTTTCCTAAAAATAACAATTCCTTCCAGAATTAATGATAACTACAAACAAGATCTTTCCAGTTCCACAGTACTTTTTTGCTGGCATTGGGAATTTGGACAACTGAGTGTGCTGTATGTTTTATGTTGTATTGTCTTGTTAGTCCCATCTACATGGATGTAATAATTGGTATCACAGACACAGCCCTTCTCAAGTAACATAGTAGAAAAATATATCACATGTTTTTTCCACCAATGCTGATGTGATTTACAAATTGTACATATTATTACGAGACAGTATAATCACTCTTTTATATCTTTCTAGATCTAAAGAAAATAACATTACCAATTGGGTATCGTATTACATATTTACTTCGACATCAATCACAAAAACAAAGTTTTTTGAGTCGCTCAGAACTAGGAGTGATTACAGGGAACTTCCTTGTGGTCCTGACGAAAAGCCTTGGGGTATAGGCTTGAAATATGTAGACCTTGAGATACACACACATTAATGTTTGTCTCGCAATAATCCCCTTTTTAACCATACCAGCAGGAGGTTCAAATAAACGTTTTTTTGTTCCTAGCTAGCCAGGTATTTTTAACTCTATTCTAGACCCTCCCACTCTTATACCATCAAACTCTTCATAGTATTTACAATCAGTGCTCCCGCGTCTCTGTTAGTCGCAGCACGCCCCGTTTCACAACGGGACAGGAAGAACCCGATGGTGAAGCATGCCACCAATGGGATTCTTGGTGGGTGAGGGTTATTTTAAGAAAACTTTCTGTTTTCCTTAAATAGAGTGGAAAGATAATCCAAAACAGCACAGGGGGGGGGGGACTCTTTTGGTTGATTACAGCAAAGATAGGAGGCCGAGTCCTCTGTTTTCAGATCTCTCTCTCCTTTTTCTTGTTTTACAACACCTAAAGAACAACATATAGGTAGCATCCATTTCTTCTGTGGGCCAATATATACAGGGAAGAAGAACAACATGTGTGCTTCAGTTTCTTGCTCTTTTTTATAAACTAGACAGGTATCATTGTCAAAATGGCCAGTAGCCCATTTAATATAGAACTTCTTAATTGGCAGGATTTCATAGCTAAATTTGGTATACATCTGCTTAGATCTGTGGAAAGTAATATAATATAAAAAAGGCAAAAACATGTGTACTCTTATAGGGCAAAAATCTTTGAGCGATAAATACATCCATGCATTTCCATAATTGATTAGACCAGTAAAATTGACAGAATCTTTCTTTAAGAATAGTTTTGTAGAGGCGTGTCCAAGATGGCGGACGAGTAGGTGGCATACACTCGCCGCTCCCGCCCGCGACCCGTGCTTAGCCAACACAGCGCCTTATAGCACGCACCTACCGGCAGTTTTGGACTCGGACAGCAGTGGAGTTCTCTGCACCTGCTTTGGGACCGTCGTGGGGCAAGAGGAGTGCCAGATACCAGCCCGACCCTAGCGGCAAAGGAGACCGGGTGACCGCGCATGCCCAGAGCCCGGGCTGAGACGTCGGCGGCGAGCTGCAGCGAGTGGTGTGGACCGCCGAGGCCAGAGAACGCCCCTGTCGGTCCGGTGGGGGTGAGGGGCGCCACGCGGTGCCGAAGCGGTCACGCCGGGAGAGCTGGGGCAATGAGGAGTGCCATCCGGCCTCACTAAGACGGCGGCGAAGGCCTGATACACCGGGAGGCATTGCGGACATTGTATTGATATGTCCGCCTGGCGGAGTGCTCCTGCACTCAGATCGGCCTGGAGGAGCGGGTCTCGCCTTGCACACCGCGGTCCCGCAGGCGTACCACCGCTGAGACCCGCGGACCTGTGGCGGGGGCCGCATTGAGGTGGGCAGAGCGGGGCCGTCGCTGCTTGGAGCGGGTGACTGCTGCCCGCAAGATTCCGGCGGCGGAGCGCGGAGGAGGCTGGAATGCCGCCCTATTGCAGAGGGTGAGCGGAGACCTGCCGGGCCAGCACTGCTGCTCAGGCTACGCACGCACTGGCGCTGGGGGCCCCTCCCCCCCCTCTTCCTTCACCTTCTGCCGTGCAATGGGGGTTGACCTATGCTGAGCCTTACAACGAGGGCCTGAGAAGTGAGGACATACCGGCGGGGGTGTCTGGGCATTGTTTGGCCTGCCTGCCTTGCACCTCTGAGACCATACAGGGACGCAGCCTTCACCGAGCGCCCTGGGATGTAACAACCGGGGGTCTGACCAGACAGCACTGCACCTGATGGGACCCAAACCAGACTCCTAAGCACCTGTCCCTCCGCTGGCAGCTGTACGGTCCCCGCCAGGTAAAATTGGATTGCTGTGCTGGCTGTGATCCTCACCCGGGAAACTATCACAGCGGCTGTCCCGAAGGTATCATCAGAGGCAGAATTTGCACACAGAGGGGCTTAACTGGGGCCTGTATTGCGCTGTGCGGTACGCCATGTGTTGCCGCTGCCTACATCGTTTACGCCGAGCGGACCCTCCCTCAATGGCAACCTCCAGAGGCCGAAAGGACAGGTCAGTTAAAGACTTACTGCTCAAAGCAGGGGTTGGTGGAACTGCAGCAATGTCGCAGTCGGGGGGGACCGGTGAGCGGCGAGACATGGCAGACCCTGAAGGCCCCGTCACCCGCAGCGTCTTGGAATCGCTATTTGCGGATCTCACTCGGGAGTTCCACAACATGAGGAAGGACCTAACGGCGGAAATACGAGATCTACGCAAAGACATTGACTCAGTGGGTGAAAGAGTCGATGATCTAGAGAACCAGACCATAGTTAGAGACGAGGAGGTGTCTCAACTCCAGCAAGAGGTGATCCGAATGCACGAACAGCAGCTGGACCTGCAGTCACATACGGAGGACTTGGAGAATTGTTCCCGCAGGAACAACATCCGGATCAGGGCGGTCCCTCAGGGAGCCGAGGCACAGGACATTGAAACTTTTGTCATGGATTTATTCCGCCACGTCTTGGGAGATCCCCCGGACCGGGAAATCCGGCTTGACCGCACGCACTGGGTGGGACTCAGGAGGTCGCCGACGGCTCCGCCACCCGATATCCTGACCTGTGTCCATGATTTTAAACTTAAGGAGCGCATCTTGCGCGAGGCACGGTCCAAGCACCCTCTCGAATTCCGATCCTGTAGACCTCTCCTATTTCAAGACCTAGCTGCCTCCACTCTTCAGAAACGGCGTGATTTCCGGCCAGTCACCGCATTCCTCCGCTCTAAAGAAGTTGCATATTCCTGGGGGCACCCTTTCCGACTCATTTTTAAATGGGAAGGCAGGCTCCGCCAGATACGTTCTTTGGAAGAGGCGTCTTCCCTTCTGCACATCCCGGGGGCAGACCATGAGGACACGGCGAAGCAGGTCAGCCCGCACCGGAGTGAAGAGGCGGGCCGCTGGCAGAGAGTGGGGAGATCGCCGTCGGTCTCCCGTCCAAATCTGGAGGTCATAGCCAAGGAACGCTCGGAAGTCCTTCGGACCCTTTCGGAGGACTCCGCTTCTGCAGATTGACCTGGGCTCCCTACGGAAATGTTTTCTATCCTCGATACTTCTCCATCTGCCGGTGGGATTGATTTCACTGTGGCAGCCGGGATTGGGGCGGGGGGGCGGCGGGGGGCTCCTGCTATCCATCCCACGCCTCACCACAGGCTGAACACCTGGGACAATTGTGAACTTCTTAAGGATTGTTTTTCTTGCTATGTTAGTGAAAGGGGTTTCTTTTCTGTCTTCTCTTCCGTTTCATGGGGTTGTCTCCTCCTCCTTCATTCTCATGACAGGCACTCTAGGTAGGCTCTTGCATGCCCATCCACTCGCTGGTCAGCTGTTGTTATCCATAGTGCACCTGTTCTCCCGCCAGTATGGCTCCTGACATTACCGTTGTTTCCTTAAATGTGAAGGGCCTCAACAGCCCCACTAAACGACGAGCTCTTCTCTCATACCTTGAGCAGTCAGACGCCCACATCTGCTTACTTCAAGAGACGCATCTTCTCGCAGCCGATACTCACCGCTTACGCTCAAAGGCATTCCCTATTCAGATGTTCTCGTCGGCCACGTCCAAGACTGGGGGGGTGGCCATTCTGGTGTCCTCTCGATTTCCGGGGCAGGTTGGCGATAAGCAGGCCAAAATTAAGGGGAGATTGTTGGCCCACTCCTTTACCTTAGACACACACACGATTGTTTTAGCATCGGTATATGTCCCCAATAATGGTCAGGAGGGATTTATTAAAACGGCCATTCAGGAGATCACGGGTCTGCCAGAGCGGACAGCCTTGCTAGGAGGGGACTTCAATATGGTTCTAGATGGGAATATGGATCTTTTCTGGACAGCGATGGGGTCAGACGGGGACCTTGTCTAAAGCAGGGAGGCGGTTCCTGACCGAAGCCGGGCTCACTGATATATGGAGACTCCAACACCCCAACACGAAGGCCTACACGTTCTACTCACACCCTCCCAAAACTTACAATCGGATTGATTACATCTTCACCTCAGACTTCTTAACACAACATACGCGTGAAGTGGAGATTCTCCCTTGCCCACTTTCCGACCACTCTGCGTTGCGGCTCTCCTTGACTCTCCCTCTGCGGCGCCCCTCCCGTCGCTTCTGGCGATTGCGGGAGACCATGCTCCAGCGGCCCTCAGTAGTGCAACAGGTTGAGGGATGCATAACAGACTATTTAGCTTTAAATGACACTCCGGACATATCTACGACGACCCTCTGGGAGGCAATGAAGGCAGTTGTTCGAGGGGTCTTCATCAGTATTGCGTCGGCAGATAATAGAGATAGGAGGGAGAAGCGGGAGCGTTTGATGGGTGATATCACTGAGCTGGAGCGTATCCACCAGCGTACCGGAGCCCGGAGGGTCTGGAGACAGCTGAAGACAGCGCGGGCACAGCTAGCTGGTTTAGATCTTGACCGAGCGGAGTATGCAGCACTTCGCCTCAAACATGCTTTCTACATAGGAGGTGACCGTAGCGGGCGCCTCCTGGCAAACCGCCTCCGAGCACAACGTCAAGCACATAAAGTAACACTGATACAGGATCCTGGAGAGGGGGGAGGAAAATACAGCGATGACAGTATGATCGTGGAAGCATTTAGGCGCTTCTACGAGACATTGTACTCGGCCCAAGTCCTGTCGGACACTGAACCTACTCGATACTTACAGGGGGTGGGCACCTCCAAACTGTTGCCGTCCCATGCCGCGGACCTCGAAGCCCCCATTCGGCCGGAGGAGGTTATTTCAGCGATAGATCGGCTCAAACACAACAAATCACCTGGCCCTGACGGATTCACCTCTGGTTTTTATAAAAAAAATTGTAGTGTCCTGGCCCCGCTCCTAACGCGGGTTTTCAACTCCGCAGGGTCGCCAACAGCCTCCTTCTGCCCCTCCGCTATGCTAGAGGCCTTAATCACTGTGATTCCAAAACCAGGGAAGGACCCCAGTCTCTGCAGTTCTTATCGCCCCATATCCCTGCTTAATGTCGACCTAAAGATCTTTACGGGCATCCTAGCAGCCCGACTTTCTAGACACCTACCCGGACTTATAGACCCGGATCAATCGGGCTTTGTCTCGGGCGTCAGTGCTCAGACAACACTAAGCGGCTGTTTCACTTGATGGACCGCTCTGAGCGTTTTCCGGCAGAACGCGTGATCCTCTCGGTCGATGCTGAGAAAGCATTCGACAGGGTCCACTGGCCATATCTCCGGGCGACGTTGAAATATTTTGGGCTACCTGAGCGCTTCATAGAGTGGATTTTCTTGATCTATGCGAACCCTACCGCCACGGTTCGGGTGAATGGAGTGGCGTCGGCGGCCTTTTCAATACAGAGGGGGACCAGGCATGGTTGCCCGCTGTCGCCGCTCCTTTTTGCCCTCTACATGGAGCCGCTGGCTCAGAGGATTCGGGATGACCCATCTATCCGAGGGATTTTCTTCGGAGGGTCAGAGCACAAACTCTGTTTCTATGCTGATGATGTGGTGGCGACCCTGGAACATCCTCGAGATTCTTTACCAGCTTTTCTGGACGAACTAGCGCGATTCGCCCTGGCTTCGGGCTTCCAGATAAATGTAAACAAGTCACAAGCCCTTAATCTGTCCTTAGCGCCTGAGACGCTGGAATTCCTTCGGCGAAATTTCCAGATCCGTTGGGTCTCGGATGCTATCTCATATCTCGGCCTCCGAGTGGCCCCTAATATTTCTCTAACCAGACAGTTGAATTACTCTAGGCTCGTAAAACTGGTGCAGGACTCCCTTCGCAGGTGGAGGCCTCACAGCCTGTCGTGGCTGGGACGAATAGCAGCGGTAAAGTTGGTGTTACTACCTCAACTTCTTTACACCTTTCATACTCTTCCGATGCTACCTCCCACTGGGGTCATTCGGACCATGCAGAGAGACATTGAACGCTTTATTTGGCGTGATCAAAGAGCTCGGATGCGCCGTGAGCTTGCGTACAGGGACCCGACGGAGGGGGGACTAGGGGTTCCGGATCTACTGGCGTACTGGCGGGCGGCTCAGCTGAGGGCTCTAGTAGAGTGGTCCCGCCCTGAATCAGAGAAACATTGGCTGTTCATGGACAGGGCTCTCGCAGGACGATCGCTATGGGGGGTTCCCTTTCTCCCTCGACAGGGGCGACACCGCAACTTATACTTATCAGAGGTGACCCGGTCCATTATGGCAGCCTGGGATAGGACGGCGACCGCTAGAGGACTCACGACCTTCCCATCCCCCATTACGCCTATCGTAAAGAACCCAGACTTCACGCCCGGCCTTGACTATGGAGTATTCCATCACTGGACAACAGACTCTACCCGGTCTATTGGAAATTTCTTTGATCTTTCCGGCCTGCGACCATTTGTCACGTTCCGTATGGAGCTCGGACTCCCCAAGACGGAGAGATACAGATATCTCCAGATACGACATTGGGTGTTACAAGAGGGGGTGCGGGAGGGAGCAGAGCGATTGCTGACACCATTCGAGAAGTGGTTAATCACCAGACATAGCGATGCACGATTAACGTCGGATTTATAAAAATTCTTACGGACTCCTATAGCCGCGGGCAAATCCCCAGGGCAACTGCATTGGGAGGGAGAACTTGGAAGGGAACTCTCACTGAAAGAATGGAGGGATATTTACCATCGAGCCCATCGTACAGCCCGTAATGTATCTTCTATCGAAACGGCTACTAAACTGGCCACTTACTGGTACTTAACGCCAGTACGGCTGCATAGAGGCAATCCCTCGCGTAGCCCGTTGTGTTGGAGGGGGTGCGGCGTGTTGGGTACTCTTAACCACCTACTTTGGGAATGCCCGTCTCTAGGGACATATTGGACACAAATATTAGATGAAATTGATTTACACTTTGCCACACAGATTCCGAGATTCCCTGCATATATCCTCCTAGGCCTTCCCAATGACATCACCTTTCCACTTCATTCTAGGAGAGGCAAACAAATGGCCCTGACCCTGGGGGCAGCGGTCCAGAACGTTCTCACACACTGGGGTACCAAGACAATACCCACCCGGTTGGGCTGGTTGCATAGGCTGTGGTCCATCCTGGGGATGGAAAAGATCTCTCTCTCTTTGACCAACCCAGGGGCTTCCTTCCACGAACTTTGGGCCCCCTTCCTATCGCTTTTAACATCGGAATTCACAGAACTTACCTGCCCCAAATACCTTAGATTATTATGATTAACAGACCCCCACCGGCAACCAAACCTGCTGCACCGGCCACTTAGTTGTTTCAGAGATTCACATATCGGGTCGCAACCGTTTCACGGTCAAAGATTCATTTTATACAACGGAGGAGGAGGGGGTGGGGGAGAGGGGTTTTATCTTTGGGTATTGTTGTGTTTGCCTGAGACATATGATTTTGATAGTGAAGTGCCGGGTTGCTACCCGATGATTGTAGAGCAAGTTGGCTCATTGACCTTTTTTCGGATAAAAACAATAAAAGAAATTTAAACCTAAGAATAGTTTTGTAATCCATCATGCTTCTAATGGTCTATCCCATAGGTCTGCTATCCCCAGGCTTTATAGCATAGCTTTCATCTACGCTAGCCATGGGATGGAAAAATGGGGATTATGCTGTAGGAATACTCCAGGGCAGTCCTGTAGAGGCCAAGTTCCTCTGAGTGCTGCAATCTCCGTCAATAAAGAAGAGTCTCAATTTGACTATATGTTCGATTGGACGATGACCAAAATTGATGTACCTGGGCAGGAGAGGAGCACTCTATGGCAAGCACACACGAGAACTAAAGAATGTATTTTCTGCTCTGGCTCATGTACCGGTTTTCTCTTGTCTCTACAGTTCAGCTCAGTAAAGTCCTGAGCCTGGAGTCTTACTCCTATAAATTTCCATAGCTGGGGAAATAGTGTGAGTTTAGATCCTTTTTATATATTCCCAAGAAAGCAGATGACTGATGTTGAAGTTTTAAGGTACTCTTATCAATCTGGGATAAGCACTTCATTTTACAAGTCAATCTTACACTCAGGTATTCAAAATCAGTAACCCGCTCCAGTCATTCACCCTCTGCCTGCAGGCTAGCCTTGCAGGAATAGAATGGGTTGAGTAACATATATTTTGTTTTAGCTGCATTTAATTCCAACCCATATTGCCTGCAAAAATGAGTAAACCCATTTAATAAAACTTGTATGCCTGCTGGGGTTTTGGAGAGTAAAAGTATATTATCTGCAAAAAGCAGAGCTGGATCTTTCAGTGATCCAATTTTTAGGGTGCCAGTGCCTGGAACATCTAAATGGATGAACACCATATTAATATACAGTGAAAAAAGGATTGGGGCAAGAGGACACCCCTGTCTTCATCCCTTAGTCACTGTTATATGATTTGTCAGTTCACCCATATTGCCCCATCTCACCTGAGCATAATTATTATTGTGTAATCTTATCAGGAGAGAGAGAATATTTTCAGGAGCTTCCATTTGAGCTAGGGACACTCTACATTTTAGGGTGAAAAATAAGATCAAATGGTGACCTAGGAGCAACAAATGCAATGCATAAATGACCCTTATCTAAATGAACAGTCTTTAAATATATGGTACAAAAAAACAATAAAAAGCTCATCTACTGTGCTTGTCTTTTTCCTAAAACCAGCTTGTAGGTCTCATAGTATCCTATTATCTTCTGTCCATGTCAGTAAGTTCCCTAATATTTGAAGGCAAAAGATTTTTTGCAGACTATCAATTGGACTAACTAGTCTATATTTGTTGGGGATATCTCCAGCTCCATTGTTATAGATCGACACAATTTCCACGCTGCACCAGGATTGAGGAATTTTGTGTTTTCTAAGAAACTATTGGTTAGCTTTGCTAATATAAGATCCCCAGACGTGGTTCTGAGACAAATGAGTCACCTGGTATCTTATCATGGCCCAGGCGCCTTGCCACAAGCTGTCTTATGTATAGCCTCATAAGTTTCTTCTAACAAAATTACTAATGTATTCAATGGTTTGTGGCAAGTACACATTGCTGTATCTAGCTTGAGTTAGTTATCACTTTTCAGGTCATCATATAGCCCCTGAAAATGGTCTTCTCAAGCTTGTGGTTGCATATTAAAATCAACCTTAGGAGTAATCTGGCGACCTTTGTTTGCAACAATGTGTGAGAAAGTTCTATTGTCCCTGCTTTTAACAGCAACTAATACATTATTCCACATCTCCTTGTCCCATTCAGCCCTTGCAGTTGATGGAGCAGAAAAAATAAAAAATTTTAACCCCTAACAAATTTTATAAATAATTAATAAAATGTTCGTTTAAACGTATTAATCAACTCTGTACGTGGGGGAAGGGTAATACGCAAGTATATGTGCTGAATAATCTATTAACGAATGTCTGTGTGTCTAATTATAACATAAAAATAATTGCGTACTAATTTTATAATAAATGCATGATTTGTGCTTCATAGAATATAAACGTGTCGTTGCAAAAACAATAGCGATGGTAAGTAAGGAACAGCTTAAATGTTGCTTTCTGCTAGGTAATAACTAATTGGGGTACGTAGATGACGGGAGGGAAACGAAAAGGCTATGTTTCTCTATTTTAATTATGTTTTGTTTATTTCAAAATAGTGCTTCTAAGTATAAACGAGTGGCGATATAAAATGGCTGCCGGTTAATGAAGTGCGCAAGTGCGGGAAACACGTGACAAGGGAGAAAGTTGGAGAAAAGCTAACCTCGTGATGTTGCTGAGAGGCTAGGATGCGAGAATGGTCAAGGCTGATGTGACCTAATTGAACTGATAGTGTGCCGTGGTGATCAGCAAGGAACCGTGGGAAACCATTTTAAGAGAAAGGACAATGCCTGCAGAGTTCTCGAATGTATCGAAAGAAGTTACAAATGTACTGATCGAAGCGGATGGAAACATGTCTTGAACTGTGAGAAAGGAAATGATCATATACATTCCAAGGACCAGTTGGATCCGAGAGAACTTGATTAAAGAATGAATAGTTGAAATGAATGGACCAATGAAAGAAAAGCGTGTTATTAATGTTGCAACAATTAGTTAGCAAAGTTAGAATTAGGGTATAAGAGGGCCTACTCTTAGTGGGAGGGGGTCACAGTCACGGTCGGAGTTGGAGAGTCGCAGTCAGAGTCGGTGTTGGTGTTGGTGGCTTCCAGTGCTTGGTGGTCCAGATCGATCCATTTACTGAGCGGGAGATGCTGAAAGACTGTTAGATGAGACGGGTTGCAGGTAGCTGATGCTGACGAGCTGAAGTTTCTGTTGCAGTCTTATTTTTCCAGTTGAGTATGAGAATCAAGATATTTTTAATTCATAAACTTAGGTTAGAAATCCTTAGGCTAAATTAGGGAAGATAGGCAGGTAATTAGGGTTTCGCTTCATGGTAAAATTTCCTTTCTGCAATAAAATTGATTTTGCGTAATAAATATTTGAATTAACAATGAATGGATAATTGAATAAAAAGTCTAAATTTTCCTCATGTTTTTAAAATTATATAAAAATTTAAGATTCTTTAAATCAAACGACTCCGTGGTTATTTTACTAAATGATTGTGACACCAGTAATTGGTTATTGTGATTTAGCTGGTCTTAATCACTATGAACTAATTTCTTACATGAATGATTCATCGACAAACCAATGAGCAGGAATATCTTAAGAGATAACTAAAAGAAAGCAATAGGGTAAGGTAATAAGATATCCCGGCTCCTTCCAGCGGTACATAAATGGTGTTTTCCATTAAATTCTCATGTTTCTCCTAGGAGTACAGAATTTCGTAAAGGTATAAAGGAAATCCAGGTGTATGTGTGTGTGTGATAGGCGATGTTTATGGGCCCCATCGTCATGTGGATGTAAGAAAATATAGTTTGCCCCTGGATGACCGATAAGTGACCTAGGAGGAGAATAGTTTTATTGTACGCGCTGCATCAGATTTCTTGGTAGCAGTGTTATGGTTTTCTATAGATTAGTTTAGTGATTATTGATTATTGATTATTGATTATTTTTTTTATTATGACTAATACTATATGTTGAGTCGTGTTATGTTATATGTGAGTTTTCACGCTTCTGGGATGTAGGAAGTGGAACACGTGTGGCAAGAGAAGTCACATGGAATTTGGTACATGGTCTGAATTCATTTTGGTAATAACACAGGTTGTGTTATGTTAGGGATTTTCTGTACGAAAGGTGTATAACTGAGATAGCAAATCACGTTTTCTTGTGAAACTTTGGCCTTAATTCTCAGGAGCCTAGTCTCCACATGTGTCTTATCCCCAGAGAAACGAGTTAATTGTTTGCTTGAAAGAAGGGTAAGGTAGAGGGAAGTGCTACTTTATCGGCGAGAGTAAATAATTCTGTGGTAGGGTAGAGGTAAGCGCTGCCTACTGGAAATACAGGATTCTTGTGTAAAAGGACAAAGCTGTCACTTTTGTTTAGCGAATCAGACTATGGAATTGTTTTAACTGTTGTAACTAACGAAGAAAACAGTGAAAAGAAAAATTGCCGATAAATTTTTGTAAAGGAGGGGTAAAAGAGCAAGAGGGACATCGACAGTGCCGCGCTAGGATTGGATAGTGCGCTAGTCACGTGAACACAGAGTCAAGAGTGACGTAGAAAAGTGCCGCGCTAGGATTGGTTGGTTCGCGGACGAAGGGAATTGTTCTGATTGGTGCGTTAGTGTGAGTCGCGCTGTAATTGGTTGAAGTTCCGTACACGGAACAGTGCTGGTTTGAAGAGAAAAACAAATCGAAAACATGCCGTATTACGAGTATGAAAGGGAGAGAACGTCATGGACGACAAAAATAAAGAATTTCTTTAAGAAAGACAAAAAGGTTGTGACTAGAGAGGGACAAGTAATTCCTCCGCCGAAATCAGCAGCTTCACATATGATGCTGAAATATGGATATCATACATGCATATGGTTGGAAAATTGGGCAAAGTATACGAAGAATGATGGCGCATTAGCTTTCCCTGAGAATGGTTCATTTAGTGTAGCGGTTTTGCGAAATTTGCGAGAAAAGATGACAAATCTAGAACCTAGACCTAGACCGACACAATTTGAAGCGTTGACAGAATGGGAGGATGAGATGTATGAGCGAGAGAGATTCAGAGGTTTAAGAGATCATGAGTTTATGCCTGGAAGAATGTGGGGAATAAATCATGAGGATAGAATAAAACGATGGAGATGTGCTAACATGACAGGAGGTTTGTTTCCGGCTTTTACAGTTGAGGAAGAGACTAAGAGAAAACGTACTGAGAAAAAGAAACATATGGAGAGGGAGAAATATATGCATGAGAGCGAAACAGATGATGAATTGCTGGAAGATATTTTAAATAGAAATCCACCTCCGTATCAGCAGAGTTCTACAGTGGTGACACCAAATGCGCCGTTAATAGAGACTATGCAAAATAAAAGTCCGGTAAAAAGAATTGAAATAAATAGGTCACAAGATCAAATGAGAACTTCACAAAATGAAGGAATAGAAAGCGACAATGCAAGCGAATTAGCAAGGACAACAAAAGAACTAACTGAGAAGATTAGAGAATTAACAAAAAATATGGAAGCAGTGACTGTGCCTGTAACAATAGGTCCAGTAATACCAGTTTTTGAGAATCAGAAAATTGATGAACGATCTTTAGTGATTCCCATGAGTTCACAATTTCAGAGAGAAAAAAAGGATGGAACCAAGTGCAAGTACAAGTAATTTGGCTAGTACTTACAGACCAAGTCCACCTACAAATTTGACTGTGAATGAGTGCAATGGTAGGAAAATGCATATGGTAACAGAATCTGCAACCGAGACTCCTGAAAAGAGTGGTAATTGGATAGAACTAAATAATACACCCATAGGTCCGACTCCTGATGAGTTAAATGAGTGGATGAAGGCATTTAAAATAAAAGAACCAGAAGAAAAACCATTAGATGTAATTAGGTTAAAAATTGACATGGAAGAATTAATTCTAGGAACGATTGGTACAGAAAAGATAAAAATTACCAGGATGATGAAATAATGTTTCTGTGCAAAAGTATTACATGGAGAGCAAAGAATTTACATGACAAACTAGAAGAGGTAGCCAGTGAAATTGGAATAGACTTTGCGAAAGTGAAAACATTGCAGAAACCCTATAGAGTAGACTTTTGTGAAAAAGATATTGAAAATTTGAACACAGCAGGAAGGCTGACACAGATAAAAGAGTTAATTGTGTTACTGAGAAAATGGGGTGATGTGGACAGATGGAAGGTTAGATGGACAAAGAAGAATGAGAAAACTACAGACAAAGCTTCTTTGGCTTTTATGATAACTGAAAAAGAACCTGTTGCCAGAGAATACCCTATGAGAGAAACTCCAGGTGGTAGTTATGTGCATGTTCCCTGGACTAGGCAGGATATACTGTCATTCACAAATGACTTTCCGAAGCTAAGAGAGAAACCAGTTGAATGGTACCGACAAGTAGAGAGGTTTGTAAAGGTTTCAAAAGTGTTGTGGATAGATTTAGATGGATTATTTGACATAGTGGTACCAACTGATTTATGGTCAGAGTGTAAAATTACAGTTGACTGGCCAACTACAGAATATCCAAGAGATCCTAAGACAGGAGCTCCAGGTCCTGAGGTGATGAAGAAGTATGATAAGGTGATTACCTTTTTGAAAAATAAGATTCCTCCTAAAGAAACAGATTGGGTAAAAATCGATAGAACTACACAGGAAAGTAAGGAGTCTGTACACGCCTATTATGAGAGGTTGTTGTTAGTTTTCAAGCAGTATAGTGGATATGAGGAATTAAGTGAAAAAGATATGAGTCATTTTGTGTACAGATTTGTGTTTGGGTTGAAACCAGAGATTAGTGAAATGATTAAACAGCATATGATTAATTGGCAGAATGGCACAGTAGACGAGGTACTGAGGTATGCTAAGTATTGCAGTGATGATATTGAGAGTAGACAGCGTAAATTGAAAGAGAAGGCAATGTGGGCACAGGTGAAAGTGGCAGAAAAACAAGAAGCTCAATTGGATAATAATAGTGGGAATGAAACAGGACAGAATAAAACGCGACCTAACATAGGTAAAGGGAAATTTCAAGTGAGTCTAGAGGAGGCAAAGAAGAAATGGCCCTGTCATAATTGCGGAAAATTAGGGCATTGGAGAAACGAGTGTAAGTTCCCCCTAAACCTAATCCGGAAAATCAATCATTAACTCCACAGGTGCAGAATGAGGTAGTTGTTCAACAAAGTCAGGTGCCGCAACCACCACTTCCCAACACTGTTAACCAGCAAAGATACAGTACAGAAACAGGATTCTACGGAGGAGAGCAGGTAACACAGTTGCCGCGAGCAGCCAACATTTCTCAGTATTGGTTGCGACAGAGTGAGGATGAGACGTGGGATGAAAGTTTATGACGGTGCCCAGGAGAGGGAAAAGAGTGCGTACTTGGCGCAACTCTAGAGGTAGATCAGTCTGGTCCCTTTGTGGATGGAGAAGTGAATGGTGCAAATGTAACATTCCTTGTCGATACTGGAGCTACCCGTTCTACTGTTAGATCAGTGGAAATTCCAAACCTTCCTCTCTCAGGTGAATACATCCAAGTGGTAGGAGTAGCAAATCAGCAGATTAAAACACCACTTACAGAATTAGTGGAAGTAAAAATTGGTTCTTTTAGCAAAATGCATAGATTTGTAGTGTGCGATTGTAGTCCTGTAAATCTTTTAGGTCGTGACCTCTTGTGCAAGATGAATTGCACAATTTATTGTACACCAGATGGAATTGGATTTCAGACCTCAGACGAAGATGTATTGTATAAAGTAACTTTGATGAATCAGGAACCTGAAATGAATGGTTTGTTTCCTGCATTTGATGCAGAAAAACTTCCAGAAGAACTAAAAATTGCAGTGAAAGAAAATGTGTGGGATTTTACAGGAGAAGATATTGGATTAATGAAAGAAGTTGATCCAGTAAAAGTAACAGTAAAAGAAGGAACAACTTACCCGAATACGCCACAGTACAAGTTAACTCCAGAAATAATTGAAGGAATAACTCCTGTAATAAATAAAATGATCGAACAGGGAATTCTAAAAGAAATAATGAGCAGTCCATGTAATTCACCTATAATGGGACTGAAAAAGCCAAACGGAACATATAGAATAGTACAGGATTTGAGAAAGATCAACAAAATAGTTGTGCCTTGTTGTCCAATAGTGCCAAACCCTGCAGTAATTCTATATCAAATTCCACACGAAGCTGAGTGGTACACAGTGATAGATTTGTGTCATGCATTTTCTCTATTCCTTTGCATCCAGATAGCCAGCCATTATTTGCGTTCCGGTTCGGAGAGCGTATTTTGGCATGGTGCCGAATTCCTCAGGGGTATACAGAAAGCCCTCAATCTTTAATCAGATTTTAAAGAAATCTCTGGAAGATTTGAAAATGCCAGAAAAGTCAGTGATGGTGCAGTATATCGATGACCTGTTGGTGGCATCGAAAACAAAAGAAGCATGTGTAAGTGATACAATTGCTTTACTGAACCATCTAGAGAAAAGAGGACATAAAGTGTCCCCTTCAAAATTGCAATTTTGCCAAAAAGAAGTTCAATATTTAGGGCATAAAATTGAGAAAGGAGTGCGAAAGATAGCGACAGAAAGAGTGAGAATGATTCAAGGAATGAGAGCACCAATGACGCAAAGAGAGGTAAGAATGTTTCTGGGAATGGTTGGATATTGCCGACAATGGATAAGTGGTTTCTCCTTGATTGCAAAACCATTACAAAAATTGACCAAGAAAGATGTAAGAGACCCTTTTGAGTTAAATAACGAAGAAATGAAATCTTTCAAAGAGTTGAAAAAGAAATTGTGTGAGGCCCCTGCTTTAGGCATGCCTGATTATGAGAAGGACTTTGAATTGTTCTGCAGTGAAAGAGATGGATGTGCGTTTTCAGTACTGGTACAAAAACATGGAACAATGAAGAGACCAATTGCTTATTTTTCAGCTGTCTTAGATCCTATAGCGAAAGCGTTGCCCGGATGTCTGAAAGCAGTTGCTGCTACTTGTGTAAGTCTGGAACAAAGTGAAGGTATAGTGATGGGGTATCCACTGAGAGTATATGTTCCCCATTCAGTAGAAATTCTTTTGACAAGAACAAAAACACAGTACATGACACATAGTCGGCTGACTAAGTACGAAAAAGTAATCTTGAGTGCTGAAAATGTGACCATAGATAGATGCATGAATGTGAAAACCTTCAACATCATTGCCAGATGAAGAGAGTATGATTGAACAAGACGAAGTAGATCATGATTGTCTGAATGTGCTGGAATATTGCACAAAACCAAGAGCTGACATAAAAGATGAACCGTTAAAGGAATCAGATCATGTCATGTTTGTGGATGGCTCATGTTTGAGAACGAAAGAAGGAGTTTTAAGCGCAGCTTACGCAGTGTGCACAGTGGCAACTGTGATGGAAGCGTCTTGTCTGAAAGGAATAAGGTCTGCACAAGTTGCGGAACTGATTGCTTTGATTCAAGCATGTAAATTGGGAAGAAATGTGCGAGTTACGATTGTGACCGATAGCCAGCATGGTTTCGGTATTGTGCATGACTTCGGTCAGATTTGGTCACAAAGAGGTTTCTTGACGTCTGCAGGAACACCTATCAGAAATGGAGATTTTGTTAAAAAGCTGCTTGAGGCGATACAGCTGCCTAAACAAATAGCTGTAGTGAAGTGCAAGGCACATAAGAAAAACGAAGATTACATAGCTGTTGGAAATAATTATGCTGACGAGATTGCCAGATATTGTGCAGAGAACATGGTGTCCCTAAATAAGAATAGAGAAAGGGAGCATATCTCTTCTCCTTTGCTTTTTACTAACACTGTCGAGACATGGGATGAGGTGAGACAGTTACAGGAAGCTGCAAATGATGAGGAAAAAGATTACTGATAAAAGCAGGATGTAGAAGACAGGAAAACAATGGTGTGTGGGTATATCAAATCAAATCAAATCAGAGGGCATTTATACAGTGCACACATCACCCTAAAGTCTCATGGCGCTCGCAAACGACTCCGAAAGGAAGTGTAATGGCTTAGATGTCAAAAAGCCATGTCTTCAACCTCTTGCGAAAAGAGTTATGGTCAGGGACGTTTCGCAAATGAATGGGAATTTTATTCCAGGATGATGGGGCAAGAAAGGAGAAAGATCGTCCTCCCTTTCTAGCAGTGTGTATTTTAAGAGGAGAAAGCAAAAACTGATTGCTAGACCTAAGGGCCCTACGAGGTTGATACCAGCATAATTTCCTGGTCCAGTATCTAGGTCCTTTTCAATACAACTGTTTATGAACTAGACACAGAACTTTAAAAGAATTCGTTTCCTGACCGGTAGCCAGTGAAGGGTTCTTAAGCATGGTGCGGAGGGCGATCTAGGCGGAAGATCTAGGGCCAGCCTAGCCGCGGCATTCTGCAAGATCTGCAGTCTGTCCAGAAGGTTGCTGTTAATTGAAAACAGTAGGGAATTTCCATAGTCCATTCTGTTTATTATCAGCCCTTGGACTAATGGTTTCCTGGCCTCCACTGGGAGCCACTTAAAAACCTTTTGAAGGCTGCGCATTACTCCAAAACACGTGCCAATGATATGGTTGACTTGGTTCTTCATGGATAATTGGTTATCCATGTGGAAACCTAGGTTCCGCACCGTCGATTTGGGGGTGGGACAGAGGCCAAGTTGGGATGGCCACCAGTCGGCGGACCAATGCTCCTCTGCGCTGCCAAAAAGCATAACCTCAGACTTGCCTCCATTTAATTGTAGGTGATTGGAGTTCATCCACCTGTCAATGTGAGATAGGCATTTATTAAAGCGTAGCTGGGTTTCAGTAGGATCTGGGCCAATAGTGACCAGAATTTGAGTGTCATCTGCATAAGATATGACATCAAATCCATAGGATCGAATCACCTTGGCCAGTGGGGTCATGTACAGATTGAAAAGGGTCGGGCTCAAAATAGAGCCCTGGGGTACTCCCATCTTGACTGATCTCTCACATGAGAGGTTTTTTCCAATCTGTACTATTGTCACACGGTCGGTAAGGTAGCTCTTAAACCACTCGAGGGCCGTGCCTCTGACACCTATCTCCCAGAGCCGATGCTCTAAAATGCCATGGGAGATGGTGTCAAAGGCTGCGGATAAATCGAGCAGAACAAGGATGGCTGACTGATGTTTATCCAAGGCCAGCCTAATGTTGTCTGTTACCTCGACCAAGGCAGTCTCAGTGCTGTGTGCCACGCTGAGCCTGATTGGGAAGAATCGAGCAATCCCTGACTCTCCAGATGGTTAACAAGCTGCTTGTTAATCAAAGATTCCAATACTTTCCCGAAATGGGGAAGCAGAGATATAGGGCGGTAGTTGGCGAGCAGCGTAGGGTCGGCGGTGGGCTTTTTTAAGATCGGTTTTACCCTGGCCACCTTCCAACATCTAGGAAAGTCTGCTTTTACAAGTGAGTTATTAAATAGCTCAGTAAGTCTTTCCAATAATACCGGGGCGACAGTGGGAAGAAGTTTAGGCGGTACTATGTCAGTAGGGGAACCTGATTTTATCCTCAACATGGTGATGGCAACTGCTTTGATGTCAAATTTGAGGAATTCGTCCAAGATATGGGGGGGGTCGGTAAACGAGCTGTGTATGTCTTCCGAATTCAAATTATAAGGTGAAGGGAAGGACCAATGTATTACCATGATTTTTCTTCAAAATATTCAGAAAGAGAATCAGTCCAAGTTTGAGAGTCAGGTATTAATGGCTGATTAGTAGGAGCTGTAAATTCTTTCAAAATTTGATAAAGTTCTTTGCATGAGTTTTCTGCCAGATTTATTCTATTTAAGAGGAAGAGTTTTTTTGCCTGTTTGATATCGGTCATATAACCTTGATGAACTTTTTATAAATTTCACGGTCAGCCATACTTTTAGTTTTTCGCCATTTACGTTCCGCAGTCCTACACAGAAATTTTGTGGTTTTTAGTAAGTCTGTGAACCAGGGAGCAGACCTAGGCTTAATTTTGACCTGAGTGAGAGGAGCAATTTTATCTAATGCAACCAGAATAGCTTTATCAAGATCTAGTGCTGCCTGATGTATATTTATATTTGCCCCTGAAAAGTCTGAACTAAAGTGTTTAGAAAAAAGGGGCAGGGTAATTTTCCGCCAAGGTCTTCGTAGTATTAATGCGTTTTTGGAGCCATTTTTAGTCATTATTGTGGGAATAGTAAATTTTAATAAATAATGGTCAGTCCATAATAATGGCTCAGGGGGTTCAGCAATGATTCCCGGATAATTTGTAAAACGGAGATCTAGTGTGTGGCCTGCCTTGTGAGTAGGGCCAATGATCTGCTGGATAAGTCCGAGAGTATTCATGTTAGAAATCAGCTGATCAGTCTGCGCGTTAGAGAGAGACTCGGCATGGAGGTTAAAATCTCCAATAAGTAGGAAATTGTCGGAGGCCAATACATGGGGCACAAGGGTCTCTAATAGCGTGTCAGGGAAATCACCTCTGGGGCCGGGGGACGATAAATTAAGGCTCCTCTCCAGGTTCCATTGTGTAGGTTATCAAGTTTAAAAATGCAAAGTTCAAGCTGATCTGAAGTAATGGTGTCTAGAATTGTAATCTTCAAATCCCGGTAGAGGCGATTAGTAAACCTCCCCCTCTTCTCTCCTTTCTGTCTAGTCTAATGACTTTATACTGAGGTGGAAAGGCAATGTGAACATCCGAAAAAGCGTGTTCATGTAGCCAAGATTCCGTAATGAAACATAAATCTGGTGCGACCAGATCTAACAGGCTCCATATCTCTACTGCGTGTTTAGGGATAGAGCGAGCATTAAAATAAATGGCAGTAAGCAGATCTGGTACGTCAGGTTTACTAGAGTCATTAGAGGTGATGAATTTAATTAAATTGGGGGCACTCGGTAGAAGGGAAATACCTGGATGTCCAGATAGAGCCTCTTCTAACATAGCATTAGTTCCTATACAGGGTTTATTTAGCTCTATTAGTTCCCTGTTTGTGTATTTTAGAATTGCCATGTTACCTGGGGCAGTGGTGATGTCCAAGGAAAGCAGGGGTCCTGGCCTCTGGCGTCGGTCAGGCGCGGACGGGCGCAGACGGGCTTGCCTTTGGCGCGCCGCTGCGCGCGTCCGCTCACTGACCCGCTCTAAATAGAGTGAATGCGGAGGAGACTAAAGCGCCAACTTCAAACTTCCGGCGGCAACCGGAAGTCGCGCTGATTGCCGTGACAACCCTCCGCACAATCGGCACAAGCCGTGACGGACCAGGGCACAGGCAACTATCAGCAGATACAGAGAACGAGAGAAAACCAGAGGTAGGAGAGTTTAAAAATGGAAAAGAAAAACAAACACGGCGCAATTAAAATATTTTAAAAGAGTGGCTATGAAATGCAGAGGGCAGTAATCTTCAGTAGTGGGAAGACGCTGTTCAAATCGGGCGCCGCTGCGCGCGTCCGCTCACTGACCCGCTCTAAATAGAGTGAATGCGGAGGAGACTAGAGCGCCAACTTCAAACTTCCGGCGGCAACCGGAAGTCGCGCTGATTGCCGTGACGACCCTCCGCACAATCGGCACAAGCCGTGACGGACCAGGGCACAGGCAACTATCAGCAGATACAGAGAACGAGAGAAAACCAGAGGTAGGAGAGTTTAAAAATGGAAAAAACAAACAAACACGGCGCAATTAAAATATTTTAAAAGAGTGGCTATGAAATGCAGAGGGCAGTAATCTTCAGTAGCGGGAAGACGCTGTTCAAATCGGGCGCCACCGTATACAGAGATGAAAGACCAGTTATGCCTGATAGCATGATTGCAGACATGGCACGGATGTACCATGGACAAGCTCATATTGGGAGAGATGCAATGATCAGACTTTTCAGACAAACCTGGTATAACCCAAAATTCAGAGCGATAGCTGAAAGTCTTTGTCAAAGATGTCTTATTTGTCAGCAGTTTAATCCAGGAAGAAAGACAATAGTGAGTCTAGGAACAATAGGACGAGAAGGAGGTCCGTTCACTAGAATGCAATTGGACTTTATCGAAATGCCCCCTTGTAACAGACTAAAATATGTTCTAGTGGTCGTCTGTTTGTTTTCTCGTTGGGTGGAGGCATACCCCACTAGAAGGAATGATGGAACAACGGTAGCAAAACTTATGCTGCGAGAGTTCATTCCAAGGTATGGTTTTCCAGTCACGGTTGAGACAGATAGAGGAACACATTTTCAAAATGAGTTGATCCAATTGATTTGTGAAGCATTGAGTATTAAACAAAAACTACATTGTGCATACAGACCAGAGGCTTCTGGGGTAGTAGAGCAAATTAATGGAACAATTAAGAACAGATTAGGAAAAATGTGTCAAGCTACAGGACTCAAATGGCCAGATGCACTGCCCCTTGTTCTGATGACCATCAGAAGCATCCCTGAGAAGAAAACTGGACTTAGTCCTCATGAGATGATCATGGGACGAGCAATGAGACAAGCACAAGTACCTGTCAACAAGTTATTGACTATAACTGATGATCTAGTACTGGATTATTGCAAGGGACTGGCTGATGTGGTGCGTTCTGTGTTTCATCAGGTTGGACCGGATGCGACCACTCTTGAAAGAAAACCAGCCCACGACTTGAATCCAGGAGACTGGGTCCGCATAAAAATCCACAGGAGAAGAAACTGTCTAGTTCCTCGCTGGGACGAGCCACGACAGGTAATCCTAGTGACAACGACTGCAGTCAAGTGTGCAGGAGTAAAGAACTGGGTCCATGCCAGCCACATAATCAGAGTTCAAGAACCTACTGATCGACATGTGAGTCGACGTCTGGAAGTGTGGGATAAAAGTTTAACGACTGGGACAACAGGAATAAGAGAAAGGGTGCCAGAACTTGAAGATCGACCTGAAAGTCGACATCTGGAAACCCCAACTGCGAGCACCTCTAGAGAAGAAGAGGAGGAAGAAGAAGAAGGAAGAAATTCAGAAATTCCAGAACCTGAAGATCGACCTGTAAGTCGACATCTGGAAATATCTGACACAAGTTCAGGATCTGATGATTCAGTTGCAAACTGTGAAGAATTTCGAAGGAGAACTTGGGGTTATAAACCAATTAGAGAAGAAAATGAACAAGAAAATGATCTAGATGAGCAACCAAGTACAAGTTATGGTGGAAATCCTTCAGAAATAATATTAATAGACGAAGTAGGGAAAGAAGTACACAAAAAGTTAGAGAATCGAGAAGAACCCCGAGGAGCAATAGGGACAGATAGAGAAACAAAAGAACAGGGAAATTTAGAAGTAGAGAGTGAGGAAAACACCAAATCGGAAGAACACCGAGGAGGGACAGTAATAAGGGAACACAAGAAGGAGAAAACAGATCCACCAGTAAGAGACGACGAGATCATAAGCTTCAAAATAAGAGACAATAGTGAAAAAGTTGAAACCGAATCTGAAGAGAGTGGAGAAGAGGAGAAAACAAAAACTGAATCAAGAAAAAGAAATTGGAAATCAGAAAGAGAAGAAAAAGAAGGTGAAGCCAAAAGGCCAAGAAAAGGAGATAATTGGCCCAGCAACTATATAAGGAAATTGAGATATAGAATAATAAGAACAGGAGAAAAAGTGCTGAACAAGTGAATGAAATAACAAGTCAAAAGGGACAAGAAAAGCCAAGTGGAAAACGACTGCAAAAATCTAAAAGAACGAAGAAAGTGAATGCAAAGTACAAGTCACCTGAGTGGCTATATATCGCACTGACGGATTACAAAGAAGAAGGAAACACTCACGAGAACCCGAGACTAAGAAATCGAATGGGTAAAGGTGAGATGCAACAAACCTGAAGTGAAGACTTATAGTGCTTCTGCCGGACATGACAATTTTACTGGATATGACAAATCACCGGATGTGACAACGAAAGAATTCTGGAGAGAATTAAAAGAAAGTACCAAGCAAAGACTTTTTGAACGCAGAGTGGCATCTAAGTCATTTCTGAGGTGTAGTGACACAATTTTCTGAAACTTAACAAATAGATAAAAGCAAAATGGAAAATACTAGGGATAGAAGAGATAAATGTGAGTTTGTAAAAGATGGTGTAAAATGTGCTGCTTTTGTACAGGTTTATTAATGACCGTATGGATAGTTTTAGCAATCACAATTCCTATTAGTTTAGCTGTAATAGAAGCGAAGAATGATACTAAACCAGAAAAAGAAACTAATATTAAAGAACCAGTTATTTTAAGAAGTAGTGCAGAATTACATAAGGATAAGTCAGTAACAGACTTTTCTAAAAATGTTTTTACAAAATTGTTGTACGAATATGTAGAGACAATGGATGTGAGAGATTGTTATGTTTGTATGCAGTTGCCTGCATCAGTGTCAGAAGGTGTGACTTATCATCACCTACCTCTAACTTATGGAATAACCTGTAGTGTAATAGCAAGTTTATTTTATAAAACAGGTAGATTAGAGTCTTATTATACTGATATAGTTAAGATTTTTGCAAACGTTCCGGTAGTACCAGAACTTAACAAAGTAAAACAAGCAAAAGTTTTAGGAGAATTCTTTCTAGAACATAGAAAATTAACCTTAGAAGAAATAGCTAAGAACAACCTTACCTGTGAATTAAAGAAAGAAGAAAAGGTATTTTTAGAAATGGTTGAAGAAAGAAGAATGAAATTTCAAAAAGAAGCAATAAAAGAGGAAGGAACACATCTATGGACGTTTGAGGAAGGAAATCATGAAGGGAAAAAGATAAATGCAGCAATGACATTAGATTGGCCGCAAACAGGAAAGTTGTGTATTAGGAGAAATAAGACAGTCTATGACAATTACTTTGTAGGTTCCAGTATCTGCCATGACAATTATCAAATTTTGGGAGGTTGGGGATTCAAAGGTGGAAAAGATCCAATATTTCCAGGTATCTATTATATTTGTGGGAATAGAGCTTATTACAGGTTACCGGACCATTGGTATGGAACTTGCTATGTAGGCCTGGTCTTTCCAAAAATCTTTCATATGGACAGAGAAGAAAAAGGAACATACAAGATGATTAATAGCTTTACACGTAGAAAGAGGGAAAGTTTTTCAGAAATTGTAGGTGATATTTTTGGAGCATTAATACCAGCAGTGGGAATATCTTTGAATGCATTTAAAATTCGGAAGTTATCCACAGTAGTAGATCGTTTGTCTACAGATACTGCGGGAGGGTTCTTGATGGTAAATACCGAAATGGTTGCCATGAGAGCTATGGTGATGCAAAATCAGCTTGCCCTTGATATTCTTTTGGCAAAAGAGGGTGGAGTCTGTGGAATGCTGAAAGTCCAACATTGTTGCACTTACATTCCTGATAAAAGTGAAAATATACAGAGGTATATTACAAATATTATAAATTTGCACAAAGAACTAGTTCCACTGGAGGTTGAAAGTGTCTTGGGAAAACTTGGTAGAGGGTTTTCTTCCGTAGCAAATTGGTTAACCAGAATGAGTAGACTAATGATAGGGAAAGTTATAATAATAGCAACTGTAGTAATATTGTTAGCCATGGTGTTGAAAATTGTAATAACGTGTATAAAAAGAAAAATAAGACAAAATAAGATAAAAAGAAATAACAGAATAATGAAAGAGAGAGAGAGAGAAATGGGTGAAATTGAGTTAGAGAAAATGAAAGAAAGCATGTATAAAGAGACAAGAAGACAAGATGAAAGGGAAACAGGTGTGTAACTAACAAAAAGCAAAAGGATGAAAGACATATGCTGCTTGAAAAAGAAGTATGACTTGGGTTTTATGTGGTGATTTAAAAAATCACCAAAGGGGGAGTTGATGGAGCAGAGAAAATACATTTTTTAACCCCTAACAAATTTTATAAATAATTAATAAAATGTTCGTTTAAACGTATTAATCAACACTGTACGTGGGGGAAGGGTAATACGCAAGTATATGTGCTGAATAATCTATTAACGAATGTCTGTGTGTCTAATTATAACATAAAAATAATTGCGTACTAATTTTATAATAAATGCATGATTTGTGCTTCATAGAATATAAACGTGTCGTTGCAAAAACAATAGCGATGGTAAGTAAGGAACAGCTTAAATGTTGCTTTCTGCTAGGTAATAACTAATTGGGAGTACGTAGATGACGGGAGGGAAACAAAAAGGCTATGTTTCTCTATTTTAATTATGTTTTGTTTATTTCAAAATAGTGCTTCTAAGTATAAACGAGTGGCGATATAAAATGGCTGCCGGTTAATGAAGTGCGCAAGTGCGGGAAACACGTGACAAGGGAGAAAGTTGGAGAAAAGCTAACCTCGTGATGTTGCTGAGAGGCTAGGATGCGAGAATGGTCAAGGCTGATGTGACCTAATTGAACTGATAGTGTGCCGTGGTGATTAGCAAGGAACCGTGGGAAACCATTTTAAGAGAAAGGACAATGCCTGCAGAGTTCTCGAATGTATCGAAAGAAGTTACAAATGTACTGATCGAAGCGGATGGAAACATGTCTTGAACTGTGAGAAAGGAAATGATCATATACATTCCAAGGACCAGTTGGATCCGAGAGAACTTGATTAAAGAATGAATAGATGAAATGAATGGACCAATGAAAGAAAAGTGTGTTATTAATGTTGCAACAATTAGTTAGCAAAGTTAGAATTAGGGTATAAGAGGGCCTACTCTTAGTGGGAGGGGGTCACAGTCACGGTCGGAGTTGGAGAGTCGCAGTCAGAGTCGGTGTTGGTGTTGGTGGCTTCCAGTGCTTGGTGGTCCAGATCGATCCATTTACTGAGCGGGAGATGCTGAAAGACTGTTAGATGAGACGGGTTGCAGGTAGCTGATGCTGACGATCTGAAGTTTCTGTTGCAGTCTTATTTTTCCAGTTTAGTATGAGAATCAAGATATTTTTCATAAACTTAGGTTAGAAATCCTTAGGCTAAATTAGGGAAGATAGGCAGGTAATTAGGGTTTCGCTTCATGGTGAAATTTCCTTTCTGCAATAAAATTGATTTTGCGTAATAAATATTTGAATTAACAATGAATGAATAATTGAATAAAAAGTCTAAATTTTCCTCATGTTTTTAAAATTATATAAAAATTTAAGATTCTTTAAATCAAACGACTCCGTGGTTATTTTACTAAATGATTGTGACACCAGTAATTGGTTATTGTGATTTAGCTGGTCTTAATCACTATGAACTAATTTCTTACATGAATGATTCATCGACAAACCAATGAGCAGGAATATCTTAAGAGATAACTAAAAGAAAGCAATAGGGTAAGGTAATAAGATATCCCGGCTCCTTCCAGCGGTACATAAATGGTGTTTTCCATTAAATTCTCATGTTTCTCCTAGGAGTACAGAATTTCGTAAAGGTATAAAGGAAATCCAGGTGTATGTGTGTGTGTGATAGGCGATGTTTATGGGCCCCATCGTCATGTGGATGTAAGAAAATATAGTTTGCCCCTGGATGACCGATAAGTGACCTAGGAAGAGAATAGTTTTATTGTACGCGCTGCATCACAGTCTTCTGTGCTCATTTGTAGTTTTTCCTTGCTATTGCAATGTCACTGTGATCCTTACTTTTATTTGCATGTATCAGTGTTGCTTTGCTCTCTCAACATTCCTTATTATACCAAGAAGTCACTCTGGCTTGCCTAGACTTAGATGCCCTTTCTTCTCTAGTAATTATCGTTCATTTATCCTCAAAATGTTTTTGGGAGGATAACTATTTCCTCCTTAAGGTAATATGCCATAGATATCAATTCAGCAGAAATTTTTTGCAACAAGCTTAACAACACACAAAAATCATAAAAACTACAACAAAGACGCACTTGAGACACTTACAAATCTCCCAATAAAACACCTCTTTTCCACAAACAAAACCAATTCACACTGCCTCAAAAGAGAAAGTGAAATCAATATAGGATCAGTGTAGGAATGAGTTCCGGGTCTTTGCGTTATTTCCGTGTTGCATGTTGACGATTTGTGTCATTGTGTGAGAATTCAAACACGGTACCACACAAACAATAGATGTGTGCGTATACATAGAGAAATGTTACGCGTTGTCACGCAAATTATACCTAAACTTATGGAAATGTTTGAACATAAACATACATTTATTATACTGTTTTTGTTTTTTATTCCAAATGCCCAAACTATCATAATGTGAAAAAAAAGTATCGAGACTTTGTAGTGTAGTAGTAGTAATACATTTATTGTATGATTAATTAAAACCTTAACAATATAAAACATCAAAAGAAAATTAAAAGATAGTTAATTCATTATAATGCCATATGGCATACAGGAGTAAAAAGTAAGACAAATTATTTAAAATCCGTCATAGTTGTCTTGATGATAGTGTGGTTGTTTGAAGTCAATTGCAAATAGGCCAAAGTGTACAGTGCATTGGGATAGATAGATCTTTATAAGCCTTGTAACCTTCGCAAGCTTATGGAATCAAGGAATAAAATGCATACTTTAAAATCAGCAGTCATTACATAAAAGATCATGTAAATGTTTAAAATCTGTTGCAAATAAGCAAGGGTGCATTTTATTAATCGGCAGTCATCGCTGCACTTAGTTGGTTTTTTTTCTTTAGCAGGTCCTGCAGCACCTTGAAGTATTTGCCGATTCTTGTCAGTGCCGAAAGGACCATGGTATTGAAAATCCAGGTCGTAGCATCGCTGCAACTCCTTAAGCCATGGGTTAAAAAGAGTGGCTTTAGTACTGTCTGCCTAGAATGCAGTAGCGACGGGCAGCAGCAGAGTAAGTGCGGGAAAGTTTCAGGTATATTGCCACACAGCCTGCACTTCACAATATTGGAGCGAAGCGACCACTTTGGGTTGAAGTCTTTGATTTGTAGTGTCATCATCCTCGCAGCCAAGATTTAAGTGACACAGGCGTTCCCAATTGAACAGCTAAGATATGGCTGTGGCTTTAGGCCGACTCGGTATTCATTGCTGTGTGAGAGAGCGATTGAGAATTTAATGCGCTTAAGTCTATTTGAAGGGCGTCTGCTGATGCCATTAAATATGTGCTCCAAGGACTGTTTTTGGTTTTCAATATATTTTGAAGGACAAACTTCAACGTACCTGGCATGACCGTAATGCATCTATGGTAACATTTTAGGATAGAGCCCATGTTGGTCCATTTTAGGCCCAATAGGCCAAATTCGAATCTCACCTGCGATCCCCTGGTTTATTGTGGCAGCCTATACACTCTTTTATAGGCTTTTAGATGTAATTTTTCCATGCTTTTTATAAGCAGTCCCGGGAAAGCCTCACTGCCATAGGTAATGGCGGATGGTAATGTGGCCCTAAGCACGTTTCAGATTGGGGCTGATGTAGGGCTTTCAAGGGAAGCGTTCAGTTGACAAAGTCTGGTGATAATTAGTGCGGCCTTGTCTTTAACCCCTTCGATGCTCATGACGAGCTCAGCTCATCATGCTGCGCGGTCGCGCTGTGCGCATGACGAGCTGAGCTCGTCACGACCACACCCGCGATCGGAATGTCCAGCACCTGGGCGGAATTCCCATCGCGGCGAAGCGGTTAAGGTGACTCAGATGTGTTTTGGGTCCACCGTTTGCCAAAAGCTAAGTGCCCAGGTAGTTATACGATTTTGCTCCTGCTATTTATAAGGGATCAAGGGACCAGTGATGATTTATTTGCTTTTGCATCCCTCCAAATGCTATCACCTTTGTTTTTGAAGTGTTCACTATCATCTTGTTTGTCTTATTTTACGTATGAAGGGTGTTAAGAGCTCTCTGGATCCCTATTTTTGAATTATCAAGGAGAGCTATATCGTCAGCATACTGTAATATCGTAATCTTGGTTGTTCCTAATTTTAGGGAATTAGATTGGCGTGGTTTAGTGACGAAGACATATCTGCCATGTATAAGTTGAAAAACAATGGGGCTAGCACACATCTTTGTTTTAGACCTTGGTTGGTATTAATCTTTTTTCTTAGAGCAGTGTCCGAGAGCTTGCCCCTCACCCAAGTTGATGAATAGAGTGCAATAATTGCATTAAGCAGGCCCCGTGGGGCAAGCCCCATGCCTGGTGTTTGCTCCATAGGATGCCCCTATCCCCCAGGTCAAATGCCGACGAATAGTCAACAAAGCATACATAGAGAGCTTGTGATTTCTGGATGTTCGCCTGGTGAATGAGATAAGAGAGGGTGATTACACTGTCCAGTGTAGAGGAATTTGCTCTAAATCCTGTTTGGGAAAATGGGATTATTTCATTTGTTGTTGCCCATGACTCCAGATCCTTTAAAATGGCTTGGCCTCTATATCCAAAAGGACGATCAAACGGTAATTGGAGGAATTCTTTTTGTACCCTTTTTGAATTTTGGGTGCAATATTGACCCTCTCCAGCTGTCGGGGACTTGGCAGAGTATAAAACATGAGCGGAACAGTGGGTAGAGTGTTGCCGACCACAGTACTTGATTGTCTTTGAACAGTTGTGCTTGGAGCCTGTTTGGGCCATGTGCACCTAATGCTCTAGTTTTACATATAACTCCTTTGATCTTGTTGATTGTGAGTATTATGTCACCTTCTTTTGAGTCGTCCACTGGGTTTAAGTTTTCTGGTAAGGTTAAGGGAGCACTGGGGTGCTCAGCTCTGTTAAGTTTTTTTACGTGCAGGGTCCATATGGGTTCAACGATGACGTTGGTTCTGGTGGCATCCTGATGTGTTTTATTTTTAATATGCCTCCATAAGTCGTTCTGATTGCATTTACTCAGAAGTGAGTATACATATTGCTACTCCTTTTCCCTCTGCTGATTTTTTAACTGACCATATCAATTGCTTGTGTTGTTTTCTTGCACCCCTCAGTTCTTGTTGCAGAGTGTCTTTGGTGTGATGATTATAAACCTAAATCCGTATTTGTAAAGCGCGAACTACTCACCCTTACGGGTCTCAAGGCGCTGGGGGCCGTCGTGGAAATTAAGTGAGCTGTTGCCCAGAGTCACATGGGGCTGAGCTGAGCTGCTGCCGGAGCCGGGGATCGAACCGTGAGCCCTGTGCTCCGAAGTCAGCTACCCTGGCCGCTGCACCACACCTCTCCATTATGGGTCTTGTCGCATGCTTTCATCATTTTACGGATTTGCTGTGAACTGATCAAGATAGGAGGTTTTTTGCAAAGGGCACCCACGACCTGGAGGATTGGCTAATGATTTGTGGATGCCCCTAATTATTGGTTCCCAATGTGCTAGTAGTTTTGTAGTGCATTTATTATGGTACTAGTTTTGAATAAGTAAATTCTTGAACAAGTAAGGTAGAATATCAAACAAGCTGGCAATAAATATTTGACAAATATTGACAGTACAAAAAATAATTTTTTATTTGGTTCAACAAATTATGACATAATCCTAAACAAAACAAACAATATTCTGTTTAAAAATAAGAAAAAAAAATAAGAAAAAAATGTATTATAATTGAATGTGTCAAAACATTTAACACAGCATAATGACCACAAACAGTGAGTCACAAGGAAAGGTACTGCAGATTTGACTAACTATTGGTAACACATTTTTATAATGTATAATAAAAAAAACACAACAGAACTTTTTGTTTGTCCAACACCACATCGCTATTGTTAGCACTAGTCAGTATGATGGCCAGGTTGCATCCACTAACATGCACCACAATATTTCAAAAGCTTAGCTACAGAGATAATTTGCAATTAATGTAGTTTACGGTCAGACGGGGTAATAGGTCTCGTCCAAACCACTAGTGGCTAAAATACAATGATGGGGCAGACAACAGTACTGGCGTTGTAATAGTAGAACAACATTGAGAATGTGGTTGATGTGTAATAAGTTCCCTTTGGGCCCACTTTGGTTCTCCCTTATTTTAGTGTATTACCCGTTTTAGGCCACCTTTGCTTTGCAAAGCCACACAGAACACTTTTAGTTTGTGCCATAATATTATTTTAGGAATAGCTGTACATGTTACTATTATTCAGTTCTTGTTCTTGGGATTCAGTCTGAACATTTTGTACAGGGTCAAAAAACATGGGGGTATATTCACAAGAACGTGTGATAACTACCGCAAGAGTAGCGTAGCGCAACTTTCAATATCGTAGCCTATCGTGGGAAAATAAACCCGTGTCAACGTGGAATTCACAACAAGGCGGTAGCATGCGATAGTCACCAGATAACGCGTCAAATGTAAGCGTGAAAATCAACGCCACGCCGAAAAAATGCGAAACGCGAACGCGAGAAATCATGCGATGAGGCCAATCGCGGTACAAAAAGTAGCGAAAAGCAGCCACAGGCCTGCAAATCCCACGCGTCTGGCGGGAAATTGCACCATAAAAACCACAGAAACAACACACCAAAAACAAGCCATAGCACGTAGCAACATGGATGCACCCTGACCCAGCACAGAGGTCAACGCGAACCCCACAATCCCCACAGACCACCAGCAAGGAACAACGGGGTCGGGGAAGGCCAAGGAGAAAAGGGAGAGGAAGACGGGGTGCAGACCGCAGGAAAACAAGACCAGTGCCACGGAGTCACAGAACACTACCAGCAACTGACCCACAAGCAGACCACCTGGAATGCAGTCGGAGTGCCGAGGAGGCCAATCCAGGAGGCCAAGAGGCGCCGCCAGGACGTGACAACCTAAACCAGGCACAAACCCGCTGCCAACAGGAAGGCAGCAACGGCGGCAGGAGGTGGCAGTCCAGCGCCACAGGAGGAGCTGGAGGAAACCCAGGCCACAGTCATCAGTGTGGAGACGGTGCAAGGAGGTGGGAGTACGGACACAGCTCGACAGGACCCGACAGAACAACAACAGGGTGAGGATCCAACAGGGACTCGGGGACGGGGGTGATGGGCACAATGGCACACATGCACAACGAGGTGTAGCACACTGCACACCCACAATTACCCAGGGACATGTCCCCCATCCCCGTGGCACACTGCAGCACACACACATAGCAATCACAGCACATACCATGACAATGTGGCACAAAGTGCAACACCCACACTGCAGAACAGGGGACACAACTGGGTCCGCCCAGGCGTAGAAACAGAACAATCACATTGGACAGAGCAGGGAACTGTGAGATGCATATCTACAGCTACAACCCCACATCAGCTATGTAGGCCAAATGTCCACTGTCCCAACTCAAACAGCCACCACCGCCCAAACAGTCACAATGTACATTGTCACACAGTCTGCATGTCGACAAGAACAAGGCGCCAACACAATGCCAACATGCACCTCCCCTTCACAATGCAGAGGGACAAACAACACCTCCAGCAGGTCAGAACAGACAACCCATCAGTGATGCCGGAGACTAACACCACACCTTCGACACCGACGCCCTACAACAGCCCATGGACATCCCACACAACCCACCACCAGGACCAGGGCAGACAAGCTACTCAGAGGAGAACCCAGCCCCTGCAACAGACCACACAGCATGAAGCACCCGCAATCACGGCTGGCTCACAACACTTCACCGACCCACACATGGCACCCCAATGCCAGGTGTCAGAATGCCAAAAGGAGGTGGCCCAACAGGTGTGGGTGTTGCCGAACCCATGGAATGCGAACTAGAACACATACGTGGGTGTCCAATACCCTTCAGGGACCACCTACACCCCACAAAGGAGACCCACACTGCCATAGAGACACATGCAGATGCACATACCCAGTACAGAACCACGCCCAGGGGCACGCACATATCAGTCACACACCCACGTTGGCTCTGCATACGACGGCACAGTCCACTCCCCTTACGAATTGAGTGGGTGACGACAAAGCTACATGTCCAGGTTCTAGCCCGCTGCCTGCAGTGACATGTCTGCGTCCGCTGTACACAGCACAATGTAATGTCGTAGGGCCCAGGGCACCCATGCATACAACAAGACCACAGGGACACATGCACATATCATGTTGAACTGGCTACGGGCACGTGCGCCCGGCCCCTTTATTGGCAGGGCCACATGTACAGTGACGCCTGTGCTGGATGTGTGTGAGGTGAGTATAAGCCAGCCCGTACGGAGTGCTTGGTGCTGGCAACAACCTGAACAGTGGACACCAGTGTAATGGAAAGAGAAAACACCAGCATAACAGAGTCAACTGCAGAGCAACATGGAGGGATCCGGAGTAAGGACAGAGGTCACCCAATATTCAGTCAGGAGGTTCCGTGAGTTGCAGTGTACTGAGGTAGGGGCACTAGAGAAGAGCGCGCTCATGTGAAGAAATTGCTAGGATTGTGTCCCTTCGGGTAAGTCCTGATGCAGATGCAGTGGGGTGTGTTACACCTGCATCAACCTCCTCATCAACGTCCCAGGACTCCCACACTGCCTGAGGTGACAATTGCGTCCGCAGTCCACAGCCCAATACCCAGTAATAGATCCGGGTGTGTAGCTTGACTACCACCACCAGTCTGCATTCCTGCCTTGGGGCTGTTGCCTCCTGCCCTCCCATTGTCTGTGCCTTCTCCCGTCCGCACACTTGACACATCTTCCTCATCATAGTCCCAGGTCTTCCCCACTGCATGAGGTGACATTGCTGCGCAACCTCACAACAGCACAAAACTCAATCAGTAACGGACAATGGCTTGCGGTGCACTGAGTCACTGGCACCTGGAGTGCTGAGCAGGGTATCAGGCCGATGATGGCATCCACGACAGGTCTGAGCAACTCCGTAGGTATGTCAGGACCACCGTTTCGACTCTGGCAGATGGCGGTTGGAGGTGGTCCTTGCGGTGGTGGCTTGTGCCTCCTGCGGTGTTGCGACGTCCGGGCCGGTCAAGACTCGATGCTATGTGTGGGCCCTGGTGGCCCGCAGTTGAGGCCGGAAGATGCGGACAGCGCAGGGCCACAGACACATGGTGTTGATGACCCCAAGACCATCGCTACAGAGGCCATTCAATGTCTCAGAAGAAGGGGTCCCAGGCCTGAGCAGCACGGAGTTAGTGGCCCCGGATGCACTGCGGCCGGCACAGGCACCCAGCCACGGGACGGTGACTTGCGGTGCAGTCAGATGGGCCATGCGACCTGAGCGGGTCCCCATCAATGTCCGAGGTGTATGTTGTGGAGGGTTGCGGGGGACAGTGGAAGGTGTCCTCCAGGGCATGATGCAGAAGGTCTGATGTTATCTGGAAGCAGCAAATGGAGGAGTGGAAAGCGCAACCCTCGTTTTCACCAACAATTCGGTATCAGCTACATGAGGATGAAAACTAGCCCCTATTCCATAGACTCAAACGCCACCAATGTACGACCAGTGAGTGTCCATGAATGTCGGGGAACACACTTAGTGGCACAGGTGCTGAGAGAGGATGCAGTCTGCGATGATGCCGGTACACAGATGTGAACTCCGACATTGCCAAATCAAGACTCTGTGACCTACTGGACCGCAGTGTAGGCCGGAGGCAGCGGTCAGCAGTGGCCCACAGCCACGTGTCGTTGGCTCGCGAGGCACAGAGTTAGTGACACAGTGGCAGTTGTTGGTAGTGTTCAATCACCTCCGTAACGATGATCCTGTTCCCTCCGGACTGCAACGTGTCATCCTCTTACGCCTCTCCGTGCGTGCGATGAAATGTATTCTGCCTTTTTAATTACCGATGTTCAGTTCCAAATCTGTGATCCCACTCGTGCGCAACGTAGGCCGAGGGCAGTAGTCCGCGTAGGCCCACAGACAAGTGTGGTTGTGATGCCATGCACAGACTTGTTGCCACCACATCAAAGGGTGTATAGTGAATTGTTCTCTGCCTTAAATAATGTTCACTGCCATGGTGTAATCAAGACTCAGTTCCAAATGTGTGACTTACCTGACCCTGGTGTAGGCCTGAGGCAGCGGCCAGCACGGCCCATTCACCGAGTGTCGCCGGCATAAGTTGGATGGCCCCACCGGCCTGCGTAGTTCAGATTCAGTGGCACCACGTGTTCGGTCCCATCCGTGTATGTGACCCGGCATTTGGCCAGACTGAGCCGCATCTTCCTCTTACACCTCTCCGTGCGACCACTGGTGTGGACTCTGCCATTCGTGCTTTGCGACTAGGTGCTGGATGTGTGACCTACTGGTCCGCAGGGTAGTCCTGGTCCACGTGTTGCTGGCTGGTGTTGAACAGGGTTAGTGGCACCACGTGTCGCCGGCTGGCGTTGAACGGGGTTAGTGGCACCACGTGTCGCCGGCTGGCCTTGAACAGGGTTAGTGGCACCACGTGTCGCCGGCTGGCCTTGAACAGGGTTAGTGGCACCACGTGTCACCGGCTGGCGTTGAACAGGGTTAGTGGCACCACGTGTCGCCGGCTGGCCTTGAACAGGGTTAGTGGCACCACGTGTCGCCGGCTGGCGTTGAACAGGGTTAGTGGCACCACGTGCTGCCGGCTGGCCTTGAACAGGGTTAGTGGCACCACGTGTCGCAGGCTGGCCTTGAACAGGGTTAGTGGCACCACGTGACGCCGGCTGGCGTTGAACAGGGGTAGTGGCACCACGTGTCGCAAGATGCCCATATGGAACTATGCCTCACAGTTCAGGGGGGGTCTGGTGCTGTGGCCGCTGGCCCGGATTTGGGGTCACTGCGATTCATGACTCAGGACACAGTTTCACACATGGGACCTACTGGTCCGACGAGTGGGCCGAAGGCGGCAGTAGAGTGCGTCAATGAGAAAGGAGTAAGGCGGGCCTGTGTCGTGGAGGCCGTGATGGTCTGAGGAGGCTGCCAAGGTCGCGGGCCTCAGGCTTGGAGCTTGCGCCGGCACGTGGTGGGCCCTCCTTGACACACGCCGGTGTCGGCAGGTGATCAGTGTGGCCTGGCTGCGCAGGGGCGGGCCTCACGGGTTCGTGGCCCAGCGTGCCGGGGACCGGCAGGTGCACAGCATCGCAGGCAACTCCGCTCACGAGGACGGCGTCGGCCTCATGGCAGGGTGGGAGGCGCCGCCCTGGCAGAGACGTGGGTCTTTCAGGAAGAGGACCACGCCCAAGCCTACGTGCTTTTTATTCACACCCCTACGCTGGCATGGCGTACGCCGGGCCATTCCACTCCGGTGATGCTTAGGGGGGGCGTAACAGGCAACATTTCTGCGAGGTCCCCCACTGGCTGGGGTGACATGGTGGCGTCCACTGTCCACTACATTCCATACACCAGCGGTGTATGTCGCCATGGATATGGGTGTGTTCTGCATACTGCGGTGTGTCCAGCACATCTCCGCCACTCTTGGCATTGTGTACTTTCCCAATCATGGTTCTACTGCATCCTTCACACATGCCTGGTTGCCACCTCTCCCCACATTCAGCTATTATGTGGCTGAGGTGCCATGCCATTGCTGGCTCATGTTCAGGGCTTGCCCATGTGAACATTGTAAGTTGTTCTGTCGTGTCTGGTGGGTGGGCATGTTGTTGTGCCTGTTGTATGTGATTTTGTGACGTGTGCATTGCCAGAGTTGTGAGTTGCATGGTTGTGGAGTTGAAGTGTGTGGGGTGTTCATTTGGATATTGCCATGGGGCTGTGCATTTCCCTTTTTGCCATCCTGGGAATGCTGGTTGATGATGGACTGTCGGAGGATGAAGGTATCATGCACACTGGCTGTATATTTGAAGGCGACATTGTTGGGGGTTCCACGGTGTTCTGTTGTTCCCTGCACATTGATGTGAGACGTGTGCTTCCTGTTGCGGTGATTGAGTGCTGTGTCACCAGGGGGCACAGGTAGTACATGTGTGCTGTGTATTGCCCCCAGCACGAGCGTGCATCCTGCTTGGGCGTATGGTCCTTGCTTGGTCTCCAGCGGATCCTGCGCATTGTGTTGTACGTATGGGAACTGGGGTACCAGGGTGATGGTGATGTCCAGGACAGGTGTGGGGGACTTGGATGTGGCTGGCTGTGAGACTCCTCCGACTCTGGCGGGTGTTGGTTGGGGGGTCCCAGGGGCCAACAGGTGCAGCCAAGCCAGCAGCTTTGTGTGGGTGGGATATTGGTTGTCCGCTGTGTTGGTGCCATAGGCCTGTTAGGCGATGATGGTCAGGATGCATAGGATGTTTGTCACTTTCAGCCTGTAGTGGACGGTGACATTGTCAGATGTTGGGTCTGTGCGGCTGGTATGCTTCCTGGGGGTCCGCTGTCTTTGTCTGCGCTGCGTCTGTGGTGGTTCGGGGGGGGTGTTCCGGGTGTGGGTTGGGGTCCTGGGGTGGTGGCGGTGGGTGTTGTGGCCCTCTTGGGTGTCCGGGCCGCATGATGAGTGGCTTCATGGCATCTGTTGCCCTTTGGATGTGTCCCTGGGCTGTGCTCCCTTTTGTGGTGCTGGCTGCCGTCCGACTTTACACCAGGGCAGAGCAGGTGTAAATTTCCTGGTGCTAACACGCCTTATAGCCTGTTTTGTGTTCTTATTGCCGATGTGGCTGGTCGTTGTGAATGTTGAGGTGTGATGTTGTCTTGACTTTTGGCACGGGAACGCCTACTCTGCATCTCATTAGCGATATTTGCGGGGGTCCTCTGTGGCGATGTTTTTTGTGGCTGCTATCGTGGGTAAACTGGTGCTGTGGGCTGTTAACTCTGGCTTGTGAATGGGGAGGTAAATTTATCACGACTTTGGCTGCGATAAAGTCTCGTTAATTCGGCGATAGCTCCTTGTGAATAAGCCCCATGGTGTACTGTTTTTCGGTGCTCGGTCAGCAACATCTCCTAACATTTAGACACAACACAGGCACAGCTGCTGTTTTCCAACATGGTAGTTCTTATCATATTAACCGTGACTTGCTCTTTGGAAAACAGAGAGGAGAATTCTAGCAGAGGGGAAAGATCTTGGAATGGGCACACCAGCCTTGCATAACCTGAGCTTGCACATATGATGCAGACTACCTAACTATAAATGCCAGGTATGGGATCCAGTGCTAATCCCAGAGATCACTGATATATCCCTGTACTCATGTAGCGAGGTTAGGTCTAGACAGATATATCATTCACCATGGTAGGAATTTTCATTGTATACAGTTTGCTAGCAATGTTGATTACTTTGCTTAGTTGTATATGTTGTTTTCTAATTTCAGCACAACTGCTTCATAATAGACTACAAGAATTTCAGTAAATATTGTAAACTTTCCTCGTGTCTTTCATTGTTTAGTATGGACATGCATGAGTGAGAAATGAAAGGTGATGATGTGTTTCCACTGTTCCCTTGGGAAATAGAGAGTCATGTGTTCTAGGTTGCCATTTCACCAGTTGCTCTGGGAAGATTAGGAGGGCAGGTGAGGCACTGTGATCTAGTCAGATTTGGGCCTATAAATACTGATGTTGTAAAGAGACTCAGGGGCCAATTCCGATTCGGGCCGGAAATCTCTCCGACCGAGCTGGACCCGGAGAGATTTCCGACCGAATCGGACCCGTGCAGCCCGACCGAACGAGTACGATGCGTCCGTATGCTATCGAACTCGACTCGGTCGGACTCCCATTGAAGTCAATGGGAGCCGGTCGTACAACGCGTACGCGGGCTCCCATTGCCTCAATGGGTGCGAGGTGAACAAGGGCGCCCCTACAGCGGGTACGCGGCGAGCGACTCACGCCGTACACGCACAGGTAGGGGGACCCATGGGTCCCCCTGTGTGCGACTCGCGCGGCTACGCATACAGGGGGTCCGACACGGACCCTCGAGTACGGCTCCGACTGCTCTTTCGAGCCGGACGGCGCGTGTCGGTCGGACTGCTCGCGGCGCGCATCGAACTTACCCGGCCGGGGAACGTCTCCATTGCGCGGTGCGAGTCGTGTCCGAGCGAGTCGGTCGGTGCGGTTAGACCCGGGAACGAGTCGGTCGGAGTGGTTGGGACGCCCGAACGAGTCGGTTGGCGATTTCGCATCGTACTCGCTCGTCCGGACGCGCGTACGAATCGGTCGGGAAATAGGGCTCCGAATCGGATCCGGTTATGCCAAATACGATTCGGAGCCCTACCGGCCGAGATCGGAATCGGCCCCTCAGTCTCTACATTCTGACTTACCTGTGATGTTCAAGGCACAGTTCTGTTTCCGAGCAGAATTCCTTCAACAGTTGCTAGAATAATTAGTGTAAGCACAATGGATCAAAATTTAAAGAATAATAATGAGCCTTCCAGCTACTTATTTACACAAGGCAAATGTTTTGAACAATAAGGCCCTCCCATGTTAATATACCTAAGCAAGTTGGCCAGCTTGGGCCATATGTGTATCCATGAAAACAGATTATGTGTGTGCACCATGTCCTATCATTCACACCTAAACTGTGGTGTGATTTCTATGGAAGTGACACAATACATACTATCCTCATAGTGGTGGCTGACTATTGCCCTTCCCTGGACCTGTGTTCCACAACTAGAATGTAGGGAGCCGAAGAATTGAATAGTTACTAAACAATGAGGATGTCCTGTCCTCCTTGCCTGTGTCATGTGAATGTTGCCTAATAGAGCAGTCATTAAAGGTTGCACTGCTGTGTCTTTAGCTCAATCTTATACTATATATGGGCTGATGTGTGGTGGACAACATGTGAATGTTTAAGTGCATTGTGAAGGTACAAGTGTGTGTTCAAGACTTGAACAGCACTTACAGTGATAGTGCTTATTTAGAAACATCTAAAATCACTATTAGGGGCAGAGAGAATATTGGTCCAGTACATCTCTACGTAATATGTAAAATCAAAAGGAGTGGAAGAGTTGTGTTTAGACAAGTGGGGGGGCAACACCAAACTTGTTGTGAGACCTTTAACAGTGTTGTTCTGTCAAAGGCAAGTCTCTGGTTGGCATCCTTAGCCACTGATTGTTACATCATTGGGTCTTTTCCTCTACCAGGAGGGATTGTCTCTTGAATCTGAGGCCATATGGGATCCACCGTGTGAGGAAAAAAGGTTTACAAATACCTCCTACCTTTAGAAAGGACACATTTTATTAAGACGATCAAAGGTAGAGATATGATAAAAACAATGTGAGATATGAAAAGAGAGGTATTAGGTGTCTCTCACTTCTATCTCTGGAAGAACCAGGTCAACATGTTTCAGCCAACTTTGCGCCCTATGGGCTGATGGCTTTTGTCAGGACCAAAAGGTTGTTTTTTAGAATCCCTTCGTGAAGTCAAATTAAATCAAATAGGACACTTTCCCTCCAATTTTTGAAGTTTTTTTCTTCTTTTTTGGTCATATGGGACTCTTCGTCCAGTCCTTAGTTTCTGTTTTAGAAGGTCTTCAGAGGTCTGGGCAGAGGCGCGGTATTACTATTCCTTTCATTAGAGAGGAGAAGCTCAGTCCTTTAGTGTGCACCCCACAGTGCATTCTCTCCAACCTGTATCTGCAGTCTGCAGATGTAATGATCAGAGTCTAAGTACCCCAAAGGGAGACATGCCTTTGGCGGAACAACCCTGTTGAAGGTACCACAACAATTTTGGTGTTGCCCCCTCGCCCCCCGTTTCAACACAACTCTTCCGTTCCTTTTGATTTTACATGTTCATTTAAGGGACATTGGGTGGAACTTTAACTTCTCCCTCCCTCTTTTGATTCTTGAGATCTCTACGTAATATAAATAAAAAAACAAAAATATGTGCCATTCCAAAGCAATCTCGGGAGACCATCTGGTTTTAAGGTACTGGACCCATCCTGGTCATTAAGGGTATTTCCTTTTAGAAGCATAAGCCCTCACCCACCATTGATTGCATCCTTCATCATTGGGCTGTGCTCATCATTGGGCCCGTGCTGCAATCTCCAACGGGCCCCTCCAGGGGGCACTTTGTCAGAGATCTTTTAGTATTTTGCCTCTTTGGGGATTCACCTAAATGTGGTGAAAACTGACTAGGTATCCCCTTTGTGTACATTTTATTTCTAGTGTCTCGGTCAAAGATTAAAAACACTAGATGTGGATTTTAAGAAAAATCCCGGTTCCTAGATCGCTAAAAACAATGGTTGACAAGTTTCATGCCTAATCTGTCCTAAGCGGATCAATGGTGTTTCATCAGGACCTGTTTAACCTAATCTACCCCAGTAGACATCAGATGTTCTGTAAGTGAACTTGTCCTACCTACGGATCAAGAATACAGGAGATTTGTGAGCTCCGTCTTCACAGAGCTTACCTTTGCAGCAAAGGTTTTTCTCTTCATCTAAGACTTTCCTTGGTTCCACTCTGCCTCTCCACATGCCTGGGCTCTCAGTGCTTTCTACACAGAGATGGTTTCTTAATGATGGTTCTCTCCTTGGTTCTTCAGGATTCCTTCTGACCAGCTTTATCATCTCTTTTTCTGGATTTTGTAAAATGTATCTATCACCATCACATACTCCTATGACTGCTATTTTGGGTGATGTTGTCCACATGATACTGCGGCGTTTACTATTCTTCCTCACGTCTGACCCTTTTTGCTAAGACGTTTTGGTACTCAGTCAAGGCATTGCCCTGTATTCCTCTTTTGAATATTATGGGCTGAGTAAAATCCTTACAGAAATTATCTGGCAGTACCATGCTCCACACCAAAATGACTAGCGATTCACTCACCGGTGCAAAGGCCACCTCATCTGGTACCAAATACAAAAGAGCGGAAAATTATCCTCTCCCACCAATCATGTCCTCTAGCAACCCAATTTTCGAATTTTTTTTGATGAGGTGAGAGGTCTACAACCTTTCATGAGTGCTACTAATGAGACTTTGCAACAGATTGAAGATAGATGGATTGCTATTGAGTGCACAATAGTGCAACTGGAACAGCGCATTAGCTCCTTGCAAGACCTGTCTACAAAAATTCCACTTCTGTAACAAAATGTTCAGAAACTCAAACTCCACACAGAGAATTTGAAAAGTAAGAACTGTCACAATAATCTTTGTCTGTATGGTCTGCAGGAGAACCTTGAGGGACCTAATTTACTTCATCCTTTAAGGAAATTTCTTCCAGTTCTATTTGAACTTCTTGCCTCTCCAACTTTAAACCTGCAAAGGGCATATCATCTGTGTCATCTTAATCGCCATTCCACCAAGCCTACAGGCATTATTTCACTTTTTTTTTAGAATCAATATTTCTTCTTTGTGTCTTGAAAGCAGCTAAAGACAAACACTGATTTGTATGGCCTGATCATACTATCTTCATCTCTCATGATCTTTCTACCACAAATAATGGCAGACGTAAGGAACTTCTCTCCTTGAGACCATAGGTGAGTTAAATAAAAATTTGTTAGGCCATTTTCCCTATGAGGGAACTACTTAATCCTTTGATGAGCTTCTAAAACTGAAACTATTCAACACAGGATATAGATATTGTTGCCCAGAAGCCTTAAGATGTTTTGTACTTCTGTCTTTTTCTATATATGGCTTTGGTCTCATGCTTATTTTTCCCAGTTCTCTCCTTAGATTTGGATACTAATAATCTCCTCTTTCATCTATCTACTTATCTATCATTTTCTCTTAATTCTATTCTTTTCCTTTATGTATTCAGTGAGTGTTTCTTTGTTATTTAATCATATTTATTTCTTGTGCTTTTATCTCATGTTTGGTATAATCAAAAATATTGTTTCGTCTTTTCTTCCTTTTATGCAGCATGTCACCCCTGTTCATTATCTTCAGTATGTTTAAAGCTGTCTTGTGGAATGTTTGTGGCCTTGGACGTCCAGTCAGGCAACAAAAGGTACTCTATCATTTGTCTAAAATTGATTCCAAAGTTGCCTTTCTACAAGAAACACATTGTAAAGCTCCTGAATCGGTTAAATTAAAGAGACAATGGGTTGGTCAGATATATGTCTTTCCAGCAGTTGATCATAAAGGTGGTATTGCTATCCTTTGTCACAAATCCTTGAAAATAGATCTTGGTGCCACTGAATGTGATACTGCTGGAAGATGTGTCTTAGTCAATGTTATTCTTGAAAACAAACCTGGTACTTTTCTTAATGTTTATGGTCCTGGTAAATCTGATCCTGACTTTTGGAACTCCATTAAAGTAAAACTTGCTAATATCTTTAACTCTAATATCATTATGGGTGGTGACTTTAACCAATTGCTGGATCCTTTTACTGATAGAAAATCTAAATAACAGTTTAAACCAGATATAGCTCATAAAGCATTTCAATCAGAAATTACCTCTAGACCACTACTTGATGCTTGGAGGACTTGTAACCCTGACAAACTAGAATATTTTTATTTTCTAATGTCCATAATACTATGTATCAAATTGATTGGATTTTAGTCACTAAATCACTGCTCCCTATTCTTCAATCTGCTGAAATTGGCTCCATCTTTATCACTGATCATGCCCCAATATTGATTTCCTTAGATAGCTCTAATATTAACTCCAAAATTGGAAGATGGAGATTCAATAACTCTGCTCTGTAATCCTCGGTTTACTACTGAAGCTAATGCTTTTATTCACAATTTATTTTCATTTTAACAATCGTAATGGATCTTCCACTGCCAATAACTGCGATGCTTTTAAGGCTTTTTTTCGGGCCTTTACTACTGCTTATTCGGCTAGAAAGAAAAAATGCCTGAATACTCAATATGTTCTAATATTCCAACAAATTAAGACACTTGAACATGTTTACTTTACCACCAAATCTTCATCCATGTTACATGATTTGATTAAAGCTAAAACAGACCTTGACAAACTCGCTACTGCTGAGGCCTATATTATCCTACTTAAAATTAAATCAAAACTTCATGGGGGTCAGAATAAAACTAGTAAAATGTTTGCAAATTATTAAAATATTAAAATGGAGCATGAAGCTAGTGGATCGATTTTCATTGAGTTGGATAATTCTGTATCTATCAGCAATACAATGCTGATATTTCTAACTCATTTCAATCCTTTTATAAAACCCTATACACTGAAGACACTACCCTCTCTGAATGTTATATTAAGACATTTTTGGATGGTCTCCCTGCCCTACCAATCATTACAGATGCATTTGATGAGTTGGAAGCTGACATTACCCTCCAGGAGGTTTCGAATGCAGTTAAATGTCTGAAAAGAGGGAAGGCATCTGTCCCAAATGGGTTCTCTATTGAACTTATTTTGTCCTTGTCTTCATTGTTTGCTCCCAGACTATTATACCCTTTTAATTCCTTTATTTCTGACTCCAAAGTTAGCTTTTGAAAGCCTTGATAACCATAATTCTTAACCCAAATAAAGATCCCACATTAAGTAAAAATTATAGGCCCATTTCACTCAGAAATTATGATTGTAAGATATTTTCCTAGCTTCCAGCTTCCCGCTATGAAACTGTTATTCATCTTCTTGTTAAATCAGATCAATAGGGTTTTGTGAAGGGAAGGCGTGCTGATGATAATGCTAGAATGTTCTCCAAAATCATCACTTTAACTGGAAACTCCACTTCTCAACTTGCAGCACTCTCACTGGATGATGAGAAAGCCTTTGACCGTATTATTTGCCGTTTTGTGTTTACTCCCCTTCATTGGTTTGGGTTTGGTCCTAAAGTCATTTCTTTTATAAAATTACTGTATTCTAATCCCTGTGCTAGTGTATTTGTCAATGGTTGTTTCTCTCCCTATTTTGATTTACATAGAGGTACCAGACAAGGTTGTCCTCCCTCCCCTTTATCACTTGTCCTATATTTGTAACCTTTTCAGGAATGAATCTGTTATAATCCACTCATGTCTGACTTCAAACATGGCTATATGGAAGTAAAGTTATCAGCATATGCGGAAGATATCCTATATGTATGTCCAATCCCTTAACTTACCTGGGCCCATTTTCAAAAGAAACGTCATAATACTCTAGTGTCTACTGAGATTTTACCCCTCAATCCTCTCTGTTATCATCACATATTTGCTAATACTGACTTTACATGACGTCACTGAAAAATTAAATATCTTGGTATTTGGTTTTCCACCACACTTCAAGAAACATAATTTTGCTATATTAAAAAGCAAATTTTAAACATTGCTATAAAACCTAGTCTTCATTATATCTATCATGGTGGGGAAGACACAACACTATTAAAATCATAATTGTATCACATATTCTTTACATTATTTCCATGCTGCCCTTTAAAATTCCTAACATCTACTTTAAACAACTTGACTCGATTTGTACAGAATTTCTTTTGTGTAATAAAACTCCACATATTGCTCTCATTAAAGTCAAACACCTGAAACCTGAAGGTGCTGTTAGGTTCTAAGGGCCTGATTCACAAAGGGACTTATGTGTAGTAAAATTACGAATGTGGAGTCTCCACACTCATGGCGGAATATCCGCACTTGTGGCAGAATCTCTGCACCGCGGTGGAATCTCTGCACTGTAGTTCTCAGTGCGGACATTCCGCCCCAGTGCAGAGACTCTGCCCCAAGTGTGGATACTCTGCCTCGAGTGCGGAGATTCCACAATCATAACTTAACTACATATAAGTCTCTTTGTAAATCAGGCCTCCAGATTTTAAATAATGCCATTTCACCTTTTTAATCAGACAGTTTTTTGGAATGAGTTATTATTCTGAAGATCAACTGATACTAATGTGGATTCTTTTTAACTTTCTTAATTACATGATTTGTTTTTAGAAAATATTATTGCTATTTCACACTGTACCTTTATCTCCAAGAATCCCATTTAAAAATACTCTATTTTTATTAAATAGAATATTCTTAGGTAAACTCACATTTCAGCAACTTTTCTTGTATTTCTCTGTGTGGTACAATAAATGTCTTACATTTTGTAATAGATTCATCTTTTTTAAATAGTGGAAGGAAAAATTAGGCCTGGGCGGAGCTTGTGGAGTTTCACTCAGCAGAATTCCATGGAGTTACTGAAAAACAAACATTATTTAAGCACATGTTAGCCAATGTGGGCAGGCCCAAAAGGAAGTCGTTCACCCTGGGATACTTGACTGGCAGGAAACATGTCTGTGAAGGCAATGTAGGTCTACACTGCCTGAGGGAAGTTCAATGAAGTTGACTGATGGAGTTTTCTTTAGTTTCATCATTTATGTTTCAATCACAGACTAGGCTGGGCCCAGGCGGGTGCCCCTGCATTGGAGTGCCCCCAAACCCATCTGAATATCCCCATCTCACCCCAGACCACCCAACTGGCTCACATTGTCAATGAAATAAAGAAATTTGTTGGATTTTAGTGTCAATCTCAAAGTTCAGAGGGGCCAGCAACTGTGGTTGATGCTGACGGCTGTGATGTCCCCTTTGGTGCTGCCTGCCTGTAGCCCATCTGGTAGCCAGGGTGGAACTTGCCACCCCCATTGCCAGAGACCAGGGTGAAGGCAGAGGTGCTAGCCCAGAAGATGGTCTTGTACACCTGGGTGGCGCGGACAGACATGGTGAGGGCTGTACGTGGTGTGAAGGAAGAGCAAAACCAAGCCCGTCTATATTGTTTGTTTGTGATTGTCAGTCACCAAAGCTCCATTTAGATTAATTGAGGTCCATGAATCTCCCGCCTTTCTCTAACATTTAACATCCAATGTGATGTCATTTAGGCTGCGGCGTTCAGCAGTGTAGCTCAGGTGCTTGTTTGCTGATCAGGTGGGCAGGCAGCATTGGTCTAATCCTTGATGGCCACACTTGGATTGATTGAAATTTAATTCACTGTCTTGCCTCATAAACCTGCAGCAAAATGTTCTCCAATACAAACAGACGTGGCTCCAGTGTTAGGCCCATGGTCTTTCACTCCTTTGCACGTAGTTTAGTGCATGTTTGTTTGTGGTATGTCAGTGCTGTGATGTTGGGACTAAAGACAACAGTAGAATATAAAGAACATCAGTAAATTAAGACTAGAGAATGAAAATGGCTCAACAAGTGTGTTAGAAGCATTCTTGAAAAGCGCCTTATAGTGCATCACATTGTTCGGTGAGGACGTAGCTATGGCATAAGGACGCCTTGCTTCATCTCAGCGGCTACATGGCTCTGAATGTATTGCTCCGCATGCTGGGGGAATAAGTGTGTTTATAAAATGTGTCAGGTGAGATGCAGGGCTCTGTTGTGCTGCAAGGCATGGGGGACCCGAGTGGGCTGCTATTTCCACTCTGCCTGGCCTGACCCCAGAATTGCTTGCAGGCAGCTTTGCTATTTCTCTGTCCTGCGTCTTTCGCTGTCAGAGTAGAAAAGTATGTTGACACAGACAGTCACTTCAGTGATCGAGCTGAAAGGAGCGTGCTTGGAGCTCTTATGGTACTTGCTGCTCACCATTCCTGGCATCTGAGCATGCAGCGACCGGGTCTGGATGGGAGAACTTGAACCCGTGGATTTAGGGGCAGGGATGGCACACCGGGGGAAGTCTCGACTCAGTCACTCCTTCAGTGAACACATCAAGGACTCCACCAACAAGGCATGGGATATATTCTGGAAGAGTGTAAGAGAGAAGCACCTGTCCAGTCAGAGTCATCATTTAATCCTATTGGCTGGATGGATGGACAGTGCTGAACTGCTGCTTCTTTGCAATACTTGTCACGTTACATATGAGTTCATTAGAGAGCTATTTCCCAGCCCTGGGCTTTCTTTCAACTAACTGGTGTATTTGTGGGACATATGTCTTCATTTATGTTATTTAGTATGAGGTTGTCAAAGGTATACACAGGACTTGTGACATGGTGGTTCCGTGACAGGAAGTTGCCTAGCACACTTAGCAGTGCATCACCCAACAGTTAATAGATAGTGGCCCCTTGTCTTACTCAGTATTATGTGTCTGCTGATTGTGATTTCACTTTTAATGTGGCTGTCTATCTGGAGGGAGATAAGGGCTAGGGAGCAAATAGGAGCTAGCACACCTGATTAGAATGCCAGCTTCCCGTTTTAGCCAAAATGTGGAACGCTTTGCGTCTCTTACAGTATGAAGATTGAGCACACTTAAAACTAGGGGTGGGCCGCAAATGCTGGTAAACTTTGCTCTGCAGGCGGTGTTTTTGCGTAACTCCGCGCTTCAAGCAGAGTACAGAGTGACAAAAACTCTGCAAACTGGCAAAGCGGAGTTCACTGCCCACCTATTTGTGAAGGATAATAATATTGCAACTTTCACTTACTTACAAACATAATATCGATTACCTGATTCCTTTTAGAGAAATATAAGTTACTTTCCTCCTCTATTCAGTTTTTTTCTCCAAGTACCATATAACTCTTGATTCAATAGTACCAATACGAACTGCACCTCCCTATAATGTTAAGTATAGCATTAAGCCACCAGATTTTAAAGCCCTTTGGAGTTGTTATGGGAAGAGGATTTATCTATCTAATTCTCCCCCCAATTTCAGGATAAATTATGCCTTAAAATATTCACAACCTCTAAAGCTGCACATATTAAATAGTGACTCTTTTTTATCTATCACAGAGCTTTTGTTACACCAGCACAAGTTGCTAAATTTGATTCCTCTATTTGTCTTCTATGCTGGTCCTGTTCTAAATATAATGGTTCTTTAATTCACATGTTATATGACTGTTCTCATGTCAGAGGTTTTTGGACTTCGGTTTGGTCTAAATGTTCCACAATCTTTCAATGTAATATTCCTTTTGTACTGCAGAATATTTGACTAGGTTCTCTAGCACCTAATAGGGATCTTTTACCTATTAGCCTTCTACTATTACTTCTCATTGCACTTTCTTTTAAAGTGATTCTTTGCTGCTGGAAAGAATTTTCTAAGTTATCTGTACTTACATGGTCAAATGTTGTCTGTGATGAACATAGAATCCACACTGTATCATCTACCTTACATCAAAAGGTCAAATCTGTTTTTTATTGTCTACCCTTTATTTCTTTTCTCTCATTGCACTCTTCATTACCTTAACCTATTTCTTCACATCTTTTCCTTTAATTATTGTTCTTTCTTTTCTTTTCCATTCTTTCTGTTTCCTTTCTTACTCTTTTTCCCTTTCTATTTTGTATATAAAAGGGAAAGAAAGCCTCTCTTTTTTAATATTTTCCTTTGCTTGCAATTGTTTCAATGTGCATTACCTTATATTGTTGTCATTCTTGTATTACATTTGCCATGTGAAATTGCAATAAAAATTATTTAAAAAAATGTTAATGCCTGCTAGAACACTGTCCCTTCTTTACTCCTCAGAAGTATGAAGAAATATGTAGACCTGCCGGGACTGGATCCCATTTACAACCATCCAGCAGGTTTTCTTCCCTTCGGATTTTCACAAAAAAAACACTGAGTTATTAAGAACCTAAAAAGAAATGCCTTCTATTCCAGTAAGAGCTAGATTAGTCTATTCTTAATTTCACTGTTACAGATCAATTTAACATTGATAAGAATAGAATTTCAGGGTTTCATTCAGAATACAATATATGAAGCCTTTGAATAAAGGCATTGGAATACATGGCGGAGTTGCACCAAAAACATCCATGATAACCAGCTAAACAGTACAGTTCAATTTTTCCAAAACTCCATCAATACAGAGCAATACTTACTGTACACCAAGATGCAGCACAAACAGAAAAACATAAAGCAGGATCGGGTGAATGATATCTGAGGCAGCGTTGATGAAGATCTGGGGAACAGTTATTCCCTAAAAGAAAAAACCAATTAAATATGCAAATCTCTTGAATCTGTGCAAATACTAGGCTCCCTATAAAATACAATTGTCAATGTTTAGGACAGAAGCAGCCAATGACAGATGATTAACATACTCGATTAGATCCTTGCATGTCGGACTCCTGTTACAGCAGTTATTTCCTGCACAATTGCTCCTCTGGTCAAGAGGCAGCAGTTTTGACAAAAACTGGCAATGCCAGCCATCAGCCACACCCTGGCACCATGACGGACCAGCTGGGATTTTTTTTCATTTTAACCCAAAAGCGATTGTTTGTTAAAAATAAAAAAATTATGTCAATGATATGCTGGGAATTTTCCTCCAGAGGAGGGCATGTTTATTTTCTTCTCTTCTGTACTACCAGGATACGCTTGGCAGTTTGACTTTATAGGGTGGGCCTTCTGCATTAATGTCAGCCAGCAGGTTTGTGCCATTAATGGAGGAGCTGGCTGTCGATTTACTGTTGGAAAACACAATGCTTTCCCAACCATTCAATTAGGAAGCTTCCAACAAGTGCAGGACTGGGGGTGGAATAAGTGATTCCAAATGGTTATTCTACCCCTGCACTGGGAAATTATGAGATTTTAGTCCCCTAAATAGGATATAATCTTGTGCACTTGAATGTCAAGGGTCAAACCCCACAGGCTTTTCTTGATTTTGGGGGATTTTATTTCCAATTACCACCTCTTCTGATTTAAGTGGTAAATGTGAACAATGCTACAGTGATGCACAAAGTGGGGAGGATGTTGAGGGCAAAGCAGTGTGAGAAGCTGCATGGGGGAGCATGCCATGCTTCCTGTGATGCTGGGGGTCGGAAAGGAGTCAGGCTGTTCCTCAGCCCTTTGGTTCTGCCTCAAACCTGTGTGTAGTTTTACCCGCTGTATTTCCACATCAGGTAAAATCAGGCCTTGTGTTAAAAAACAGGGCATTTGGAATCAGCCACTAAACAAGGCAGAGAAACCAAAAGAATGCCCGACAAGGCAATTTTTGGCAGCTACCCTGTAACCACACACCTTTATTTCAGGCCTTAAGTGGAGAGGACGTGGCCTAACAGCTAGAGCGGTCAACCTCGGAGGTGGGCTATCTGGTTCGAGTCTCAGCAGGGACGCTCAAGATCCTGTGATTCTGGGCAAATCACTTAATCTCCCCATGCCTAACAAAAAAAATGAATGCGTCCGTCTGTTACGCAACTAGTGCTCATGTAAAGCTTCGGGTCTAGTTTGCGTTATATAAACCTCCCCCCCCCCAAAAAAAAGTGCATACTAGAGGTTGGCGTCTCTTGAAAACTCTCCATTTTAGGAAAAGAACTTCTTCTAGAGGAGAATCTGCTGTTGGTGTTTCCTCCATCATAAATCTCTACAATAGAGAAATGCTTGTATATGTTTGTAAAATGTATGTTGTTACATTAATATGTATGGATCTGTGGAGTTCAAAACAGCTGCCCTGAAGTTGTGTACTGGCAGTAGAGGCACAATACCCAACAAGGAGAGAGGTTAAATTATGTGATTGAATAACCATGTTTGACATACTTTTTAAAGCAGGAAAGATGGAAATTTGCTAGAGGGCTAAGGGCGTAATATTCCAGTTTGTAGCAACAAATGTGAAAGACCTAGAGTGAAAAATCCTATGATGGTTGTGAGGTTTAGACCAGCAGATCAAAGACTATGAGTAGAAGCGTGAAACACAATGTTTTTATTAAGGTAGGAGAGTCCCAAATTGTGTAGAGTCTTATGGGCAATACAAAAAGATTTAAACAGTCCTTTTTTGAATGGCGATCTAGCATAGGTTTCTCGGATGGCTAGAGATTGCAGAGCAAGCTGTAAGGTAAAGTATCAGTTGAGTGGCAGAATTTTGTATAACTTGTAGAATGTGCTTTTAAAGATGATTACAGACCTATGTGGAGGACCATCCCGTAGTCTAAGCGGGAGGTGACAATTGCCTGATTCCCATTTTTTGAGCTCCAATTGGAAGCCAAGGTACCACCTACTGCAGTATTTTAAGGTAGCAAGGTCGGAGACAGAGAGTTGGTTAATCTCCGGGATCATAGAGAGCTTACGATCTATGATGATGACAAGATTTCTGGCTGATGTTGGTGGTATGTGTACCCCTCTTAGTTGAAAATGTAGAACATCCTGTGCAAATTGAAGTAGCTTCGGTTACCACCAGACTCTGAATCATCATCATCATCAAAATAACTTTATTTCGCCTACCAAAATGGTGGCATAAAAAGTATACTAAAAACAGTTACATTATAGCACAGTCATATAATTACAATTTTACATAACAAACCCAGTAATATAAAAACCAATTGATCTCATAATCTTATGCATAAATCCTTCCTTGAGTAAATATATCAGATAACAGATTAAAAAGTCAATCTTCTCTTCTTCAATGCCGACAGGAAAAAGGACGCCAGTGAAAAGCATGTAAAAGGGTCAGACAAAAGCTGTAAGTAAAAAGGGCCACACGACACTGTCTAAAATTCATTTTGCGTATAAGAGGGATAATAAACCTTTTTCTTTGTTCCTGATAAAATTTACAAAAAAATAAAAAGTGAAGATTATTCTGAATAGATAAATCATCACATGTACAAAGAGGCAATTCAGAAAGTGCATACATTTTTGATGGAAAACCTAACATCAGAGGGATATAATTTAACCGAAATCTCACTAATATGAATTTATGTTGCTGGTTAGTGACAAAAGACAGATAAGTTGTATTAGAATCCAGTGACGTAATACTTGGAACAGCAGAAAATGTTCTAACAGTTGTCAGCCTAAAATTAGCGTTCTGCCTCCTTACTTGTAATCTAGACAGTAATTGGTATTTTAACTCTTTCTTTGAAACACAGCAACATGACACAGGGTTAGTATACAATTCATGTAACCCAACTGCCTTAAGTGTGGATTCTACATAGCATATCCATCTAATCCTACTAGCCCCATCTAACTTCTGGACATCATTTATTATATCTCTAGTCAGCGCAAGAGTGTCCTTACGCCAAATCGAATGCCACAAGACTCTGAATCAGTAAAGTCAGATTTACATTTGCAAGTCAGGTTTATAAAGTCTTGGAATATAGAAGTGACTGTTGATTTACAGAGTTAGTTGTACTTGCTGTTGCGTCACATAGGTCAGCATGAATTCTGTATTCACAGCCTTGCTTAAAGTGGCTGCTGTAATTAGGAGAACCACCCATATGTGCCAGGAGTGTTAGAAGCCTCTGAATTACTTTCAATACCAACATATTCCATGCATCTCAAGCCGAATCATTAGAAAAGTCCACAATCTACACACTGATAATCCTCAGTCATCAAAGATTTCACTGTTCCTCCTGTCACCTCCAGGAACATCACCCACTCATAAGGCCTTTGCAACAAGGTCTCGGAATTGTTCTGTAACAAAATCACCTCCACATGCAGCAACTCCAACCCTTGACCAGACCCTGTCACTGTTGAAACCCAATTTCCCATCATGGCTGATGAACGAACTCTGACCTCATGGCTCACTGTCACCACCATAAAAACTGCTGCTACCAAGAATAATATCCACTCAGGGGATCCCATTTGGTCAATGCCTTCATCAAGCCTTTACCAAAGGACTTCTACCAATCAGCAAAGCACTAACACCCATCCTTAATGCCTCCATCGACTTCACATTCCCAGACACCCGGAAACACGGCACAGTCACGTCCCTGCTCAAGAAATCAACCGCTCACCTAGCCATGCTCTCCAATTACAGACCCATTTCTCTCTTACCCTATCTAGCCAAGGTCTTAGAGAAAGTAATCAACTGGCACCTCACCGATCACCTCAGCAACCACTAGCTCCTCCACTGCCAAAAATGACATCCACATTATCCTTGACAGAGGAGACATGGCAGCACACATTCTCGTGGACTTCTCTGCAGCATTTGACACAGTCTCACAGCGCATCCTCATCAGGCGCCTGCCAAAGATTGGTATCCAAAGGCCCGCTCTCCGCTAGATCTACTCCTTCTTAACGGATAGAACACAAGGTGTGAGACTGGAAACGTACTCCTCGAAAGCTTGCAAACCTTTCTGTGTAGTGCCTCAAGGTTCATCGCACAGCCTTAACCTTTTCAACATATACATGATCCCGCTGCCCAACGTCATCTGTGCACACAACATCAGCATATTCCCCTATGCCGAAGACATGCAACTCTCCCTCCCGGACAAGACCCCCAACACAAGAAACAAGTTTACCATCTGCACGACCAAAGTCACTAACTGAATGAAAGTGAACTATTGCAAGCTCAACATGAACAAGACAGAAGTAGTGATCTTTCTCAAGAATGCCTCACTAGGGGACTCAAACTGGTGGCAAGTGAAATTCAGATCCAATGCCACATCCAGCTTCGAAGTCAGGAACTTTGGAATCATCCACAGCAAACTGGACATGACCATACAAGTCAACAACCTCACTGCATCCTGCTTCCACACTCTGAAGATGGTAAGGAGGATCTTTAAATGGCTTCTCGCGGGTGAGTAGCCGCACTTAACAAACACTGATTGACATATATTATTTCTAATGTTTTTTAATTCTGTGTGTTGTAAGGTATTAATATGTTAGTATTAGTTGTCTGTCATTTAATTTTTTAATTATTGGCGCGTTGTAGGGGAGTAGGTTGGGAAGTTATTTTAATATATGTTTAAATGTTTTAATACATTTCAATGTTGTACACTTAATTGGTTAGATGACTAATTAGGTTAGTTATTTAATTATTAAATGCTTTTATTAATAGAAAATGTAGGATTCATCTGTTTTTTTCAATTGGTTAATTAGATTGTTAGCTATGTAAATTGGATAATTGAAATCTTAATTATGTTTTTTAAATTGTTAATTTCTATATTTAAATTAGCATATTTACATTATTATTTTTGTGAATCATTTGATTGTTGAAGTGATTGATTTACTTATTTTAAATATTACATTTTTATAATATTTAGCTTATTATAATTTATATTTTTGATGTGATTTCTTTTTTGTATTATATCAGTTTTGTTTTCAGGTTGTTGGGCTGTGATTGGGGTAGGGTGGGAAGTGTTACTACTATTGTTTATACAAATTGGTGATTTTTTATTTTTTGTTAATATTTATGTTTTTTAATTGTTTTTATACATTACATTTTAATGTTGTGATTTAAAAAAATGTTTTAAATTAATTATTATAGATTTTTTCTAAAACGTTCTTTATTTTTGCTTAGGTTGGAGTGAGAATAGTAAAGATAATCTTTGCAAAGTTCAATGCTTTCCCTACTGCTGTTGAAGCTGGAGTGGGAATAGTGTACCTGACCCACCACTCCAAAATCCAACACATTTCCCCACTGTTGCTTAGATTGGAGAGGAAATAGTAAATCTGAGCCACCCCCCCCCCCCCAAAGTCTAGCACTCGCCTTATTGTTGTTTAGGTTGAAATGGTAATAATACCTTTTTTTTTAATAACTCTTTTTATTAAGCAGTTGTCGTCATCCACAAATCATTAACAGCATTATATCCGTGCAGTATTAGCCACACGCAGGGGCCCAGTATGGTTCTTGTTCTGCCAACTGACACCAGTCTAAGTCGTCCTTCCACTCTTTAATAACTGTTGGGGGTCTGGCTGCCCCCATTGTCTGGTCAAGTTATGTTTCGCCACCCCAGCCTCCGTAGATATCCATGTGCTGGGGTATTTGGTCCATTTCTTGTCCCCTATAATACCCAGGAGGAGCCACTTTACTTCCAGTTGGATGTCTAGCCCTGTGACTTCCTTCATTACCTCAATAACCTTACTCCAGAATTAATGAATTATGGGGCTTTCCTAGAGTATGTGGTAAAAGGTGCCTCTTTCCCCGCACCCCCTCCCACACTCAGCCAAAACTGAGTGGCCCATCCAGTGTACCCTTGACCTAGAGAGATACGATCTATGTAGAACTCGAAGCTGCAGCATTCGGAACCTGGCTCTAATGGCTATCTCTCTGGGACTCTGGATTGCCTCCCCCCACTCCTCATCGTCTAGCGGACTTTAATTGTTTTTTGATATTCAGGTCACATTTTTTATGTTTATTTGTTGGGATGTAGGGTTGTAAATATGTTATCGTTTTTTGTTTCAAATTGTGCCAATTTTCATTTATTTTAGTATTTTTTTTGTATATTTGAATTTTGTTTCTGTTTCATGTATTTTTATGATGGCATTTTGCCTTATATTTTTGTAGCAATTTTATATTTCTATACAATTTTCTCATTTTCTAAGTGATATGACTTTTACAAATGTGTTTTTAAAATGTATATATATATATATCTTGGAATTTGGCAGGGATTCCACCTAAATTGGATGACCCTGACTGGTTACTGTATATAAGTAAGCATGACGTCTGTATGTTTCAAGAGACCTGGGCAACCAAAAACATTTTTGTTGATGGTTTTATTACCTTTAGCGTAGAAGTCAAACCACCAGAACATTTCGGGAGGGGTTTCAGGGGTCTCCTTATTCTTATGAAAAATAATGTATTTAAGTCATGCACCTTATTACAGTTAGAATGCTTAGACCTAATGGGGGCCGTCGCTTTGCTACCATCGGGACTGGCTCTGATTTTTCTAAATATTTATGTAAGAACGACTGCGGCTAATATTGAATCCCCTACTCCCTCTACTCTTGAAGAAACTTTAGACTTACTCCAACCGAGCTCAAAAATAATACTGGCAGGAGATTTTAACACATCTTATGAGCCATCATTTTCTATTAGTGAGGTAACAGAAGAGGAAGATGATCAATGGGGCATTAGAGCACTAACCGGGAAGCCACAAACTAACTTTATGGCAACAGGACACAAGTTAGGCTCTATAACAGTTGGCAGAGGATTGAGGGCATGCAATGGTCGCACCACTTCAGACCCTGATCGAGCACCTACTTTTAGAAGAGGTAATCATGCGAGTGTCATTGACTTCGCTATCCTAGATGTGAGACTATGGCCATTTCTGGCCGATATGAGAGTAGATAGGGGATCTGACAGTGATCCGTTGGTAGTATCACTGGCTGGAGCTCCATTAGCTAGGATAACAAATACATGCTAAACAGCCGTCCCTGAACCTGTTTTATTCAATTGCACCCGCCATGTTTCCTGGCCCAAAGTTATGACAAACCCACTTTTGCTGACCCAGACATATGGGCTTTATGTTCAATTATTTTACAAACTATGAAGGGGTTAATGAATTAGAAATCCCAATTCTGAGTATACACAGCCTACTCTTTGAAGAGCTGCAACAGGTGTACTATAAAGATATGGCCCACAAGAAGCCAGTTCTGGGGAAAAATATTAAATGGTATGACCTTTCCTGTAAGCAAGCTAAATGTTCCCCAAGGACCGCTGTTCTAGGAGGTGAAAGGAGTTAGATAGCCCAAGCCAGGCATATTTATAAAGTCTCACTAAAACAGGCTAAAAAGAGTTGGGACAACAGAATTTGGGAGGACATGCTGCTTGCAGTTAAAACAAATGACATCAGTCTGTTCTGGCAAACAGTGACAAAACTAGAGCAGATAACAACACAAAGAGCCACCAACATCATATATCAGCTGATAAGTGGGTATCCCATTTTTCTAATCTGTATGAGCTACTGACCAATGCCCCCCCAGGTCCTTGTGGTAACACAGCACCCTTTATGGGCTCTCCTTGCTGTGATACCACAGAATCTCATGGTCCAGCTATTACTTTTAGCTTAGAGGATACTGTTGATGCCATCTCTGCGTTAAGAACTGCTAAGGCACCAGTTTCCCAGGGGATTTATATAAATCGGAACCTCAGATGTAGACAGTTTATTTTTATGTACTTGCCAATGCCATAGCGTGAGGGGGAGAGATACCCAACTCTTGGAGAGGGGCAGAGATTGTCACAAAATACAAGAAGGGCAACGCATGTGAGCCCTTGAATTATAGGCCAATTAGCCTAATTGACAATTCCCAGAAGAATTTTGCAAGGCAAATCCTTGACAAGTTGTTATACTGGGTAGACACAAATAACATCATGTCAGCCCTTCAAGCTGGGTTTTAGCCCTAAGATGAGCACCATAGACCAAGTTTCCAGATTCGCCACATTACACTGGAAATATATTCTACTTCAACAGCAGAAGCTCTATGTGGCGTTTGTTGATCTTAGGGCTGCCTTTGATCTCATTCCCCGTAACAACTTGTGGCATATCCTAAATAGGATGGGAGTTCCTGGGAATTTGATCTATCTCATGTCCAAGCTGTACAGTAACAACTTTGCTTAGGTGCAGTGTGGACATTCAGGAGAGCTAACCAAACGCATTCCTATTCGGCAGGGTGTGCTTCAGGGGTGCATCCTTGCTCCTACGCTCTTAACCCTCTATATAAACGAAGTGGCTGATATTCTGAAGGACTGCAGAAATGATTCCCCTACACAGAACGGCAGCAAGGTGCCGATTCTCTAATTTGCTGACGATTCCCTTCTCATGTCCAAGACCCCAATGGGACTCCAGCTTCTTGTTAGCAAATTCACAGATTTCTGTGTGTCAAGGGGTCTGGAGCTGAATGCTCATAAAACCAAGGGGGATATGTACAAGGAAGTGGCGGAGCGTGTCGTTAGCCTCCTTGTCTTAACGACACGCTTCGCCACTTCAGAAACGCAAGGCTGCACCATATTTACAAGAATGTGGTGCAGCCTTGCGTTTCCCCCTGTGATGGCGCAAAGTTATCAACTTAGCGCCAATGCAGGCAGCCTTGCACCATAGTGCAAGGGTGTCTGTGTGCAGGGGAGGATTGGTTATGTGTAGGAAGGTGTCCCTTCCTGCACATAAACAATCCTAAAATGCCATTTTGTAACTTTCATGTGTGCTGCTTCATGCAGCACGCATGTAAGTTCCAAAATGGCATTTTTTTAAAAGGTTTGTTTATGTACAGGAAGGGACACCTTCCTGTGCATAAACAAACCACAGCATTTTGCTTTTTCCATGTGTGCTGCACAAGGCAGCACACATGGAAAAAGCAAAAACGAGGAGAAATAATGCATTTTTCCTCGTTTCGCCAACTTAAGACCAGGATTTTCCAGGTCTTAATTTTGGCGCTGGATCCTATGTACGCCACCCTTGTACATAGGGGGCAGCATCAAATACAATGGGTGTTGCAGTGGAACGCCCCCCACAACACCCACTACACACCCCTTTCACGTTAACCATAGCGTGAAAGGGTGCCATATGTACAAGGCAGCGTTAAGCCACATTAAGTGGCTTAACGCTGCCTTGCACATAAGGTGCAGCCCCTATCACCACCACAATGTCCGTAAAAGTGACGTTGTGGTGGAGATAGGGGCTTGTACATAGGCCCCCAAGTTTATGGTGTTTGGGAAGGGAGTGGCCAAAAACATAGTCATACGTGCCGGGGGGGAAACACTGGAGAGGGTGAGGAGCTTTGATTATTTTGGAGTTAAAGTAACGGAGAGCTTGAAGTGGAAAGACCAGCTTAGGAAAAGCACATTACTACTCCAGCATAGAGTAAATGCTATCAGCAGGTTGCATAGACAAACAAGCTCTCGTGCTGTTTTGCCGGCCTTAGAAGTTTACCGCGGCAAGGCACAAGGGGCTGCTCCATATGGAGCTAAGATATGGGGATGTGCTGATGTCTATGTAGACGACCTTTTCATGATATGGAAAGGGAACAAACAAGAAGCCAGAGAATTCATTTCCAGACTTAAAACTAATAATTACAACATCACACTCACATATACTATGAGTAGTGAGGAAATAGAACTCCTGGATGTGAAAGTCAAAGCTACACAAAACATACTTGAAACCAGACTGTTCCGGAAAGAGACGGCAGGCAATAGCTTTCTTCATGCTCTCAGCAGCCACCCGGATACCTTGAAATGGAGTATTCCTTTTGGTGAGCTGCTGAGAGCAAGAAGAAATTGCAGCACCGACGAAACTTACCTCAGAGAAGAAAGTGTCATGATTTCACGATTTAGGGAACGTGGGTACCCAGCTTGGGTACTTGATAGAGCGGTGTCTAAAATGAGAATCATTGACAGGCAGAGCACCCTGCAACCTAAAGAGGGGAAGAATGAGCCCCCTGAAACTAGAGTGATTCTCACATTCAATAGCGACTCACACAAAGTGCAGAAAATCCTTACAGAGAATTGGAACATCTTGAAAAGCGACAGCATAGTGGGGCCTACCATTAGTGCTAGACCGAAAGTCACGTACCGCAAGGGCCTCAGCCTTAAGAACACATTAATGCACGGGGACATTACAGAACATCAGAATAGGGGCACACCCGAACTCAGTGGGTTTTACCCCTGTGGTCACTGCAAGGCGTGCCGTACAAGCCATATGGTGAAGGAATTTAGTATACCTAATTCCAAGAAAAACCAGACCGTAGCACAGTTTCTTACATGTAGCACAAAGCATATTATTTACATTCTTGAATGCCCGTGTAACAAAAGATATGTGGGAAGCACAACTTTGATGGCTAAAAAGAGGGTCATGAAACACCTCAGGGCTATTACCAATAAAGACCCCCACTATCCGGTTGCGAGACATTTTGCTGATTATCATCTGTCTAACAGCTCACTTCTGCACTACTATGCCATTGAACAGGTACGGGTGGGTCCGAGAGGAGGTAACAGAGAACTTAAACTGAGGAAAAAAGAATCCAAGTGGATCCTTGACCTCGAGACCCGATACCCCAAAGGACATAATGTCGATGAGGAACTAGCAATACATCTTATTGAGGAATAATAGATTGTTACCATCTCTTACACATATTGCATTGTTCCTCTTCGCTTATATTACAATTTCTCCATGAAAAGTTGCAATTTATATTGTTTTTAAAGTGCACATTGTAATATACACTTGTATATTCACCTGTAATTTTAATTCTAATTATCCTTTTTCTTTTTTCTCATCACAGGAGGAAAGGAAGGGGCCCACCGATTCACCACAGGCACTTCACGGGCTACCTACCCTTTTCTTCCCCTCTTTTGGGAGTGCACCATCTAATGATAGATAAGAATCTTTTTAAATAAATTTTTCTCCTATTTTCACTGTTCATATATTGTTGTTATTTTGTTGGTACTTGTGACCACGAATAGTGATCAATCTGCCACTTGGCGCTAGTATTGCTTCCATCTGCATAGTCATTGGCTTGGACCATGTTTCATTGGGAAAGGAAAGGGGGAGCACGTTGTTCTGACCAAGCCTGTACATTGGACTGATTGTCTTCCATTGTGTTACGTTGGCTACTGTCACTGTACTCAATGACATGTTTTATTGCACTGTATATATTGAGCACTCACTGCATCACATGTAGAAGTCTGGCAATTTTACTGGACTAAACCATGATATATATGCCCTGCGCACATGCGCACAGTGCAATTTCTGCTGTACGATGCAGCATGAAGATTCTGGTGTGAGGATTTCCTCTATTATTCGCGAAGCTTTATTTAATACGTATTCCGCTTGACAAGCGGACACTCCTGGGGACATACCCTTATGGCAACAGGAACCGAAACAGTGGGTTTGATTCACATACCAATTCCCTGACTCAGACTTTGGCTGAAACATTGGGGTTAATTCTTAAATTTAATCTTTTGCCTCCCTTTCTTTTCTTTGTTTTACATTATGCCTAAAATATATTTGTTTATTGTGATTTAACAGTACACATCTAGTGCACAGGCAATGTATGGATACTCATGATTTACTGTATAAACTGTCAATTCCATAATGGCCGCCGTATTTACTTTGCAGGAATTACGACTTGTAATGTCAGTCTGTTTTCCATGTCTATGGTCCAAGTACCCAGTGTATGTATTGCACGTTGTTCACAAGGCTCATTGTGTGATCAAGGAAGGTTTTCTTTCGAAACGCGTAACTTTGAGCAATAAAAAACTATCTTTTCTACGAATCCTGAGAGCGCGAGTTATTGGACTCTGGATGTGAATATTGATGCCGGTCCAGCTCTACTGGCATTTCGCGCCACCGAACTATGGGCGGATTTCCCAGGAGGAGCTCCCTGGTTTGTGAATATATATATATATATATATATATATATATTCACTGAAAAAACCATAGGTTTTAGGGACAGTTATAGTTAGTTGGACATTGCACTCGTACAAAACCCGTGAAATTCCACCGTTATAGTTAGTTCAGCTAACTATAACTCGCGCCCCCGCAATGCACTGCTGATGACGTCACATATTACATCACTCATGACATGGTCAGTGACATCACTGATGACATCACTGATGACATCTCAAATGACATCACTGATGACATCATCCAGTGACTGTGTGTTTCTGTAAAGTTTAAATATTTTTAATATATATAGGGAAAGGCGTATTGAAGAATGAGTGGGTGTATAAGTGTCTGTATGGATGATTTAGTAGGTGCGTGACTAACTCTATAAGTGAGTGATTAAACGTATCTTACTGAATGCATGGGTTAGTGACTAAACTGGGTGAATGTCTGTATCCGTCTGTCTGTTGCTGTGTAAGTGGCTGCATGGGTTTGTGAATAGCTACATGAGTGTCTATATGAGTTATTGATTGGTTGTCTGAGTATCTGTATGGGTGCCTGAGTGTTTGTGTGGGTGGGGTGTGTGCGACTCTGTGCATAGATGTGTGAGTGGGTGATTCACTGGGTGGATGGTTTCAAGAGTGCATCTGTGATAGACTGTATGGGTGGGTAAGTGTGTGTAAGAGTGTGTTAGTGAGTGAATGTATGTCCCAGTGGTACATGTGTGAGTAACTACATATGTGAAAGGCAGTATATAGGTGTGTTGGAGTATATAAATAGCTATAAGCGAGAGTGTGTGATTGTGAGAGTGACTGTATGGATGAGTGTGTGCTTGTATCAGTGATTGTATAAGAGCGTAAGAATGTGCTAGTATTTGTATGAGTAAGTGAGCTGGTGTGTGTATAACTGTATAGGTGAGTAAATGGCAGTGTGTTTAATTATTTGCATGACTGACTAGGTGTGTGAGTACCTCTATGGATGAGTGGCGGTGTTTGAGTGTCTATATAGGAGTATGAGTGCATATGATAGTCCTGTACTGAGTGACCGTAAGTATGAGTGACTGTACGGGTGAGTGAGTGGATGTGTGTGTAGACCTAAGAATCAGTGAGTGGGTATGTAGTTATTGGTGTTGGAGTGTCTATGGTTTTGCGAATGGCAGTCTGTAATTTAGAGTGGGTGTATCAAAGGTTATATTAGGGTGTGAGGAGGTGCATCAGATTATCACGTGGATGATGTCATCAGTAATGTCATCAGTGATGTCATCAGTGATGTCACTGACCATGTCATGAGTGATGTAATATGTGACGTCATCAGCAGTGCATTGCGGGGCACGAGTTATAGTTAGCTGAACTAACTATAACGGGGAATTTCACGGGTTTTGTACTGAGTGCAATGTCCAACTAACTATAACTGTCCCTAAAACCTATGGTTTTTTCAGTGAATTTGTAAGGTTTTTTAAATGCTAATTCCTAACTATAACATGTCTGAAACCTATGGTTTTTTTCAGAGAATTTCAAAGGTTTTGTAAATGACAATTTTTAAATGTATTAATTGTTATATTTCTTTTTTGATACTGATTTACTACATTTTTTTCAACTATTTATTTTTAGATATTTAATTTTTTAATTACATTGTAATTACATTATACATTACATTACAAAATATACTTTCTCAGAATGAATTACTTTAGTTTAAATACTTTGCAAATAGGCAATAGACTTTTAAGTACAGTAGTTACAGTTGTTGCAATGGGCAACACAATTTCAAACACAATGCAACATTGAGCTCAATGTGAATTTCAAGTTAAATGCAATTAGTTACTTTATAGATTACTTTTCTAACCACAGGACTGGATCCTAGATTCAGTCCTGGGACATCTCCTGTAAACAGTTGAGTAAAAGCGTTTTGGTTACAGTAGTGATTTTTAAGGAATATTATTGTATTTTAAAAGTTGACACTTAGAAACTTTTTCACATAGAATCACCAATGTTATCCTATGGGAGGAAATTCACTTAGCAGGTAAGTAGTGTTATCGTTACTTTTTCTTACTCAGTGGTGGATCCTGTAAACAGTTGAAAGAGTGCGTTTAAGTCATACAGGCGATTTTTAAGGAATATTTGTAGTTTGTGAAAATCGACACTTTGAAACTTTTCTGCTGAAAACCAGACAATGGATTCCTATGGAAGGAAATACAAGTTACTGGTAAGTACGGTTAGAATTACTTTTCAGGGTCAGTGCTGGGCTAAAAATGCAGCACTGGGTTCTCTCCTGATAACAGGTGAGTAAATCGGAATTCGTAGTTCGGCTGATTTTAGAGGAATATTATAAAGTTCCAAAACTCCACACTTAGAAGAATTTCCAAGTGAAACCAGTCAATGTTAGCCTATGGAAGGAAATTCAAGTTACTGGTAAGTACGGTTAAAATTACTTTTCAGGATCAGTACTGGGCTCAAAGATGCAGCACTGAGGTCTCTCCTGATAACAGGTGAGTAAATCGGAATTCGTAGTTCGGCTGATTTTAGACGAATATTTGCACAATGGTGAAGGAAGGGGGTGGGGCCTGAGGTGACATGTCTGCAAACACGCCCTGTGGCGCGTTTTAGGTTGGAGAATTAATTCCTCCTCAATCCCGAGGGTCCCTAGGGGCCAACTAGCCCACCAGATACCTCCAGTATGCGGCAGAGAGCTGCGTTGCAGAGAGATGTTCAGAGGCCACGCCCCTTTTTGCACCTCTCTGCAACGCAGCTCTGTGGCGCTTTCTGGACATACCTGGTGGGCTAGTTGGCCCCCAGGGACCCTCAGGATTGAAGGGGATTTAATTCCCCATCTTAAAACGCCCCCCAATTGCGCTTCGTTTTTTTTTTTTTTCGGCGGGATCCGCACACCCTAAGCGCATCCAGGCCTAGGGGGTCAGGGTGTTTCTACCCTGCCCCCTTTTTGCGTTTTGCGCACTTGTTTTACTGATTTCTTGTGCCTCGGTTCTACCGAGGCACAAGATGGCTGCCAACACTTCCTGGTTTGCAGTGTTGACAGCCAATTAGCATGCAGCTCGTGATCGGGAGGGTGCGCGGATCCACCGCGGCTATAGATATCGAAACTTTTATTTTGAATTTTCTCAGCAACTACTGAACGGATTTACACCATTTTTAAAAAGGGTGCTTTCTGAACCAAGCACTACCGTTTTGCCAAATTTGGTGTAATTCCGTTCAGCAGTTTTGGCTGTAGCCTTGCATAAAGTTTCCTATGGGAAATTGATTTTTTCACTCTTATTTTTTGAATTTCTCCACAACTACTGAATGGATTTACACCATTTAAAAAAAAGGTTGCTTTCTGAACCAAGCGCTACCTTTTTGCAAAATTTGGTGTAATTCCGTTCAGCAGTTCGGGCTGTAGACGTGTCTAAAATTTCCTATGGGAATTAACATGGAGAAAACACGTTTTGGGACCCCCCTTTTTTCTCGGCCCCTGCTTGATGAATCACCCCGAAACTTTCAAGACAGGAGCGGACCGGAGCGCCCCACTAGTTTTGAAACTTTCGCGATGATTCGTCAAACGACGCCAAAGTTATTGGGAATAGAATGTTACGAATTTCCTATGGATAATAGGTCCTAACTATAACTACCGCCAGTAGATAATATATATATATATATATGCTGTATTTATCAACCTTTTAGTTATTATTAGTATTTGAAACATTTAAAAAAAAAATAATTTGTTTAGTGCATATTCATTTTTCTATTTTAGTTTTCAATACAAATCATTATCTTTATTAGTTTTAATTTTACATTTTTTTACAAATAAAACCATAGAAATTCGGCAATTATAGTTATACTTATAATTATACTTATGTTAAGAAACTTTAACACGGGCCTTAAGTTACATAACGGCACCAGTTATAGTTTCTTCAGATAAGTATAACTATAAGTATGATTATAACTGCTGAATTTTAATGTTTTTGTGTGGGTAAGATGCGAACCTTTTTGTTTTGCTTATAACTTTGGCACCATTTGACGAATCTACACAAAAACTTCAAAACTAGTTAGCCACTCAATTCTGTTGCTGTTAGTAAAGTTATGAGGTTATTTGTTAAACAGGAGCTGATAAAAGGGGTGTCTTAGATTTTAGACACAACTACAGCCCAAACCGCTGACCAGAATTAGACCAAATTTGGCAGAAACCTAGATCCTGGTCAAGAAAGAGTGCTTCTTGCAATTTGGTGTAAATCTGTTCAGTAGTTTCTGAGTAATTAAAAATGCAAAACAAAACAAAAAAACACAATGGGGCAGGAATATTCTCCATAGGGACCTCACCTAGAGCCAAAAACATTTTTTTTAAATTAATTTGCTGCAAATTTGCAGAAGATCTGCGGATTCACGGATCCACTGCAAAATTAAAAATGAAAACAAGTGTGGTCTTGCAAGCTTGTTGTTTCTATATGTCCTCTGGTTGGCGCCATGTCCCAGGGAGGAGCAATATATATATTTGGGGGGGGAGGGTGACGTGCCCCCTCCCCAGGCCGATTTCAGCCCCAGGGACTCTATCCCATGGGGCTGGGCTGATTAGGAGAAGGGGGCTGGACAGTGGCTGATTTTAAGAAGGGGGAGTGGACAGTGTGTCCAGCCTCCCTGGACTGTTTTCAGCCCCCGGGGCCTGATCCACCAGGGCCCGGCCTTTTGAAAAAGTGGGAGGGGGCACGCAGCCCCCCTCCCAGGCCAATTTTTGACCCGGCAACCCCATCCCCGGACCTAGCCTGAGTAAAAAGGGGGAGGTGGCACACAGCCCTTCTCCCCGGGCTGATTTTGACTCTGGGAACCCCATCCTCTGGGGACCATCCGTATAAGTAATGGGGAGGTGGGCCCCCCTTTATGAGCCATTAATGGCTCTGGGGAGCCCATTGCCCATGGCCGGCTAATAAACTATGTCCCAGTGTGCCTACCCCTGGGAGATAGCGCTTTCCCTGCCCGCACTGGCTTGGCTTGTGATAGCTCAGGTATCGCCACCTCCCTGGGGCATTGATCTTTATGAATGCAGGGGGTGTCCGTGCGGCACCACTGCGCTCCCCTGGGGATTGCCTCCTCCCTGGGGCAAATGTTTGTTAAGTAAAGCGGGGAGGATGCACGCCCCCCACAGCCCCGGGCACCCCCCCCCCAGGGCCTCCCTGGGGCAATTTTTTCACAAAAAGAGGGGCCGCGTGGGGGCCCATAGTATAATGGCTGAGCCCCATGAGAATTGGGTCCCTGGGGCTGATTTTGGTCCTGGGAGGGGAGTCGCGCGCCTCTCCTACCCTAATAAAAGTTTCAAAAACTACAAATCTGGGCCTCTGGAATGGGGTGCCTGGGGTTGAAAACAGCCCGGGAGGGCGGGTCTCATGGCCCCCCTCTCCTTTTGATAATTTCATTTTAAAGGCCGGGTACCTGGGATGGGGTCCCTAGGACGGAAATCGGCCCGGGGAGGGGGTCGCGCAGCCCCCCTCTCCTTTTGATAATTTAATTTTACAGGCTGGGTCCTGGGGGATGGGGTCTTGGGGCCGAAACTAGCCTGGGGAGGGGTACCATGTTGTCTCCCTTCCCCTCTGGATAAAGGCCAGGCCCTGGGAGATGGGGTTCCTGGGGATGAAACAGGGCTGGGGAGAGGGGCCTCATGGCCCTTCTCCCTCATTTATTTAAGGTCAGGATAGGGTCCCTGGATCCGAAATTGGTACGGGCCCTGGATAATGGCCAGGGCCCAGGGAATGAGATCGCCGGGGACAAAATCAGCCCGGGTAGGAGGGCTGCAAGGCCCCCTCCCATATTTGTTTAATGCCGAACACCAGGGCTACTCACTGACCAATACAGCCACTCACACAATCAGTCATACAAAAATACAAACACTTGCACACCCACTCATACACCCCTACAGCCACTCACCCACTGAATCAGTCCCCCATACAGCTACTGACACACCTACTCAGTCACCCATACAGTCACTCACACAGTCACTTACTCACCCATACAGTTACTCACACACCCATTCACATACCCAAATATACTAACACATGTAGTCACTGACCTATAAGGTCACTGGGACAAACACATACTCTCCCATACAACCTCTCACTTGCTCACCCATACAGCCATTCACACACCTATTCACTTACCCATACATCCATTTACATTCCCACTCAATCACCCATACATCAATGTACACACCCAATCATTCATCCATACAGAAACTCATGTACCTGTTGAGTCACCCATTCAGCCACTTACACACCACCCACTCACTCACCCATACAGATACTCACACAGCCACTCATTTATTCATACACCCACTCGCTCACACATACGAAAACTCACACACCCACCCACTCATATATAGTCTCTTACATACCCACTCACTCTTCTATACACCACTCAATCAATCAATCAATCAATCAATCACGGCATTTATAGAGCACGCTACTCACCCGGGAGGGTCTCAAGGCGCTGGGGGAGGGGGTAAGTTACTGCTCGAACAGCCAGGTCTTGAGCTGCTTCCTGAAGGAGAGATGGTCCTGGGTTCGCCGAAGGTGAGTGGGGAGGGAGTTCCAGGTCTTGGCTGCCAGGTAGGAGAAGGATCTTCCTCCGGCGGTGGCTCTGCGGATGCGTGGTACGGTGGCGAGGGCGTGGCTGGTTGATCGTAGCTGGCGGGTGGGCGTGTAGAAGGTCATGCGGTCGTTGAGGTACTTGGGGCCCAGGTCGTGGAGGGCCTTGTGTGCGTGGGTGAGGAGTCTGAACGTGATTCTCTTGCTGACGGGGAGCCAGTGCAGGTCTTTCAGGTGTCCGGTGATGTGGCTGTGTCGGGGGATGTCCAGGATGAGTCGTGCGGAGGCGTTCTGGATGCGCTGGAGTCTTTTTGGAAGTTTGGCTGTGGTTCCGGCGTAGAGGGTGTTCCCATAGTCCAGTCGGCTGGTGACGAGTGCCTGGGTGACGGTCTTCCTGGTTTCAGTGGGGATCCATCTGAAGATCTTGCGGAGCATGCGCAGGGTGTTGAAGCACGAAGATGAGACGGCGTTGACTTGTCTGGTCATCGACAGGGAGGAGTCCAGGATGAAGCCCAGGTTGCGTGCGTGGTCTGTTGGTTTGGGCGCGGTGCCCAGGGCCGGGGGCCACCAAGAGTCGTCCCAGGCGGAGGGTGATGAGCCCAGGATGAGGACTTCCGTCTTGTCTGAGTTCAGTTTAAGGTGGCTGTTCCTCATCCAGTCGGCGACGTCTCTCATCCCGTCGTGTAGGTTGGCTCTGGCGGTGGTGGGGTCGTTGGTGAGGGAGAGGATCAGCTGGGTGTCGTCGGCGTAGGAGATGATGTTGAGGTTGTGTTGGCGTGCGATGGCTGCGAGGGGGCTCATGTAGACGTTGAAGAGGGTTGGACTGAGTGAAGATCCTTGTGGAACGCCGCAGATGACTCGGTGGCCTCGGATCTGAACGGGGGAGGCGGACTCTCTGGGTTCTTCCGGCGAGGAACGAGATGATCCATTCCAGTGCTTTCTCTCGGATTCCGATGTTGCTGAGGCGCTTCACTAGGGTGCGGTGGCAGACGGTGTCGAACGCCGCGGAGAGGTCCAAGAGGATGAGGGCTGCTGATTCCCCGTTGTCGGTTAGGGTTCTGATGTCGTCGGTGGCTGCAATAAGGGCGGTCTCGGTGCTGTGGTTGGCCCGAAACCCGGACTGCGAGGGGTCGAGGGATCCATTCGTCTCGAGGAAGGCGGCAAGCTGTCTGTTGACGGTCTTCTCGATGACTTTGGCCGGAAACGGAAGGACCACTTCGACACCCACTAACTCACTAACCCATACAGTCACTCCCACAGTCACTTACCTTAGTATATATGTTTAACGCTCAGTAACTTTTAGAAAACACTCACAATCACTGGATGATGTCATCAGTGATATCATCAGTGATGTCATGAGTGATGTACTATGCGAGGTCATAAGCAGTGCATTGCGAGGGTGGAAGTTATAGTTAGCACAGCTAACTATAACTGTTGAATTTTGCTGGTTTTGTACAAGTGAAATGCAAGCCTAACTATAATGCCCCTGTAACCTTTGTTTTTTTTCTGTGACTATATATATATATATATATATATGTATATATATATATATATATATATAGCGAGGGTGGAAGTTATAGTTAGCACAGCTAACTATAACTGTTGAATTTCGCTGGTTTTGTACAAGTGAAATGCAAGCCTAACTATACTGCCCCTGTAACCTTTGTTTTTTTTCTGTGACTATATATATATATAGTCACAGAAAAAAAACAAAGGTTACAGGGGCAGTATAGTTAGGCTTGCATTTCACTTATACAAAACCAGCGAAATTCAACAGCTATAGTTAGCTTTGCTAACTATAACTTCCACCCTCGCAATGCACTGCTTATGACCTCGCATATATATATATAGTCACAGAAAAAGAAACAAAGGTTACAGGGGCATTATAGTTAGGCTTGCATTTCACTTGTACAAAACCAGCGAAATTCAACAGTTATAGTTAGCTGTGCTAACTATAACTTCCACCCTCGCAATGCACTGCTTATGACCTCGCATAGTACATAGATATATAGTCACAGTAAAAAACAAAGGGACGTTATAGTTAGGCTTGTATATTACCTACTGGCAGTCGCTACTAGGTAGTTACAGTTAGGATGTAGTTTGCATCGGAAGAACATTTTTTCATTTGCCAATAACTTTGGCACCATTTGATGAATCCTCGCAAAATTTTCAAAACTAGTTTTCCATTTACTTCAGCTGCTGTCTGGAAAGTTTTGGGGTGATCCATCAAGCGGGGGTTGAGAAAAAGGGGGTCTCAAAACATGTCTTCCCTGTGTTATTCTTCATGGAAACTTTAGACAGGGTGACAGCCAGAACTGCTGAATGTAGGTGCACCAAATTTAGCAGAAAGGTAGATATTGGTTCAGGGTAATGCCTTTTTGTAATTTGGTGTAAATCAGTAGTTTTTCAAATATTAAAGCAATTCAAATTTGTATATATAGGGATGCAGAGGAAAATATGTAAAAAAAAAAAGGAAAAAAAAGAAAAGGGTACCCCTCAGGACCAAAAAAGCATTTGCTTTTTACATTTTTAGTGGGAGATGAGCTGGATATGCGGATCCAACTGAAATGTTTTTAAAAAAGCAAAGTGCTGGCTCCAGCGCTTGGTTAATAATTGGTCCCCAGGTGGGCCAGGTCCCGGGGACTTTTGCATAGTGAAGAAGGGGGGTACATGGGCCCCCCTCTTGGGGCTTAAAATGGCCCGGGGACCACCACATCCCTGGGGATTATTTCTTTAATTATTTTGCCCCTGGAGCCCCACCTCGCCAGGGCAGAGCCAACATCAAGAGCCCTGGGGACCGCCACCCCCCAGGGATGGCTATTGCTATGTCTCGGGTGCCCAAGACATAGGATTGCTCGCTCTTGCCACTCAGTTTAGAAATCACTGCAATGCATACCCCTCAGCACCCTTTCATACTCTGCATTAATCAAAGCAGAGTATTTAAGGGCACCAAGGGGTATGCACTGCAGTGCATAACAACCCTTGGTGCCATTAAATACTCTGCAGTGATTATGGTAGAGTTTGTAGGGGCACCGAGGGATATGCATTGTAGTGGTTTCTAAACAGGGCAGCAAGAGGGAGCCATCCCTCTTAATCTGCAGTGATTTTTAAATATAGAGGGACTGCTCCCTCTTCCAGCTCTGTTAAGAAACTACTTACTGCAGAATTTATCAGTAATTCTGCATTACAAAAGTAATGTGGAATTACCGAATTCCTCCGATTCCTCTGGCAGAATTAAAAAATTCCACCCAAGCCTAGACCCAACTGTTGTTCAAAGCACTAGATCTTAATATTTGAGTGGAGGATGTAGGGGGCTGATTGTGCCAGAACAATTAAAGATTGGGCTTCCCATAGGAGGTGGAGGATTTGGATTCTGGATGCTTCCTAACAGACTGGTTTATGCCATTCATACCTAAGCAAGAGCTATCCCACAGCTTTCTACTGGAGTGCTTCCACCCAGCCCTGGGAACGAAGCACCCCGGTAGCCCCTGCCAGACCTATTATTGCTGGATTTCTCTGTATCCAAGAAGTCAACTGGCGTCCAAACTGTTAGAACAAAGGGAAACATTCAATAAGACTTATATAATAATATGACATCCCAAATTTATACAAGTGGATTCCAAAAGCAACTACAAAATGCAGATTCCATTCTGCAAAAAACTTAAAGTTATAGGCCTGCATTATATGTTGCTATTTTCTGCAAAACTCAATGTCCTCTTACAATGCAGATCATTCTTTTTTTAATCTCCTGAACTAGCCTAGCAATTGGTGGAAGAGATACCTTTATGGGGGGCCCAGCTACTTCTATGAAAAGGCAGTGCTGGATGGTGAGCTACTGACAGAATGTCCACTGGAGTAGGAGAACCCATCACCAGGGAAGCGTGAAACACAATGCCATAGCCCTTGAGAATAATCAAGAGTTGAGGCAGCTGTAGGGGACCACTCAGCAGCAGTCTACTCTCCAGTCAGATCATGGACATGTTCGAAAGTAAGCATTTCCCTTTTGTCCCACTGAGGTTGTGAACTTGTTACTACTCTAAAGTGGTGCCTCTGGCACCATGAGGGTTGGCCCTGGTGGCTGATGGACAACTTGTGCTTCTCATGCTATATATAGGTATTCTACCCTCCTCTTTATTTCCTTTGATGTGGCTCGCTTGGAAGGGTGTAACTTCAAACCCAAACCTATTGTAAATGATAGACACTCCTGGGTAGTTGTTTTACACCCATCAATCAAAGGACACATACTGGATCAAATATGGACATCCAATCTTATAGTGTCCGCATTGACAGTGTTCCCTTGCACATGGTCTGATCACTTTTTAATAAAGTTTATGATTATTAATATAATTTCAGACAAACCCCCAGCCAAAGGAGGGTTCATGACAAGGAATTAAAACAGCATTAATATTAATGCCTTTTGTAGCACACTGGCGAACACAGCTCCTATTATTCAGCCATCCGTTAACCTAAGTGAAGGAAATATCACAGCCTGGTTAACAGCAGCTAGTGCTGAACATGCCCCCCCTCAGGATAATGAAAACAGCCAGACGCCTTGAGGCCCAGAGATGGTTTTCAGAAGATTTAAAGTCTCAAAAACTAGTCCTGCGCCAAACTGAATGGAAATGGAGACGGAACTACTCCCCTGATAAAAAAGCAATGTACTTAGCTCAAATTAAGGAATATAAAAAAATCTATTCAATCAACTAAGACCGCCTATTTTTCCCCCAAGATCCTGAGCTCCACCAAAATCAAAATAAATATTTACAATTGTCAATGAGCTTTCCAATCCTGATAGAGTTACAATAAAATCCATCCCTTCCCAAGCACTTTGTAACTCCTTGAACACCTTCTTCATCGACAAAATTACTACAATCAAAACCAGCATTCCTACTAGCTGTGCTTGTGAGGCACTACCCTTGACGCTCAGAAAGCCCTGCTCCCTTTATAAATTCCCGGCAATCAGTAGAGTAGCGCTCCTGGAACTTCTAATTAAAGTCAAATCTGGATACCCTACTGACAGTTGTCCACCCTATATTTTAAAAGAAGTTTTCACCGCTAGCCCTGAGCCTGCCCTTACTCTTCTAAATGAATCATTAACACAGGTCTGTGTCCCTAGAGCCTTTAAAAGAGCTATCATAGTCCCTCCCCTAAAAAAAATGGGGGCAGACCCCCTGATCCCGATTAAATACCGTCCTATATCCATGCTTCCCTTCCTGGCCAAGGTATTGGAATCTCATGTGGAAAATTGCCTCTGCCCATTTATCGAACAATCTCATTACCTTGACCCTCACCAAGCAGGGTTTCGGGCGCAGGCAGTAATATTGACTGTATTGGACAAATTACGGGAATCTGCTGACAAGGGCATCCATCAGGCTCTTGTGCTATTGGACCTGTCAGCGGTATTCGACACGGTCGACCATGGTATCTTGGTGGACCGTGTCAGGGACGCAGGACTCCAGGGCTCGGCTCTGAGCTGAATTACCTCCTTCCTGGAAGATTGTTCCCAGGCTGTTCACCTCTCCCAGTTTACTGCGCCTCACATGAGCACAATGTGCGGAGTGCCACAGGGATCTTCACTGTCCCCGCATTTGTTCAACTTATATCTACTCCCTTTGATCCTATCCTTAAGAGAAAGAAATGTGTGCACATTCAACTATGCAGATGATCTGCAACTAATATTTACCATCGACAACACATCTGACTCTAGGTTTGAAATCCAAGCTATTATGCTGCACATCCGCAACTGGATGAATTGCAATCATTTAAAGTTAAACCCAGACAAAACCTAATAGGAGGTGCTCGAAAACCCTGGAGCTCTGTGTTTTGGTCTGCTGAGCTGGGCTCTCCCCCCACCCCATCTTCCTCATCTAAGAGCCTCGGAGTCACAATCAACTGCGACTTATGTATGAAGTCCCAGATCAGTACGGTAGTCTCTACATGTTTCTTTCAGTTACGTAAGATAAGAAAAATCAGTAGACTTCTTACTAGGGAAGCACTGGTGCAGGCAGTGATTGCCCTAGTTATCTCTCACATAGACTACGCCAACTCACTGTATTTCGATATGCCGCTATGTTTTGTCAAAAGACTGCAACTTGTGCAGAACCAGGCTGCAAGACTTATATTTCATCAGCCCAGATGGCAACATGCTTCTCCTCTTATGAGGAAGTTACATTGGCTCTCCATATCACAATGCTGTGCCTTCAAAATAGGGTGCCTCATTTTCAAATCTTTGCATGGCACCTGCCCTAAATTTGGCTCCAATCTAATCCAGAGACACATACCCATCCGTAATTTGCGATCAGCTCACATGAACCTGATGGTCACTCCGCTTTCTAAATCAGAACGGTTAGGTGGCAGCCGATTTGCGGTGCTGGCCACCCGCTTCTGGAACGCTCTACCCCACGATATTAGATCCTGTACAGACCCCTTGAGATTTTGAAAACTCCTTAAGACATGGCTGTTCACTCAGGCTTATGAATAACTCATCAGGAATCAGGCTACTCCTATATAGCGCCAAGACACCAACCAGTGTACGCGCACTCTACAAATAATTTTAACATAACATAACAATCTGATCCTAGAGGCACTAGTCAGTGACCTCCATATTACTGCCAATTGTATATTGTTGTGTGTCAATTTTTTCTTTCATTCCTTTCATGGATAATTAGCTGGTTCTTTTTTTTTTACTATTTTTGGATTCTCTGGACAGGGGCTTAATCCCACATCATCTAGAGAGGGAGCATGAGCCCCAATTATTACCAAGAGATACTTCCAAGTTTGAAGTATGGTGTGGGGGAATGGGAATATTTAGTTGCAATTGTATTCACCCATTAGTGATGCCTACTCAGCACAACTCAACTCGCTCACAGACTGCCTCTAAATTTTCCTTTCTACTCACAAAATATTAATCAATCAATCAAGTAATATTTGTATAGCGCTGCTTGTCACCCACGCGTTTATCCAGGTGTTTTCTGGCAGGCTTACTCAAAGAGCCAGGTCTTGAGCCCCTTCCTAAAGTTGGTGAGCGAGGGTGCTGTGCAGAGGTGGAGGGTGTTCCAGGCTTTGGCGGCAAGGTGGCAGAAAGATCTTCCTCCGATGTGACTGTGGAGTATATGGGAGATTTCAGCGAGGGTGAGGTGTGCGTATCGGAGGTGCCTGGGTGGTCGGCGGAAGTGCAGGTGATGTTTCATGTAGGCGGGTCCTTGGTCATGGAGAGCTTTGTAGGCGTGTGTAGGGGGCTTAAAGTGGCATCTCTCCTGAACTGGAACCCAGTGGAGTTCCTTCAGGTGACCGGTGATATGGGTTCTCTTGGGCAGGTTGCAGATCAGTCTGGCCGCTGTGCTCTGGATTGATTGAAGTCTGTGCATGAGGTTGGAGGTGGTGTCTGCATATAGTGCGTTGCTGTGGTCTAGTCAGCTGGTGATGAGGGCCTGTGTAACCGTGGTGCTGATGAGTAGCCACTTGAAAATCTTGTGGAGCATGCAGAGTGTGTGGAAGTAGGCTGAGGAGACAGCGTTTACTTGGGGTTTCATGGATAGTTCACTGTAGAGGATGATGCTGAGGTGATGAGTGGTCTTTTTGCGTGGGAGTGGCTCCGAGATCTAAAGGCCACAAAGAGCCATCCCAGATGGCAATGTGTTTGCCGAAGATGAGGGCTTCCGTCTTGTCTGTGTTGAGCTTGAGGCAGTTTTCCCTCATCCAGGCTGAGACGCTTTTCATGCAGTTGTGGAAGTTAGTCTTCATCGTGGTGAGGTCAGCTGAGAGCGATAGTATGAGCTGGGTGTCGTCGGCGTAGGAGGTGATTTAATGTTGTGCGAACTGATGATGTCTGCGAGTGGTGACATGTAGACGTTGAAGAGTGTTGGGCTGAGGGATGAGCTTTGGTAAAATTCCGCTTATAATGTGCTTGGCTTGCGATGTTAATGGGGGTAGTCGGACTTTCTGGGGGCGTCTCACGAGGAAGGATGCCATCCATCAGAGCACGTCGTCTGTGATGCTGACCTGGTGTAATTGTTCGATGAGTGTGTGGTGGGAGATGGAGGTCAAGTAGGATCAGGATGGCTGATTCTCCTCTATCCAGTAAGGTCAGTATGTCGTCTGTTGCGGCAATCAGGGTTGTCTCGGTGCCCTGGTTGGTTCTAAAACCTGATTGTGAGGGGTCCAGTAGGTTGAACTTTGGTGAGTTGGAGGTTGATGGCCTTCTCCAGGACGTTGGTGGGGAACGAGAGTAGAGAGATGGGGCAGTAGTTCTGGAGCTCACTGGGGTCAGCCAAGGGTTTTGTGAGGAGTGGTCTGACCTCGGCGTGTTTCCACTCACCGGGGAAGGTGGCCGTGTTTATTGAAGCAGTGAGGATCGTGGTGAGCTCATCTTTTCTGAGGTTGAAGAGTCGGTGGGGCAGGGGTTGGTGGGTGATCCAGAGTGGATGGTGTTCATCAAAGTGGTAGTGTTCGGTGTGGTGAGTTGCTCCCCTGTGGTGAGTGAGTGGTCAGCAGTGGTAATTGATGGTTGGCTGAGGAGGTTGGAGGGCCAGGGTCGACATTTTTATAGATGGTTGCAACCTTGTTGTGGAAGTGGTCAGTGAGGGTGTTGCAGATTACCTGTGATGCGAGGATAAAGTTTTCAGTGGCTGACAGGCATGTGAACTCTCTGACTATGGCAAAGAGTTCCTTGGTTTGGTTGGTGCATGTGTCAATCCGGCAGGTTAGGACCTCTTTTTCTGCAGCTTTGATCTGTCTGTACAAGTCGTTAATGGCTGATTTGAAGGTGGCTGTTTCGGTGAGATTTCTGCTGGTGCGCCATCTTCTTTTGGGTTGTTTGCAACTGTGTTTTGACTTGTGGAGTTCTGGGGGATACCATCAAGCTTGTTTGGAGTGTCTGTGTGTTTTGACTGGTCGGTGGTGCTGGTGATCTAGTCGTTGAAGTTCTGTACTGCCTGATTAATGCTGGTGGGGTCTTTGGGCTGTGTGGTGCTGAGGGTGTCGATCCATTGTTGCTGGGTGACCTTTGACCAGTTGCGAGAGGGGGCACTGTGTCCATTAGGGGTGTGTGGGCAGGTCCAGCGATGGTGAAGTGTACAATGGAGTGGTCTGACAAGGTGAGTTCCGAGGTGTGGTGGTATTTGATTCTGTTGCTGGATGTGAAGATGGGGTCCAGAGTGTTTCCTGCTTTGTGCGTGGGGTCTGTGGCTAGCTGCTTGAGTCAGATGTTGTTCAGCCTTTCTAGGAGGTCAGTGGAGCTGGTGTTGGTTGTGTCATCCAGGTGGAAGTTGAGGTCTCCCAGGAAGATGTAGTGTTCAGATTCGATGGCGAGCGGGGTGATGAAGTCAGCAATGGCGTCACTGAGGTGGGTTTGTGTCCTAGCGGTCTTATTGTGAGGGTGCATTTAAAAGTGGTGTTATCATCTGTGCGGAGCAGGAAGTTCATGTGTTCCATGATCAGTGTGATTTCATCATTGGAGATGGTGCAGGTGATCGATTCCTTGTGTATGATGGTGATGCAGCCTGTGGGTCTGTTGGTGCGGTTGCGGTGTTTCATTTTTTGTCAAATATCTTTTTATTAGCTTTTAAAATATCAAGATACACAGATTTGCAAACAGTAACCTGTAGGGGAAGGAGACCCCAGAGCATAATCGCAACCGAACCATACAGTGTGCCAATAGTTCTTATACAGTTTTTGAGCTAGGAATATGCATCGTGCAAGTACCTTCAGTGATCAGCCTTCGCTTCCCCCCCTTCATACCCCCCCAAACATTAGAACATAAAAACATTAACTAAGGTGTCACGGTCAAACATAAAACGAAAAAAGTTCCAAACAGATTGCTGTGTCTGTCCCCTATCTGAGGAGCAAAGAGCTCTTCCGTCCTAGCTTTCCCCTCTACCTCTCGGGGTTGCCAGTGGCCGTACTAGATGTGAATGAGATGAAGGGCACGAATCCTCGGTCCACAAGCAAACACGGGCAGACCCTCGGATAGGTATTCCACCAGTGGGGCCCACACAAAGTCAAAACCCTTACGGGAGTCCTCTACAATATCTGCCATGCGTTCCATCGCCAATGTCCGCCACAATCTGGCGTGCCACTGTGTGAGGGAAGGGGCCTCCGACTTCTTCCAAGCTGCAGCCACTGCCATCTTGGCCGCCCGAGGCAAAGCCACATCACTGAGCGATCCCCTTGTGTCTGGTGCTTCAACGTGGTGTCCCGTATCCCCAGAAGTGTGTGTTCTAGAGTGCCTGGAATCGGGTATCCTAAGATCTGCTTGATTTGAGCGAGGACCTCCTTCCAAAAAGGCTTGATGCGGGGGCAGTCCCACCAGATATGTCTGAAGTCACCCAGCTGCCCGCACCCCCTCCAGCACCTGTCGGAAGTGATGGGGAAGATGGTGTGTAGCCTCTGGGGGTGGAGATACCAATCGTACATAATTTTGTAGTGGGCCTCTCTTAAGTGCATAGACCGATTAAACTTGGGGATATCTCTATAGAGTGAGGACCATTGTGTCTTCTGCAGTGGGGTGTCTAATAGTGTATCCCAGAACCTTTAGTGTCTCGGGGTGTGCAGGGAGCTCTTCGCCCGTAGCAGGAAGTAGAGAAAGGAGATGGTGCCTTTTGAGGAGGCCCCTGATTGGGCAAATTTTTCAATAGGAAGTAACTCCCTTGTAGCGGCCTGCTGTACCTGTGGTTGCAGAACCCAGTGTTTAAGCTGAAGGTAACGAAATTCTTCAGCAGGTTGGAGGTGGAATGCCCTAGAACATTCCGAGAAGGATAGCAGTTGCCCCCCCCAAACAGATGGGAAAGCATAAGGCATCCGCCCTCCCGCCAGGCGTTAAAGGGACCTTCCTGCATTGCCGGGGGAAATTCGGGAGTGAAGTGTATGGGCGTGTATGGGGAGGGAAAGGTGGTAAGAGGAGTGGTTCTGTTCACAACATCCCAGACCCTCAAGGTAGTCGCCGTAGGAGTACTGATATAGGCGTTGCAAGGACGGTGTTGTTTGGGTTTCCACAAGAGGTCCCATATCGTTCTCCATGTGACTTGTCTGTCTATATGTAGCCAGTGTTTTTCCGATTCTCGGAGGGACCACTCCGTGATCACCCTCAGTTGGGCCGCCCTATAATAGCCCAGGAAGTCAGGTAGGGCTAGCCCTCCCTCCTCCCTCGACCTCGTCAGCATGCGGTTTGAGAGACGTGCCCTCTGCCCCTGCCATATGAACTTGGTGACCATCATTTTTACTTCAGAGAAGAGCGCCCTATCCACCGGGATCGGAAGGCCCTGGAAAAGGTATAATAATTGCGGCAGAACGTTCATTTTTATGGCGTTTATCCTTCCTATCCATGAGAGGTAGGCCATCCGCCATCTGGCAAAGTCCGCTTTAAGTTGCCGCAGTAGGGGGGGAAGTTCGCCCTGTAGAGGTGCTCCACCTTCGGGGGGAGTTTTATGCCCAAGTAGGTGATGTCTTTATGTGCGCTTCAAAAGGGGGTCTCGCCCTCTATGACCTGCATGATAGCCTTTGGGACAGTAAGGTTCAGGAGGAAGGATTTCGAGAGTTTCACCTTGAAGCCCGAGGCCCGCTCGTATACGGCGAGTTCTGCCAGAATCGCCGGGAGGGACGTTTGCGGACTCGTGACCGGTAGAAGCACATCGTCCGCAAAGAGGGATATCTTGTGTTCATCTGTGCCGAATGGGATTCCCCTTACATCCGGGTTGGAACCAATGCGCTCCGCAAAGGGTTCGATGCTGAGCGCAAATAGAAGGGGGGATAGGGGGCAACCCTCTTGGGTACCCCGTGAGAGAGAGAAAGGTGCCGAGGCCACCCCATTCACCAGTACCTTAGAGCGCAGCTCATGGTAATTCGCTTTAATCATCCCGATAAAAGCCGAAGCTACGCAGAGTGCGAGTCAGGAAGGCCCAGTCCACCCGATCAAATGCCTTCTCTGCGTCCAGCGCGAGAAGGACCACAGGAATTGCCTTTCGTTGTGCTTTCTCAATTATATGGACTACTCTTCGCAGGTTATCGTGGGTTTGTCTCCCCTTGATAAAGCCCGCTTGATCGGCCTGCACCAAAAACTGCATAATATTTTCCAGACGAGTGGCCAAGATTTTTTAATAGAGCTTGGCGTCCAAGTTGAGGAGTGCTATCGGCCTGTACGAAGCACACTGGGTGGGGTCTTTCCCTTGTTTGGGGATGACACAGATCAGGGCTTCACCCATCGAGGGGGTCACCCGTTGGGAAGAGGCAATATCATTAAAAAGCGTTACCAGGTGGGGACGAGCTCTGGAGCAAAAGTACGATAAAAGTGGGCGTTAAGGCCATCCGGACCTGGCGCTTTTTGAAGCTTCAGCGAATCGATCGCCTTTTGAACCTCCTCAAAAGAGAAGGGGCTGCTCAGCATCTCATTGGTAGAAGCGGGTACCTGAGGCAGGTTAAGCCCCTCTAAATATAGGTCTTGGGCTCGCAAGTCTGGTTGGTCCGCCGTATACAAAGTGTGATAGAAATCACCAAAAGCCTTGGCCTTACCTGTCTCGCTCTGGTGAAGGACCCCCCTCCCATTCACTACCTTCTGAATGAAGTTCTACTCCTGTCGGATCCGAAGCTGACGTGCTAGTAACGCGCCTACCTTGTTACCCCCCTCATAGTTACGTGCTTGGAGGCGCAGAAGAGTCTTTTCGGCCCCATTAGTGTAGATCGCTTGGAGTTTCCCCTTAATCTGAGTAACCTTGCGGAGAGTTTGAACCGAGGGGGAAGCCTTGTGGACCTCTTCGGCGGAGCGAAGATCGCTCTCTAGCAGGAGGCGTTCTCCCTTGCGTTGCGTCTTGAGTGTGGCCTCTAATTCAATGCACTTCCCCCTGATGACCGCCTTAAAGGCGTCCCAGTTAATAGCTAATGAAGTGTGTTCCGGGTCATTAAGATCAAAGAAGTCCTTTATTGCTTGACGCATTTTGTCCCGGAGAAGTCTATCTCTGCACAGGTAATTGGGAAAGTACCACCTGGCAAATTTGGAACGTGGTGCGGGCCAATCTAGGGTCAGCTCTAAGGGCGCATGGTCCGAGAGGCAGATCGGGTGGAACTGGGTTCCCACCACCATGTAGAGGAGGTATTGACTTATGAAGGCGTGATCTATTCTGGAGTACGTCCTATGTGAGTGGGAGAAGAAGGAGTAATCTTGTGTCGTGGGATGGGCATTCCTCCAGACGTCCACCAAGCCCAGACCCCGTAGCGTTGCCTGAAGCGGTTTACTGAAAACCCCCCCTGCCACCCTGTGGGTTTGTGAGGTGTCAAGGGAAGGATCCCATATTAAGTTAAAGTCCCCTAACAGTATAACATCGCCTCTTGTGAAGCCTCCCAGGTTAGAAAAGAAAGAGTTGAGGAAATCATGCTGTCCTGTGTTGGGTGCATAAAGCGTCGCAAATGTACAGGATCTGCCCCGTAACTCACCCTCACCATCACATACCTCCCCTCCTTGTCCGTTTTAGTGTCTTGGTGCATAAAGGGGGTTGAGGTGTGAAAGAGCAGCGCTACCCCATTGTGTTTGGTGCGTGCTTAGGAGCGGAAAATCTGGGGGTACACCCTGTGTTTCAACCGAAGTTCCTCCTTACGGGGAAGGTGTGTCTCCTGAAGGGCAGCAGTTTTAATCTGGTGGTCGTGTAAAAATGTCCAGATCCGCTGCCTCTTGTTAGGGGAATTGAGCCCCTTAACCTTCCATGTCAAACAGTTGAAACCTGCCATTTGTCGACGATATCCAGACAGCTAGGCCCCCTCCCCTCCTCCCCTGCCTCATGGCTTCTAGGTTCCCTTCCAGTCTCCCCCCTGAGTCTGCAACCAAATGGGAAAAGCAGCAAAACGGTAGACCGTGACACCAAATAACCCAAAAGGGAAGAGCCCCAAAAAGAGAGAAAAAAGAAGAAAGAAAAAAAATGAACCGTGTCCAACTTAGTCCAACAACTTGCTCCCGAAGCTCCTCGGTCATAAATGAGGACCTCCGTTCGAGCAAAACACTGGGGTGGACCAAATTCCGCCGCCGCGGCCCATTGTCAGTATCATAGATGTTGAAAGAATTAGAAACCAGTAGGTCGCCGGCTCTTTGGTTGTTATGATCGGCATCAAAAATTCAAGCTTTTTCCCCCGCAACGTTTTGGCGTGGGTGACGAAGCATGCCTGTTTTGTTGGTAGGAAATCCTGGGGTACTTCAACCCTCCTGGTTCTTGCTTGGATGTCGCTGTTGGAGCCAGGGGCCTCCTCCTTGTTTCTTCGGGCCTGTCGCCACCCCCACCCTCCGCTCGGTTGTCGCCTGTGTTGTGGCGGGTATCTCGACGCCCAGAATGGTTGCCGCCTCCTCCAGCTCCACACAGTGATAATTTTTATTGTCCCACGTGAATGCCAGCCCAAAGGGGTATGTCCAGCGGTATCGCACCCTCCGCTCTCTCAAGGCGGTAGTGACAGGTCGGAATTGCTGACGGCGGGCTAGAGTGGCTTGGGCCACATCTTGGAAGAGCGAGCATTCCGTGTTTTGGAAGGAAACCTTGTCCAGGGTTCGTGCTTTCTGGAGGACCCGTTCCTTGGTTTTGAATGAGCTGAATTTTGCCAACACGTCACGGGGCTTTCTAGCATCTCCCGGACCCCGAGGCCCCACTCTGTGAACTCTCTCCAGATGCACCTCCGGTTCAGAGTCCCCCAGCACCGTAGAGAAGAGCCCCACCATAAAGGCTTCCAGGTCTGGGCCCTCACAGCCTTCCTCCAGGCTTCTCACTCGTATATTATCCCGCCGGGATCGGTTCTCCAGGTCCTCACACCGGAGCACCGTGGCCCTCAGCTGCGCCCGGAGGTCTTCGGATTGGACCTCGAGGGGTCTCAAGAGGGTCTCCACATCTTGCTGTCTGGCCTCAAGGTCGAGAGCACGAGCCCCGACTGAGTCTACGTCTGACTGCAGGGCCACCAGCCGACCTCCCGCATCCGTCTTGAATGCATCAAAGGAGGCCCCTATGTCAGCTTTAATGTCGTCTCGCAACTCCCGCTTGAAGTCCATCAGTGTGGTCAGCAGGTCTTCTCTGGTGATCGCCATGTCGCCGATTGCTCGCGGGGATTCGTCACTATGTGCCCCCTTGGTGGCGGGGGTGAAGAAGTTGGATACCCGTGGCGGCTGTGTCTTTTTGGGTGGCATAGGGATCTTCACCCCCCTCCTGCGCGGGCCCTCTCAGACGTGGAAGGGCCTCAGGGTCCCGACCCCGCGGCAAGCCATCAAACCCCTGCGACAGGGGGTCAACTGCATGGGGCCCAGAAGGCCCCGAGACCTCGCGATGGGGGGGGAGCGTATCAAGATGGATCTTTCCTTCTTCCAGACGCACCCGATCGGCTCTTGGCTGAGGTGCTCCGGCGTTCCCAGAACCCCTTCTCAGGCGTTGGGCGTGAATGGCGGCAAACAGTGGGCCCCCGGACTCGTCATCAGTCGGTGCGCCCCTTCGGTCCTGAAGGGGGCTAGTGGGGACCACACCTCCTTCACCCTCCTAGCTGCTGGTGGGCTTCACCTACTTGGGCTGATAGGCGGATCTGCTGTATGGACCCCTCTCTGGTGCAACCACCTCATCAGGTGCGATAGAACCCCACGCCTGTGTCCCCTCACAAGGCTGGTGCCTGGTCGCGGCCATCCTAGGGTCAGGCATCACTTGTTACTGTGTCCCCTTAAGTGGTTGCTGAGGTGAAAGGGGCCCCCCCTCACTCCCCACCGGCGTTATCTTGCTGCTGTTGGAGGGGTCCCACTCTTGCCCGGCCCCTCGGGGGACCCGATCCTACCTGCAGTGTCGCTGACTGGGGAGCACGGTCACCTGCGAGATATTGCCCCGTCGCGGGCAGTCATCAGGGGATCGCAGCCTCCTGCCAGCGCCTCTCTACGGGTTTACTTTTCGAACTCCAGGCAGCCGCCATCTTAAGGCCAGGCACCGCAGAATGAGGCCTCCGCAAACGGGCAGCGCAGTGAGCAGGCGGGCCCCCCCACTCCTCACCGGTATTGGCCAGCACCAACGGGGGGTCCCTCCTCCCCTCCAGGCTCACGAGGACCCAGCCCCTGCCGATTGGAATGCTTGCGGGGGGTGCTGCTGCCCACCTTCCACTCGCCGCCCAGCTGCGGGGGTCGCCCCCGGTGGTCAGATGTGTAAGGGCTTCTGCAGTCCACCTCTCGCTCCGGTGCGCGGACCCATCAGCAGACCGCGGCACCCTGATGCTGACTCTTTCTCCTCCGCAGACTGGCGGCCGCCATTTCACTCCTCCTCGGGTGCCGTCAAGCGAGGTCTCCTGCTCCGCACATCGCACCGGGTGAGTTTTCCTTCTTCAGGCTGCTGCCCCTCAGGTCACAGGTACGGGAGAAGAATTTTCAGGCCAAATGTGGGGCTAGTGGAGCCCCCGAACCTACTGGTTTTTAAGGGCCTGGCATGGAGCCGATCGGATTCACGTCCGGTCGGCCATGATTGTTGGCCACGCCCCCCGCGGTGTTTCATTTTGTATCCCCTGGGAGTAGCCGAGGCGATGTCCGGGTTGGATGCGAGGGTGAGCCAGGTCTCTGTGATGAACATCACGTCGGGAGTGAGAGTGGAGTTAATGTCCCAGATGTCAGTGGCATGTTTGCAGAGCAATTTGGCGTTGAGCTGGAGGCAGGTCAGTTGTCCCGGCGAGGTCTTGTCTTTCGGTACTGGTGTGGTGAGAGTTTCTGCAGTGGTGATCAAAGTTGGGGTTGAGGTGAATCAGCAGCAGATGCAGGAGAAATATTCAGTTGTGTAGCAGGGTGATGCAAGGCAGCATTTTTTGTTGTGTCTGGGGTCCAGGGCATGGAGATCTGAAGTGGAATACCGATGGGAGTGTGGAGGGCCAGGGTTCCTGGCGAGGGGCTGGGTCCAGGTGTGAACAGGCACAGACGGGCTTGCCTTCGGCACGCCAGACACGCTGCCACACAGCGGCCTCCATAAGTAGTCCTGGGGTGGGAGGGGCTAAGCCGGAAGTGGGAGCTTGGGGCAAAATGGCAGGAAGGAGAGAGCTGGAAGACAAGTGGTGAAGAGCCAATCAGGAGGGACCGACTGGCCCACAGTAAGCAAAAGAGTTAAAATACACAATGAGCAAGTGAGTTAAAACCATCAAAACAGAAGGTGGGCAAATGAATTTGAACATGCACTAAGAAAAGTGAAATAACCAACAACAGAAAGGGGACAGACTAACAAAACAAAACAAGAGTGATGAGATCCCTAAATTACCGTCAGGTAATTAGCGGCATGCAGAGTTCAGACAGCAGGCATGAAACGGAGTCCCTGGGTCAGGGAGGTGAGTCCCTGTATCGATGAGCCAGACAGCGGGAGCGACGCAGAGACCAGAGGAGATATATATAGAGAGAGAATATGAGACCATCTAACTCTGATGTTCCACTTCTCTGTCTTACATGAAATATTAAAGAAGTCCTCAATCAGATCAAATGGGGCCTATCCTTAGGCAGGCTAAACAACTGGGGGTGGATGTTCTCTTGCTTCTGGAAAGACATATAATGGGGAACCATTGACAATGACTACAGAGATAAGGCTGTACAACAGCCTTTCACTCTGGATTCTATAGGGGCTCTTGGGGGTTGACAGTTTTGATAAGTCTTCGCCTTCCTTTTGAGATGGGGGTATTTCACCTTGATGACATGAGTTGAGTTGTCTGGGATGCTGGATCCCTTTGGGGATTCCCCATTATATTTTGCTCAGTTTATGCTCCTCCCACCCTTACACAGTCATTCATGACACAGCTTGGCACTACAATGCTTTTGGCCCCTAAGGGACTTAAAATCATTGGGGCAATTTCAATGACCTAATTAGCATTGACCTTGATAGGGCTGGGCACCCACTAAGTCTATTAGGTACATTTGCCAATACCATGGTCCTAAGCGATGCATGGCATCATTGCCATAGAGAAGTGGGAGGATACACCTTCTTTTCAGGAGTACATGGTACCCTATTGCGGCTCGATTACTACTTTATCCCTACTGCCTACCTGCACCAGGTTTCCAACATACTTCTCCATGCACTTGTCCTTTCAGACCGTGCCCCAGTGGAGATTCATGTCCAATCTGCTGTCCAGCTTCTTCGATCCTGTGGCAGTTACGCTTCTGATGGTTGACTGAGCAGGGTTTCCACAATGCCCTTCAGGAAACCTTGACACAGTTTTTCAACCATAGCAAGGAATCTGTGAATTCAGCTGCTACCTTATGGGGTGTCTAAGGAGAGTAACAAGAGGAATTGTAATTTTTAAACTGGCCTGCAAAAAGAAAGAAAAATTGCACGCATGTCCCTTCTGCGTTCAAGCAGAAGATATGGCATAACAAAATTACATGGGACAGTGTTCTGATGCTACACGACATGCACTCATGAAAGCCACTCTAGAGTTCAAGCAACTCCAGCTTGATGAACCTAGAACACTATGGCAAACATCCTGATGCCAGCTGTATGAACACGTCAATAAACGGTGAATTACTCTACTGGCTGAGCCAACATAACAATAGAAATAGGCATCTACAGAGATCAAGATGCGGTTTGCACCATCCATATAGCCCTTGAACGAATGGCAAACGTGTGCTGCCTATTACGCCTCCCGATATGCAATCACCCAAGAGCCAGCAAAGGAAGAATCTAATACATATGATGCCGCCACCCTCTCAGTACAACTCACCACTGAGTAGCAACATATGTTAGATGGGCCCATCACAGCTGACAATAATAAAGAGGCCATCTCTCATGTCTATACGGGGAAAGGTCCGGGCCCCTTAGGGTGCCATTCTGATATCCTCATGCACCCACTTTTAAACCTCTACACTGAGGCTTGTGAGATAGTACAACTACCTGAGTAGAGGAAACCCACATCGTCACTATTCTAAAACCTGACAGACCTACACATTTATGCTCCTCTTATAGGCCAATCTCACTGATTAAATGATAAACTAAGATACTGGCCAAAATTCTAGCAAAACAGCTCAACATGGTTGTAAATGTTTGAATCCATTAAGATCAGAGTGGCAAGACACAATAGTCAATGACTACACAACGCACTTGACATGGCTGATGAAGTGCGGCAACCGCTAGCAGTGGCACTTATTAATTTCGAAAAGGCCTTTGGTTGCGTCTCTTGGACATGTTCCTATTACTCGAACATGTTGGCTTTGGACCTCACTATCTGTCCTATGATAAACTCCTTTATTCTGGACCACGAGCACGAGTGAATGTTGAGGGGGCTATATCATTACTGTTTGACCTCAAGAGAGATACACAACAGGGATGCCCCTTGTCACTCCTGCTATTTGTGTTAGTTTTGAGCCTTTGACCCACCGATTCTGGAGTGATGAGCACATACAGGGATTCCAATGATGAGACACTTACAAGCATCAGGTGTCCTTTTATGCAGATGACTTATTAATTTATATGGTTAGCCCCCATACTTCAGGACCGATTATTATGAATATGCTGCACATTTTCGAGCTCTGTCCTGGGCTCTGTGTTAACTGAAACAAAACTAGGCTGTTCCCCTTGGGCCTACTGGGAAAAACTGTAGAATGGCACACTGGGCTAGACTAATGGTTGCAACTAGAATTTTTAAGTACTTGGGTAGAGCTAAGGGTGGGCTTATAGCAGTGGCGTAACGAAACTTGAGGGGGCCCCCCTGCAGGGTACGAGGATGGGCCCCCTCCGGACTCAATCTGGAGCTCTCCGGCCGAAGTGCAGTGCTGAGGGGGCCCCCCCGCACCGCGGGGGCTGCGGGGGCCTGTGTTACGCCCCTGGCTTATAGCCTTTATATCAACAGGCTTTGACCCTCAAATAAAGCGGTGTCATCTCACATCTAATTATAATCAGTTTATCCTACTCAACCTGGGAAGGAAGCAAGAATTGTTAATAATACATTTTTAGAACAATGTTTTTGATAATACCAGGGTGGATGTGGTGGACTCATTAGAATCAGACTTGGATAAATTAATGAGCAGGTCAAGGGGGGATCCTTACATAATCTGGGCAGGGATTTTAATATTACAGCTTGTTTTATAGGGACGAAGGAGCTTTGTGGATTAAGGACGCTGGGGTGTCGAGCTTGGCTCATTTTAAACATACTGCGTACGGTTTAGCCCTTAATAACATTATGGTCAAGTATAGATTGAGTATAGTGGAACAGGGCACCTTTAGCAAGCACCCTATACTTCCAACGTTTATAGGTAAAGGCTCTAGTTGTATGATAGATCATTTCGTGATCTCAGATTATGATAGGGTCCGGACATTGGAGATACAGGTGGGACCAAATAGTATAAGTGACCACAATCCAGTCCTCCTGACCATAAGGCTAAGTTTTTTAAATAAGCCAGTTGAAGGGAAAATTATTATCCCCATTGGCAATAACGTAACCAGAGTTAAATGGACAGGAGTTGATCCGGCAGGTTTTACTAAAAATATCATTTTAAATAACTCTGAGCAATATATGAAAGTCTTAGCACCATATCTTAAACATGAATAATCTTGAGAAGCCCATATTCATATTTCAAACTCTATTGATTCTAATTTGATTGCAAGGCCAAATCATAAAAATAAACAACCAAAGGGATGGTTTGATCATCAATGCACAAAGACTTGGAGCCGCCTGGTCAGCCTATTGAATCAGAGCACCAGGGATAAAGTGATGATACAGAAAACAAGAGTTACCTACAAAAAAGACCCTTAAACTAAGGACGAAAGAGTTACAGGAGGAAGCATGGAAAAATTTGCTAAAAGCAGCAGAGACTAATGATAGCGTCCTTTTCTGGAAAACGGCGGATGCTTCAATTTCTCCAGAGTTATAGCACCAGATTTAGGGGCATATTCACAAGGACCTACCGCCGATTTATCTCCACCTTAACCCATCAAAAGTGGAGATAGATTTAACACCCCATTCACAAGCGGGTGCAAACTGCAGACATCGCCAGTATTCCCGCGACAACTGCCCCAAAATGTATCTCCATGGTGGACACCACCAACTAACCCTAATGAGATGCAGAGTAGGCGTTCCCGTGCAAAAACACACGAAAAAACCACAACACCACTTTCACAACGAACTGCGAGATCTGCGATGCGAACCAAAAACAGGCGATAAGCCGCAGTAGCAGCAGGGATTTAACACCTGCCTTTTGCTGGTGTTAATCAGGATGACTACCTGCAGCATGAAAGGGAGCCCAGCCAAGAGCCACATCTGAAGACCCACAGATGCCATGGAGACAATGATCATGCAGCTCCGAGACCCATGAGGGCCACAACACCCACCCCCACCCACCCCAGGCCCGCCACCACCCCCAGGACCCGTCCCGCCCCCGGGGAACACCACAGAGGCAGCGTACACAAAGACAGCGGACCCACCTGAAACGCACCTGCCGCCCAGACCCAACGCCAGTGGAGGACATTGCCCACTACAGGCCCAAAAGGACAACCATCCCCGCATCCTGACCCACATCCCCCACCTGCTGACGGTACCAACCCAGCGGACAACCAACATCCCTCCGCAGACAAAGCTGCCGGCTGCGCAGCACATGTTGGCCTCTGGTACCATCCAACCCACAATTGCCAGAGTCGGAGGAGTCACACAGCCAGCCCCATCCAAGGTCATCACACCTGTCCTGGATGTCAACAACAGCCTGGTACCCCAGCACCTCCATTTCACCCACACTGCGCAGGAGCAGCTAGAGACCAAGCAAGGCACCTACGCCATAGCTGGATTCCCTCACGTGTCAGGGCCAATCAACTGCACACATGTACCCCTCGTGCCCCCTGCCGACACTGCACACAACTACCACAACAGAAAGCACACGCATACCATGAATGTGCAGGCAATAGTGGACCGCCCGGGAGTCCTCAACAATGTCGTGGCCAACTCCCCAGGCAAAGTGCATGATTCTCACATCTCCCGACAGTCCATCACCACCCAGCGCTCCCAGGATGGCACCCATGGAAATGCAGTGCCCGTTGGTAAGTCCAAAATGAACACACCGCACACCTCCAGCCCACAGTCATGCAACTCATGACACTGGCAATGGGCACGCAGCACAACTACATTCAACATGACACACAACATGCCAACCGACCAGACACAACAACATGACTCCATTGGGAATCTGGCCTTGCCATGCCCACAACCCAGCCACGGCATGGCACCACAGACACACAATAGCAGGATGTGAGGAGAGGCATGGAGCAGGCATGTGCGAGAGTGGCAAGTGACTAAGGAATGTGAACCTACCCAATGCCAGGTGTGGTGTGGAGGTGCCGGACAGACCACAGAGTGCAAACCATGGAAATGGCCATGTGGAGATCAACTGCTGGTGCATGGAGTGTAGTGGCCAGTGGACACTACCATGTCCCCACAAGCTGTGGGGCAGAACGCAGAAATGTCGCATGTTACGTCACCCCCTGCATGCGCAGGTGGAGTGGGTTGGACCTGCGTACGCCAGGCCTGCGTAGGGGTGTGAACAAAAAGCCCGTCGCACTGGGCGTGGTTCTCATTCGGAATGGACAACGCGTCTGCCAGGGTGGTGCCTCTCAGCCCGCCACGAGTCCTGCGCTGAGCGCGGCGGGGCCTGCGTCCCTGTGCGCCTGCTGCACCTCTGGCCGCTGGTCCCCAGACCCGTCATGCCTGCCCCAGCGCACCAACGAGGCTCCGCTCACCTGCCTACACCGGCCTGTGTCAAAGAGGGCCCACCACGTGCCGGTGCAAGCTCCAAGCACCAGTCCCGCGACCTCTGCAGCCTCCGCAGACCATCGCTGGCCCCCCCGACGCTGGCCCACATTACTCCTTTCTCATTTACATACTCCACCGGCGTCCTCTTCCGCCCAGTAGGTCCAACATGTGGAACTGTGTCCTGAGTCCTGAATGGCAGTGACCCCAAGTCCATGGCAGCGGCCACAGCACCAGACTCCCTTCGATCAGTCAATCAATCAATCAATCATGTCACTTATAAAGCGCACTACATACCCGCGAGGGTCTCAAGGCGCTGGGGGAAGAGGGGGGTGGTGCTGCTACTGATCGAAGAGCCAGGTCTTGAGGAGTCTTCTGAAGGCCAGTAGGTCTTGGGTCTGCCGAAGGTTGGTGGGGAGGGTGTTCCAGGTCTTGGCGGCGAGGTGGGAGAAGGATCTGCCACCGGCGGTCGTTTTCCGGATGCGGGGGACTGTGGCGAGGGCGAGGCTGGTGGAGCGGAGCTGGCGGGTGGGGGTGTAGAAGCTGAGTCGTCTGTTGAGGTAGGCTGGTCCGGAGTTGTGGAGTGCTTTGTGTGCGTGGGTGAGGCATAATTCCATATCGCAGGCCTGCGACACGTGGTGCCACCAACCCTGTTCAACGCAAGCCGGCAACAAGTGGTGCCACTAACCCTGTTCAACGCAAGCCGGCGACACGTGGTGCCACTAACCCTGTGCAACGCAAGCCAGCGACACGTGGATGAGGGCTCAGGCCTACACTGCGCTCCAGTAGGTCACACATGTGGAACTGTGTCTTGGGTAAGTTGTGGAGGAGTCCACACCATTGGACATGCCTCATCGCAGGCAGCATCCCCTAACAGCACTGGTGCCACTAACTCTGTGCGCAATGAGTCATGGGCACTTTCTGGTTGGACTTTGGTGGCATCTGAGTCCATGGCCTGGTGGTTTTCTGCATCTTCATCTGGCTGGACCGGACTTGGTGTCCGACATGTGTCTGTTCCATTCATCTCCACCATAGTGACTGTTTCAGCGTGGTTCTGCCCTCTGCATCATGCCCTGGGGGTACACCTACCACTGTCCACCGAGACACTCCGCGACAAGCCCCTTTGTCATCTACGGAAACCTGCTCTGCTCTCGTGACCCTGCCCCAGTGCCCCACAAGTCAGCGGCCCGTGGCGGTAGGCCCGTGCAGGACGCTGTGCATCCGGGGCCACTAACTCTGTGCAGCACAAGTCATGGGGTCTTTATGGTTGAATGGTTGTGTCCTTTACGATGTACACTGTTGTCGATTTCTGACTGCATCAGGCAGCCCTTGCCGGCTGGTGTGCACATACCCCACACACATCCAACACAGGTGTCACTCGATATGTGTGCCTGCAAATAAATGTGGCCGGGCGCACGTGCCCGTAGCCATTCACACCATCTGAGCAAGTGTGTCCGTGTGGTCATTGTGTCAGCATGATGGGCACGGGCCCTGCAACATCACAGTGTGCTGTCTTCAGCGGAAGATACCATGTCACCTCAGCATTGGCAGTGACCCTGGACATGTAGCTTCTCACGCCCCCCCTGAATGCACAAGCGGCGTGTGCTGGTCCGGCGTACATCAGGTCAGCGCAGGGGTGTGCTGATTCGGCAGGGGGAGCAGGGCGTGGCTCCTACCTGGCCTTGGGCAGGATGTGCGGTAAGTGTGTCTCTGTGTTGGGGTGTTGTCGCCACCAGGGCCACAGTAGTCGATGTTGCAATGTAGCATGCACCAGAGGGCGGGCCCGCACGTACGGGGAAATGTAGGAGCGCAAGACCGCTCGGGGTCTTGGCAGATGCATGCCAGGTGTTATGTGTATGAGTCCTGCGGCTGCATGAGTCAGTTGCCTAGCCTCATTCGCAGCGCGATCACAGCCAGCCATGGACTGTACACCTGTGTCCGCCCTGTCCGGACCATTGGCCTACACTCACGTGGCCGCACACCTTCAAAGGCCAGCGTCACGGTGTTGTTGGCATGCTGCTGGACCTGCGCAGACAGGCATGACAATGGTGTGCCGTAGGAGTGCACGTGATACAACCGCGCAGTGCACACAAGTGTGGGGGCTCGTGGGAGGGAGGAGCAGCTGTGAGGCAACGTAACACACAGTGAGGCCGCTCATGTGCCACGTGCTGGACATATCATCCATGATTCCCAGGGTCGCAGACATCCCACCACACCCACGACAGGCCTCTGTACATCTCCTGAATGCATGCAGATGGTGAAGTTACTGTAGGGATGAAGGGTCCTTTGTCTGTACTATCAGGCAGTGGCACATCTGCAGCTCCGAGCTGGGACTTGCATGTGGCCAGCACCCCCTGACAGATACGATAGCATTTACTTGCGACTCCCACACTACGCACTGCCCGACGTGAGACCAACGTGTACACATCCCACACGCAGAAGTCCTTGGTTGTAGTTAGCGTGCGTGAGATGGCCTTCACATGTACTCCCACCCCACCCCAGGCCTGCACCTGTTGCACACAGACACTGCTCATTGCTCCGAGCGGTGCCATTTCATCCACCTGACTGGCGCAGGGCAAGCCAGTGCCGCTTCAAGCAGAGCCACTGACGCAATGGCAGACCATCCCGGACACATGCTCGACTCCAGTCATGTGGACCTGTACCGTGCATGTCTGCTGCATGTACTGGGGGCACTGCCGTTGGCAGTGCTGCGGATCAGCTACCGGCTGAGCTTCCACCTTGCGAACGTCACCTACGTTCAGCCTGTGTTGCATTGTCGCTCGTGCATATTCAAGTGGACCATGGATGTCTGCCTCTCCAACGTGACTGTAGCTGACCTGGATTTCGACGTTTGTGTGCGCCCCCTGTTGGGCCACGATGAGGAGTGTCACCGTGATGCCCGTTTATGGCATGCATGGATGTTTGGCATGCATGCTGGCAACTGGACCTGGGAGATTGCATGAGTCGTCGTGTGCAGTGAGCACATTGAGCCGCTACCCGATTGGGCTTTGGTGCACATTGGGGCCAGGGGTTGGAGTCAGCACATCTGTCCGGGTCAGCTGATGGATTACGTCGACGACATGTCAGAAGTGGTGGAGAACGGTCTCTCATTGGAGATGTTGGCCTACGCTGCTGCATTCGCGTTCATGGACGAGTGACAAGGTATCTGCAGCCACAACTGGATGTGACCCATTGTACGTTTTCTGACGCCTGGTTGCATGTTGGGAATCTGGTCACATGTCCCAAGACGACAGTGGACATGGCTGCATTGGCCTGGACTCCTGATCCATGCGCGGACAACCAACGCGGGTTGGCACTGACTTGTGTTGGTGATGGACTCCCCCGAGGTGGACATGGGCGCTTTCCTACGTTCCTCATTCAGACATGCTGCTGCATTGGTCTGCATATCGTGGCACTTCTCTTGGCCGTACTGACACGCACTTGTTGATAAAGTTTCCGCACTTTCACTTGTCTCCAACTGTGTTGTGTCTTGATTTTTATGCCAATGTGTGTGTCACGGACTCTCTGGCTCCCTGCCATACGTGCGTTGCTCCCCCATCAGGGCTGTGGGTTTGTACTTGTGCATTATCATGTCCCTATTTCGTGCTTTGCCAGATGCGTATGGCCGTTTGCCGGCCACAAGCGGGTGCACTTGTGTCCTGTGTTCTGTTGTGCAAATGTTGGTGTTTGTACCACATTGTGTTCGATGTTGGGGTGCTCTGCTTCCTATGTGTGTGTGCTGCATTGTGTGTGAGATGTCCCTTCAGCTCTGATTTGGCTCACCCTTCTCCCTTTCAGGCAGTGTGGTTTTCACTTCTTTGCTTGTTCAGTGGTGTGATATTGCCGGGTTGTGTGACTTGTGCTCTTGGTTGGTGTTGTTACTCTTGGGCATGGTTTGTCTGCAGTTGTGCTGTGCTTAATTGTGCATGTGTGCCATTGTGCCCATCTCCCCCCGTCCCCGCAGTCCCTGGTAGTTCCTCTCCCTGTTACTGTTGTGTCTGTTGTTTTGGGGAGTTTCCGGTCCCCGGGTCCTGCCACCATCTCCAGACTGATGTGGTGGACACCATTTTCTCCATGTCATCCAGCTCCTGGTGTGGCGCTGAACTCCCACCTCCGGTGTGCATTGCTGCCTTCTTGTTGTTGGCGTGTTTCTGCTTGTTTGTGCGTTTCACATCATTCCGGCTGTTCTGGTTTTCTTCCATTGTCCTCCTCCGCTCTCCGGCTGCATTCACCTTGTCCACGATGGCCTGCCATGTACAATGTTTTGTTGCCAATGGGGCTTGTGGGGTTGTATACTGGCTCTGGTTGCCTCCATTGTGCTTGGCTGTTGTTTTCTGTTTGGTTTGTCTTTCTTTTTCAGGCTTTTGTTGTGCTTATTCCCGCCTGCCGTGTGGATGTCGCCGGCCTGGCGGTGCTTATCGCTGCTTTCCTCATCGCGAATGGGCTCATCGCACGTTTTGTTGTGTTGTGGTTTGTGTTTTTATCTCCGTCGAGGTGGTTGTATCGCGGACATTGGTCGCGTTTTCGGCGGACTATCGCATGGTACCGCCATGTTGTGAATTCCACGTTAACACGGGGTTATTTTCCCGAGATAGGCTGCGATGTGTAAAGTTGCGTTAACATTTTTTGGAGATGTTTAGCACACGTTCTTGTGAATATACCCCCTAGAGTCCTCAATTACTTCAACCCAATGGGCTGATCACTTTGGCGAAAGTTTCTCAAAATCTACCCAAGAGGAATATTCCTCGGAATGGGAGCAGGGACAGCTAATACCAACTTTGGAATTTTCCTATGAGGAAGTGCTGAAGGCCATTTCGAACAGATCAAATAGTAAGGCCCCTGGTCCGGACGGGGTTCCAATGGCTATATATAAGCTTTTTCCATATTTATGGTGCCCACTTTTAACTAAGCTGTTTAATGCCGCGGTAGCAGGATTTGTCCCCCCCCCCCGTCCTGGTTTACTTCATTAATTATCCCTTACTTAAAAAGGGATCAAGGGACAATCCCAAATGTTATTGTCCAATCTCCCTACTCGACTCTTCTGCTAAATTATTGGGAAGGGTCTTGTTGGAGAGAGTGCAAGTCTGTGCAGAAGAGAATGAAATCCTTTTGAAAGCCCAATATGCCCAATATGGGTTCAAGAAAGAATTGGGGTCAGTGGAACAGGAGCTAAATCTAAATTTACTAATGAGCAAATATAGCCAAGCTAAGGAGGGAGCATTATATATATATGTTTCCTAGATCTTAGCTGCGCATTTGATTTAGTGAACCATAGAGGCTTGTGGGAGTGTATGGATAAGCTATGGGCCCCTAAGGAGATTATTGCACATTTGGATCATTTATGTAGAAATATAACAGCAAAGGTGCGTTGTGGGGCGAAAGGAAAATTTCCTCCACCCATTGATATTGGGAGGCGGTGAGGCAGGGGTGTATGTTGGCACCCTTCCTCTTCACCCTCTATATCAATGGTGTGGAGAAATCATTGCAGGTCATAGGGGCGGACACTCTGAGGATTGGGAGATGTAAAATCCCAATCCTGTTATATTCCGCTGATGCGCCTGTATTGGCACTTACTCCTAACAGCCTTCCGGCCCTGATAAACTCCTTTACGGATTATATGGAGGGAAAGGGTATGAAGATTAACATCGCCAAAATGTTCACTATGACCTGTGGTAGACCCATGGTAAAAACTAGTCTCTTTTATATTAAGGGTAAGAGGTTACAGAATACCAATGTTTTTAATTATTTGGGGATCCAATGTTCCTCCGATCTAGACTGGAAACGCCATAAAATAATTAGCATTTTGAATATGTCCAGAAATAACTTAGCGTTGGGCATATTTGCCTCTAAGTTGGGTATCAAAACAATTGCGGAGATGCTAAGACATAAAGCATCACCGCAACAATCTATGGGGCAGGAATCTGGAAAACAGCTATTTGCAAAAACAAGAAAATACGTTTTAAAAAAAATCTGCTGGCAGTTCCATTCTCTTTTTTTTTTATAGTTCTTTTTATTGATGACATCCTAAATACATTCCAACTGCAATTCCAAACATTACTTGCGACAATATAATTACAATGAGTCATGCTTAACATTTCTATCTCTAGCTTCTAGCCCTACTGTACCTATCTATCCCTCTAAAACTATTGTCAGTCTATGTCCAATTCAGGATGCTGTGTTGCCTGCGGGGGCTCACAAATATTGTCCCTATATTTGTTCCATTCACCCCAGATATGTGAACATTTCTTCGGACAACCTCGCGACTCGTATACAGTCCTTTCCATTACAATGCACCGGTCCATGTACCTAGTGTTGGTGTTTCGCGTGCTTTCCACAGTTTTGCCGTATTTCGCTAGCCCACTGTCATCCCCAGCGTCACCCAGATTTTCTCTTTCCCTTTTAAGTCAGTGGGATCCCACACATTTAGAAGACATAATTTTATCTTGGGCTCTACTTGTTTTCCCAGCACACTCGCCATACACTGGGCCACCTCTGCTCAATAACGTTGGATGTAAACACATACCCAGATGGTATGAATAAAATTTCCTTCTTGGCCACACCCTCTATTACACCCAGGATCGTCTCTGTAGCCCATCTTCACCAGGGCGGCACTTGATAAATATGCTCTATGTAGTACCTTGAGTTGTACTCGAGAAGAAATTGCTATTTCTTTGGGGGATGCCAGGGCCTCTTGCCAATCGTCATCCTCCAGCTCCGCAACATCTCTCTCCTAGTGGCTACGGAGCTGCAGGAGGGGGTCAGGCATGTTATTGATTAATTTTCGATATGTCATTGAGATCGCTTTTTTGGGCATATATTCATCCAGGATCCTATCTTCAAGTGGGGAGGACTCTGGAAGTGATTGACCTCTTGGAATGGCCGCTTGTAGCATGTGTTTGACCTGCAAGTATCGAAATGTTTCTGTCTTGGCCATTTTGTACTCTTTTTGCAATTGTGTGAAGGGGAGCACCCCACCTTTTTTCCATAAATCACCCACTCGGGAGATCCCAATCAAGTCCCAGCCATCAAAGCCCCTCGATTTTCTCAAAGTGCCTAATTTCTATGCGTCCCACAGGGGGGTAGCTTGCGTTATTTTCCCTGCCCATTCCATACTTTTATTCACTGTGTGCCATATTTGTGCTGTATGTTTGGTCAGGCCTGTTAATTTTGTTCTTGCCGTATTAGCGTAGAGCACTCTGGAATAATTCCCATCCGGAAGAAGCCATCTGTCAATTCTGTAACAGGGGTCGTCATTGGGTCTATATATGCATTGATTGATTGGTGTTAGTTGTGCCGCTCAATAATATCTCCTGATATCAGGGAGTCCTATACCTCCATCATACCATCCCCTTGTTAGCTTTTGGGTCGCTATCCATGGCGGTTTCCCTTCCCACAACAGTTCCCTCTGTGCGCCCTCAATACACTTAAAATAATCTGCGTTGCCTGGACCTGGTGAGTTTTGCAATATGTATAAGAATCGTGGCAGGGCCTTCATTTTGAATAGCGCTGCGCGCCCCATTAGTGACAGTGGGAGGGATCTCCAGTGTTGAACATCACACTTAAGTCTCAGCAGAGGGGGCAGGAGGTTACGCTCATAGTATTGTACTGGATCTTTGGTGACATAGATGCTGAGGTACTTAAACCCTTATTTCGCCTCCAGTATTACGCACCCTCTAGGCAGCTTGGGAAAGTTGCCCCTCAGCACAAAAATAACTGATTTGGACCAATGTATATTGGTATCTGAAATGTTTGCCGAAGTTTGCAAAAATATGAAGTGCTCTATTTATAGAGGCTCTCGGTGACGCCAGATATAGCAGTATGTCATCTACATACAAGGAGATACGGTCCTCCCAGTCTGCTGCCCACCGTAATCCCCTCATGACTGGGTCCTCCCTTATCCATAGCGCCAGGGGTCCCAGCATCAGTGCGAAGATTAGTGGGGAGAGGGGGCAGCCCTGTCTAGTTCCTCTTTCTAGGGTAAACACTCTTGATTTCCTATTGTTAACCACTACTTGAGCCAGTGGCTCACTATACAGGAGCCTCACCCAGCTGATAAAGTTGGGGCCGAAACCCATTTTTCTTAGGACTGCAAACATGTAAGTCCATTCTATCGTGTCAAATGCCATGGTGGCGTCCAACGATACCACCACTGCATCTTCTCTCAGTGTCTCTATTCTGCCCATGACTCCGTTAAAGCGCCGGAGGTTGAGTGAGGTATTTCTTGATGGCATGAAGCCAGACTGATCTGGGTGCACAAGCTTCGTGATTACCTCAAGTAGACAGGTGGCCAGTAGTTCGGCCAACCTCTTAACCTCCGCGTTGAGCAAAGATATCGGTCTGTATGTGAAGCATTTGTTTTTGAGCTTACAACTTTTATGGATGACCACTATTGTGGCTAATCTCTGGTCAGCTGGAAGCGTCCCCCGTTCTCGACTCTCTACAAATATCTTAGTGAGATGTGTTGCTATCTTACTGGGAGCTAGCTTCTACAGTTCAATGGGCAAACCGTTGGGGCCCATCGCCTACCAGGACTGTAGTTCCCGGATCGCCCGCTCCACCTCTGTATGTGTGAGCTCGTTATCTAGCCTAGTGGAGTCCTCCTCAGAAAGGGTGGGAAGAGTCATATCCAACAACAGGGCTTCTGCCTCCTCATCTGTGGAGGCAGTATGGGATTTATATATGTTCTGGAAGTGAATGGCGAATCCATTTGCTATTTCTTGTGGTTCCGTCAATTGTGACTCTGACTCGGTCCTTAATTCCGCTACTAACCTACTGGCCTGCTCTCTTCTGTCGAGCCACACCAACAGTTTCCCTGCTTTGTCCCCGGCTTCATATATCCTACACTGCGTGGCCCTAAGTTGCGCCCGAGCCGCATCAGTGGCGAGATCCCTATATTCTTTAATCTTTATATCCAGCATATGCTTGACCTCCAACAATTCGTCTCACCGTGCGCTCCCCTCCAGCTGCAAAATTTCCCCTTCCAACTTGGCTAGTTTGGAGGTTTTCTCATTACGAGTCCCGGCTATCTGGGAGACTGCATGGCCCCTGATCACTGTTTTGAAGGCCTCCCAGAGCGACTGTGCTGCCTCAACCGATCTCTCGTTCCTTGAAGTACAGCCCTATTTCTTTTGTCACTATGTTTTTAACTGATTTGTTTTTCAAAAAACAAGTATTTATTGGTGCTACTCTTCCTGCCTGTTGCTCTCCCATCTCTACCAGGGCCCACATGGGGAGTGATCGGATATACCCCTCGCCAAGTGTCGCACCTCTCTAATTTGTCCCATCTGGTCTGCAGGTGCGATTATATAGTCTAGTCTGGATAGACACCTGTGGGCCCCAGAGTGATATGTGAATTGGGTGTTTGTGGGGTGAAGGGTACGCCACACGTCGACCAGCCCCAAAGCATCAATAAAGTCACGGATTTGAGTTTGTGAGGGTGGGACCTCCTTTGGTGGATGCCGATCCAGTTGTCCTGAAATTATTGAGGTAAAATCTCCTCCCAATAATAGTGTCCCTTCGGGGAGTGGGAGCAAGAGGTCCCCTACATCTTTAAAAGCCAACATCTGGAGGCCTGGAGGTACATACATGGATATTAATATTAGTGTCTTACCTTCCCATGTCCCCAAGATCGTGGTGTAGCTACCCTGTTTGTCTGTCCATGTGTGTTCAATCGTTATTGGGAAGTTCTTCCTAATCATTATGCCTACCCCTCTGGATCCGGTAGTGAATGCCGAATGTGATACTAGTTTGTAACCCCACCTGGTCAGGGCCTCACATGCGTTTCCAAGTGTGTCTCCTGCAGGAGAACCACATCCGGTGAATGTCTCTTTATATACTGGAGCACTATTCCCCTTTTAATCATATTCCCCAGGCCATTCACATTCCAAGACAGTAGTCTAATGCTTCTCTTTGCTATCGGACTCATCTTTGTTAATACCTTTATCCCTGTGTGTGTTGGGCAGTCCTGTCTGCTCTGGGCTCCTTCTTGCATGTGTGATTGAAACCTGGAAATAGTTTCCCGACTTCAGTCCTAAACGTATTCTAGAGGAATTGTTTGCTACCCTTTTCCGCAGTAAATTAGTGTCATCTAAACTACATCTAAGAATAACTGTAACCCCAAACCCCCCTCCCTGCTTCCCTGCAACATGGGCTGAAAATTTCCCTTGTCCCCAACTTTGCAGAGCGCCTGTCGCCCCATATGAAAACTCTAACAAAGAAAGTGGGGGGGTGCTGTCTCTATACCTTCACCACCGCCATTACATTGGAAACGAAAGGAAAAGAAGAGTGGGATCCAACCATATATTTGCAATAGCAAAGAGTCTGGAAGTCGCTCATCCATTAGTCAGTGGGGGGGGGGAACTTTGATGGATTGCTAACTTCGTCCACAACGATCTGTGGTTGGAGCCTTCCCCCAAGCTGCTCTGTAATTAGCAAGTCAGTTGCTGATGTCAACTATCCTTAGTCTTTCCTTTCTTGTTGTTGCCTTGGGTGTCCCTCTGTCATTGCTCACCTCCTTGGGGACTGGTCTTTTCTCTGCCTGGCGCCATTTGCACTGAGCAGTCTCCATCCATCAAGCCTCTCTTGTGCCAGTTCGGGGTGTCGAAAAAACCAGGTTTTCCCCATCTGCTTCCACTCGTAGTCTTGCCGGGAACAACATGGAGTATTTAAGACCTTTTTCTCTAAGTTTAAGTTTGATGCCTTGAAGGAGCGTCACTGTTTTTGTACATTCACTGTGAAATCGGGGAGGAACGTTACAATACTGTTATCCATCTTGATTGGCGTAGCAGTGCGGGCGGTTTGTAGGACCACGTCCCGGTCTCTAAAATTGAAAATTTAAGCCAGTGAGACCCCACCGTGAAATCATTTCTCTTCCCCAGAGGGTTCTACCCGCCGCCTGTCCGTGGTGCGCTAATCTCCTGCGCCCCACGCGGCCTGTCGGGGTTCACCTCAGGAGATAGATTCGAGTCTATCAGTCCGTTGAAATAGGCCTTTCTTGTTGTGCTGCTCCTATTTGTTGCTCGGGATCTGAACGCTATTCACAGTGTCGGTTTTAATAACCAGGTGGTGCAGCTAGCAATTAAAAGGTACTTCCACCCTTGGACTCGTGATCCTCCCTATCTGGCCGCCAACCAGTGCCCAGGCTCCGATCTCGACTCACGCTGTGGTGATCGCTCCCCACTGCCACTTTGCCACCCTCGGCCCGAGAGTTATTTTCGTGGGCTCCTGTGCTGGCGTATTTCAGTTGGGTCCATGCACGACCCACTTTGAGAGGCAACAATCAGCAGTGCACTGACCCCCCTTGTGATGGCTGGAATGGGAGGGCGCTGGTGCCCCGCCGGGAACACTCGTGGATTCAATGACGTGAGCCGCACTCCGTCCCAACTCTGAGTGCTTATGGTTTACTATCGGGAGCCCGTTACAGCCAGGTGCAGCGGCTGTGGAGTTTCTGGGGCTGGAGGGTTGAGCACCAAACCACTGGTGGCCAGGGGGGGGCGCGCTGCCCACCTCAATCGATCTGTGTCCTCCCTCCGGTTCTCACCAGCAATGGAGCACAGGGCTTCCGGCCTAGCTCAGGCCTCACCACGTCATTCTGTCACGCTCCTTCAGGGAGGACCACACCAGTTCGCTCAACGCCACTTCAATAGGCGCGTCGTGGTCCTGCAGCACCCGGACCTCCGTTTTCTCTCCCTCAATCGGCGGGCCTCTTCAAGTACTCGGGAGCTTGCACACTCCCTCCATGTTCCGGTCGTTGTGGTTGCTGTTCTCTTACGCGGCTCTGTCACTCACGCGAGCCTGCGGCTTGCAGTTGGGCCTTAGCTGCACTTCGGTTCCCGGCTTCACATGGTAGCTGGAGATGGCCATTTTTGGTCGCTGAAACACCTTTGGCTTTGCTGTGCTCTGGCCTATTCCTTTCTTTCAGTGAGTCGGATTAATTAGGCGGATTTTACGGCGGTTGGAGCTAGAGGTTGCGGAGCTCTTCTACCGCGCGTCCATCTTTGCAGACGCGTAGCCACGACCCCCAGCAGTTCCATTCTCAACTGCAGATTTCATTGTTCATTATGAGCAGTGTCCAGGGAGTCCTCAGAGATATAACAGAGGCTAAATTAGGTAAGTACCAGCAGCTCTCTTTGTGGTAGTGTGGGTGAGCAGTTAGGCTTATCCAGAGGGTGTGTTAAGCATTTATTGTATTCACTCAATCAAGGACTGATGACACATACTCAGAGACATGTAGTGTGTTCACCAGGAAACTCCAGGAGTCTTCTGTCGTCATAAAGTATTTGCCAGGCGTCTTCAGTTGTTTTAAGGGTTTTATTACCAAAACAAGATAGAGAAAAGGTACAAGGTAATGAGGGCTCAGGATGGCAGCACCAACTGACACAGCGGTGTTCCAGACCTTCACCCACACATTCCAACTACAATAGTACATGGAATACATGCACAAGCAAAATAGAAGGTTCCACATATGACCTGTAAAACAAGAGCCTCAACAAAATACAATAGCAAAGCAGAAAAACCCAAACACCACAAGACAGAATCCAGACCAATTAGGTAAGTATAAAAAAGATATACTTATGTTTTATTTTAGAACCAAGCTGGACTTGGCACAGGTAAGTAAAATATACTCTCAAATGCAAGACTGTTCAAGGAAATGCAGTAGTGGTTGAAGTTGCAATTGATTACTTTTTAGTTACTTTTGGATTACTTTGAGTACTGGGGTGGTATGCCTAGATACCACATCTTAGGATCTCACAATACAAGGTAAGTAAGACTTTTTATACATTTGCAGTATAGTTTTCTTTTCTCCATACAAACATCAGTTCAACACAAAACGTTTTAGGCCCAAAATCTCTTAACATGGGCTCCTATGGGAGAAACGTGTTAGTGGTTTCTCGGGTAAGTACACGACTTACGAGTGGGAGTTTTGGGGATTAGGACCAAGGTTCCCCAAGGTCTAGATGGGCACTCAAGTTGCACCACCAGCGGCACTTGGGCGGCTGGGTGCAGAGTGCAGAGTGCAGGGGCCCAGTGTTAGCCAATGGGGCTAAGAGGGCCTTCGGTTAGGGACTGCTGATGAGCAGGCCACTCGGTTGTGGGAGCAAAGCTCCTAGGGTCATGGTCAGCACTGCAGGGGTCAACCACCAACACAGTAGCTGCACCACCAGCAGCACTGGGGCAGCCGGGTGCAGGGTGCAAAAAGACATCGGGGACCCCATGCATTTCAATGGAGACGTTTGGTTGTGTGAAGTTGCTGCATGCTCGGACACAGAGATTTCCTGAAGGCGACCACCGGCTGGAGAGGTAAGTTGGGTTCTTGGGGGATGCCTGGACACAGTCGGTTGGGCCACCCAAGACCATGGGGTGTCGGGGCAGGAGTGTCTTCTGGCATCTGGCTTTTTTACCAGCTCCTCTCGCGGTCACCATTTAGGTCGAGGCTGCAGGCACCATCTCGAAACTTGAGGGAGGTCGGGGATTACCAGATCCCAGGTCATAATGGCTGGGGAGACCACCTTGTGGTGTTTGGCCACTCACGGGCATTGAGTGCAGAGTGGTGCAGAATCGCAAAGTCACCGAAATCCGGATTCTGGAGGTGAGCCTTTGCTTGAGCAAATCCGGTGCTCACGGGAGACAGAATCTGTAAGATGGTTGCAGGACAGGTCCTCCAAGTGTTGCCAGCTGCTGGACTCGCCTGGGTTCTTGCTGTAGTCAGGTCGTAGACAGGACAGGCTGCTAGGTCTGGGGCCAAAGCAATTGTGTCCTCTTCTTCTTCCTGGATCAGCACGGCTCATCGGTCCTTCTTTCCTCCTCGAATCAAGGAGGCAAGGTTCAGGGTTGCCCCTAAATACTAAATTTAGGGGCATTTTAAGGGGTGTGCAGGTCGGAACCAATGGGTCCCTTCCTTGGGGTTGGTACACCCCCTATTATGCCATCCTCCAGTGGGAGGGGGCATGAGCCTCTCCCTAATTGGCTGTGTCCCCCTTCAAGATGGAGGGGACTGAGATGTGTGCTTCACCTAACCTCCCCCACCTGAGGGTTGGGTTAGGCAAAGGTGGGCACACCTAGCTTGGTTTTCCCACCAATTCTCCTGTCCAAAGTGGGGGCCAAAACCGGTGAGAGCCAGTTGCTGGGAGCAGCAAAAGACAGGGACAGCTTCCCAAGGCGGCAGGCCTTTGAAACTTCCCCTTTCCTGGACCGAGCTCATTCTAAGGGAGGGGGCATGACACCTCTGCCCAGGATGGCCTTTGTTTCTGGACCCAGAGAGTGGAGGCTCTCTATCCAGGGGTCCAGAAATGTATCTGGTGGTGGCAAATGGCAGGCAGCCATTCAGGAGCCACACCAGGGCTGGTTGATTTTCAGGGGACATCTCTAAGATGCTCAGTGCATTTTACATCAAATCCAACACTGGCATCAGTATGGGTTTAATGTGCCTGGGGGTATGCTACCAAACTTCCCAGTTTTTAGTAAGTTGTGGAGTTTGTGGCTCACTGACAGAGTAACGACTACAAAAACATAGATGAAAAAAATATCGAGGTAAAAATATAGAATGCAAAAATATCGGCTCCCTATACTTATTTCTAAATAATATCTAAAAAAAAATATCGATGTCAAAAATATAGTTGTACAAAATATCGATTTTTATATAAATAAAATAAAATAATAAATATTAAATATATGAAATAATAAAATTAATTTAAAATAAATACATTAGATTTAATATACATTTTAACAAATATCACAAATAAACTTAATTAAAAAAAGTTAAACACACATACATAGGGCCCGATTACGATCTCGTTTGGAAGGCCTCCAGACGGGTACCGGAACGTGCAAATCCGATTCAGAGCCTATGTTTCCAACCTAGTCGTCACCTGCTCCGAACGACCAAGTACGATGCAAAGATCTCGTCCGCGTCGACCGAATCGTTTCCGGAACCCAATCCTGTCCGAAAGACTTGTTAGCAGACGGATCGTGCTGCGCAATGGAGCCGGATTCCGACTGAGCGAGTACGATGCACGATTCGGACAGCTATATCGCCTCGGTCTCAGCGAGACAAAACGGCTGTCGGAATCATACTTCGCGGGTCCGTAGCAGGCCCCCCCTTAACCCGAAGCCCTCCGAATCGGTGGCAGGGGGTGCGCATGGGAGAGTGGGGAAAAGCGTGCACCCTGTGGTGGGCACCCCATGGTGCCCGCCACATTGTACATGCATGGATGGGGGGACCCAAGGGTACCCCCACGGGACCGATTCGGATGGCCCCTTGTGAATGTGGGCCTGCTACAGCCCCCCGAAGTCCGATTCCCACAGCCGTTTCGTCAAAACCGAATTGATACGGCTGTCAGAATCGTGCATCATTCTCGCTTGTTTGGAAGCTGGCTCCAATGCGCAGCACGATTTGGCTGCGAACGACTCGGACTGCCAGGATCGGGCTCGGAAACGATTCGTTCTGCCTGGACGACATTGTCGCATTGTACTTGGTCGTTCGGAACAGGGGACGATTCGGTCGGAAACATAGGCTCCGGATCGGAATTGCTCGTTCCGGAACCAGTCTGGAGGCCTTCCTAACGGGATTGGCATCAGGCAATAAAACTTATTTTCAATTAAAATACTAATAGCATTTAACAACTAATTATAAAGTAAGTAAAATTAATTTACTCCCCACCCTTTACCCCTATAGAAGTAAAACCCACACACACAAAAATAAACAATTACCCTAATTAAATATCAATTAATTAATTAATATTAATTATCAACTAATTATTAATCAATTAAACATAAATGACTTCCCACCCTTTACCCCTATAAACCCCACAACCCACACCTAAAATGCATTACACAATTTCCTTATTTAATTTTCAATTAATTAATTAACATTAATTAACAACTAATTAATTAAACATAAATTACTTCCCACCCTTTACCCCTATAAACCCCACAACCCGCACCTAAAATTAATTACACAATTCCCATAATTAATTTTCAATAAATTAATTAACACCAATTAGCACATAATTATTAATTAATCAAAAATAAATTACTTCCCACCCTTTACCCCTATAGACCCCGCAACCCGCACCTAAAATTAATTACACAATGTCCATACATTTAATTTTCAATTAATTAATATTAACAACTTATTATTAATTAATTAATAATAAATTACTTCCCACAATTAACACTATAAAATCTAATTTAAATAAATATTAATAAATAAAAAATAATGATTAATTTATTATAATTAAATTACTTCCCCCCCCCTATTCCCCTATAAACCCACAACCCGCTACGGAACAAAAAACGCAACATTTAATTAAAATAAAATTGATAATTACTAAAAATATAACACATATATTAAGAAACATAAACAATTCTTATACAAAAAAATACATCACATACATTTAAAATATATACTAAAATACATAACACTAATAAAAAAATAGATATTTTTACAACTATATTTTTGCAAACGATATTAATGACTTATATATTTTTAATTCGATATTACTTACCTTCAAATCGATTTTCTTGACAATGATATTCTTGCACTCAATATTTCTACTCCGCGATATTTCCAACTCGATATTCATGTAGTTGAATTTTTTGACCTCGATATTCTGTCTCATTACCGGAGTTCGTAATGACCAACCCCCAGACCACATACTCTTTTTGGCTTTACAACACTTAGGGCCTGATTCTGATGCGGTTAGGAAAGCATTCCCACCTAGGGCCCGATTACGATGCAGTTAGGAAGGCCTCCTAACAGCACTTGCTCCTTCCAAATCGGATCGGGAACGTGTCTTCCCGACCAAGGGGCCAATTACGATGCGGTTAGGAACATATGCTCCCATTGAAGTCAATGGGAGTCCAACCAAATCGTATCTGGAAGCATCCGGATGCATCGTACTCGGTCGGTCGGACTCTCCCGATCCGAGTGGGTCGGAAACCATTTCCAAACCAAATCCGTCGGGAAGCTTTCCAAACCGCATCAGAATTGGGCCCTTAATGTCTAAGAATGGGCTTAGACACTGAATGGGTACAGGGCTCATGCCACTGTACCCTCACCTTAGGGCTAGTGCACCCTGCTAAAGGGGTGACTTACCTAGGCCTTAGGCAGTAGGTTGCAGGCATGGCAGACAGGGATGAGTGCTATGTCGACTCTTTACTTTTCTCTGCACCAAAACACACAGCCTGCAACAGCAGTGTGTGGGTGTTAAGGTACAGGTCTTCTAAGGGTTGCTCAATAGGTGCCGTAGCCCTCAGAGTCCTTCCTTGGTCACAGTGCCTTTGGCACCTTTGGAACCTTTTACAAGGGGCTTACCTGTGGCCAGAGATGTGTCAATTGTGGGTACAAAGGTACAGTCTTGGGAAAGAACACAGGCCCTGGGTACCTGATTGGCACGGACCCAGGGCACATCAAGTCAGGTTGCATCAGATGTCAGGCAAAAAGTGGGGGGTAACCATGCTAAAAGGGGCATTTCCTACAGATGAAAATTAATTCATGGGTTTTCTTTTTAAATTCTTCTAAGGATCTTTTATCAATTGTGGAGATGAAATGTTAAATATTAAATGTATTAATGTATTTTATTGTGGTGCTTTTATGACTCGTTTTATATGGATCGAATAAAACTTTAAATAAAATTGGTTTAAAAAGTACTTGGGGGTTCAGATCCATGCCACGGCAACCATTGCTACAACTAATAACCTAGCTCCCCTTTAGACCACGGTGTGTAATGACACGCAGCATTGGACCTCATCACCTCTGTCCCTGCTGGGATGCATTGCACTGCTTAAGATGATCACCCTGCCCAAGCTTTGGTATATGATTCAGAGCTATCCTTACCACATAACTAAGGTGACTCTAGCCTCCCTCACTTCTGTCCTAACTTCATTCATATGGGGGGGACCTCACAGTTTAGCATTCGGTAAATGCCGCAAATCTAGTTGCCATGGAGGCATAACAATGATTGACTTACTATCATACTATAGAGCCTCCCATACACTGCCCTACATGACTGGATCTATGACTTAGTTAATTATACAGTCTATAGACGTGAGCGTTGGGAAATGGGAAACCATCCTGCCCCTACACTACAATTATGGGGGCAAACCTCCAGCACACACTCCCCCACTGACCCAGGTTGCCCTGAACATTTGGAAAACATCACTTAGGGATCTTCATTGAGAAGGCAAATTTATTGGGGAAACTCGATTGTGCACGGCACACCCCTACCCAGGTCAAAACAAGGGTTTTCGATGGTGGGATTGCCTGGGTGTTGCTTTGATCAGTCATATTGTTGAGGGCATAAATATCAAAGCATTTGAGGACCTACAACAAGAATTTGGGTTAGAACAACCTCTGTTTTATAGATACCTACGAGTGCGACATACTATTTTGCCATATCTGTGCACCGTTGATGATTTGTCTGAATACAGCACCAACGAAGCAAAAGTAACAGTTGCTCCTCTTTGTCAGAAAAGCCGGGTCTCACTCATATATAAATCCTTAGTGATTAATACCACAGGCTCTTTCCTGTCACTTAGGAAAAAATGGGAGCACACCCTTGGGCAACTAGAGGACTTTGGGCGGTGGCCCTGACTGGCCATCACGAATCGTGATTGCAGCGTGCTTTTGCCTGATTCAATTTCAATATCTTCATCATATTTATCTAGCCACAACAAGACATTGGCACGTGCACAAGATATTACATCACAATTGCCTCTACTGCCGAGCAGCAGAGGGGCACTTTCTGCATATCATATGGAGCAGCACAGCCCTCCACCCCTTCTAGGCTTCTATAGATACAACCCTCACTGCAATCTTGGCATGCCCTATTAGTCTCACTCCCAAGATGGCCTTTATCAACATGGTGGATGATAAAGGTTTCATAAATGCAGAGCAGAAAAGCCTAATGCAATTGGATCTACTGATAGGATATAGTCCGTTAATGGTGACAATCAGAATTGCCCTTGGGGTCACATGAAGGACTGAAATGGATATGTGCTGCCTAATGGAAAAGCCTATCTATAACGCCTAGGGATGTCCTACAAAACATGAGAGGGTGCGGGTGAAGTGGCAGCAATTCCAGGAAGACACCTAAGGTCAAGGTGTTTCCCTAGTCGATTGATTTTTACTGCCACTGTTTTTTCTTCGAATGCAGTACTGTGGAATAGATGATAATGTGTGGGCAGCAATAAATACTTATATGAATGTTCTGCGGATAAACATATTATGGATGTTTACAGTGTTTTTGTTGTTACACAAACAAAAACAAAGGATTTATTTAAAGAAAAGATTCAATCCAAAATTAAGTTAATAGTGCTGTAGCATTTCTTTCATTTTATTCTGCATTTAAAATAATTATACATGAATGAATGAATGCATGAATGAATGAATGAGGTGATTTATTAAGCTCATAAGTACTCCAAGGAATGTCCTGGCACTGCATACACAAAGGCAATCTCATTTGCCAAGCTATAATCTAAAAGACAAAAGATAAGTTTCAAGCTCTTTCCTGAAGAATGCTTCCTGTGAGATGGTTCGAAGAGATACCAGAAGTCTTTTCCATGCTCTACTAGCAGGTACTGACAAGGACCACCCACTTGACCTATCAAGGCAGATACTGGGTACCTTTACCAGCAGTGTCTCTGCAGAGAAGAGAGTTCTAGATGGATTATAATGTAACATCCTAGAGATTTGGGCCTTATTAGGTCCCCCAGCTGCCACACTGCCAAAGGGATATTGAGACTGTGGCCGGATTTCGACTGGAATCCAGGTCAGGTGGTCCTTCGGCAGCTGGTCCGTAGTGGTGCAGTGCTAAGGCTCGTACCTGAGCTTTAGCAAGATATCGCAATGGGAACGCCATTGCATGTTCCTGAAGGACATGGACTGTTAAGTCTATGCCCTGCAATAACATGGGGTGCATCCGTACAGGGAGGCACACCTTGTGTCCCCCTGTATCCATTCCCTGGCACAGAGGCAACAGGGGGCACTGTAGGGCCCCCTTTGTTTCCTCACCACCACACTTTTCATGGCGTGCTCACTGCCATAAAAACTGTGGTGTGAGGAAACTCCTAATATGCTTGGCAGTGCTGCAGTGGCACCACCATTATATCACGGGCCTCAGACCGCTGCAAGACTGCCAGGGGTCCAACCGCTCTTCTAATGGACTGCCCACCTCTGTGGGTTTGGCGGTCCATCCGACCGCCAAACTCATTATAAGGCCCTTAGTACATAGGACCTTGCTTACTTAAAGCTCGGTGAATAACAGTCAGCACCTTGAACAGGAATCTATTTTTAACAGGAGTCCATACAAATCTCACAGGTAACCAGAAACTGATTCCCTCCTCTATAAGCCAATGATGAGGTGAGCCACTACGTGTCACACCACTTGGAGTCTTTTCATCTTATACACCGGAACACCAATATAGTGGCAAGTCAAATAACCCAGTCTTGAACTTATCAATGCATTGCCCTACCATTCTGCGTGCCTCTAAATGTAAGATATTTAAAAATGTCCTCATAGACTGAAGCTAGCCAAAACAGGGCCACCCTACTGACAAATCAGAATTTGGGAGTCTGGAGATACCATTTCATCTATTATAAATCATCTACTGATCTCTGGCCTTCCCAGACAATAACATCTCAGCTTTGTCCGCATTGCAATGAAGAAAACTCTTGTGTATCCAATGTAGCACATCCCTAAGTCAGGCAACAAATAGCAAGACTTTGTCAGTAGCAAAATGATCAAAGGTGAGGAACAGCTGATTGTCATCAGCATGTGAGATGGTCACCAGGCCATGCGATTCAATGAGTTTGGCTAATGGTTCCATATAGATGTTAAATCGAGTAGGGCTCAAAGAAGAGCCCTGTGGTACCCCAAACGCAAGTCTCTTCCCAGAGGAGGAGTTAGGGCAAGCTATATCTATTGTTCTCTTCCTTAAGGACAGATTTAAACCAATGCCAGCCAGACCCCCAATACCAATCCCTGCCATCGACTGCAATAGAAGCATGTGAGACACGTAATCTAAAGCTGCAGGCAGATCATGCAAAATCAAAGCAGCCCTTTTCCCCTCATCCAAAACTGATTTGAGCGTTTCCATCACCTCAAGGGTAGCAGTTTCAGTACTTTGCTGTGGACGAATGCCTGATTGAGTGCAATGAAGGGGGCTGTTTGCCTCCAACTAGTTGGACGTGATGAACATTAACAAATCTTTCCAACTTTTGGTGATGATATATGACAAAATTTACCAATGGCTTTTTTTAGGAGAGGGATAACTTCAACTCTCTTCCAGCAAGCCGGAACTACCCCTAAGTTAACAATTGAGCTTGTTAAGAGCATGGGCAAGAGATTCTCCAAAAAGAATGAATAGGGCTGGAGGGCCCACATCCATGTAGGAGCTGTATTTACACTGAGACAAAGACTGCTGAGTTTGAACAAAAGAAATAGGCCCAAGGTTATTCAGATAGCACAATAATATAGGTTTTGCCCCAAATCTTCTGCTCTCCTGGACCTTACAGCAGATGCTGTCAGAGTGAAACCCTCAAATATCCTGAGAATCTTATCCTAAAAAAAGGATAAATGCTCATGGAGATCTGCTGAGGCCAGAATTGATGAATTGCATGCTGCAGGATTCAAATCAGATTTTACAGTTTTAAAAATCTCCCAGGATGAAGTCTCAGCCATAGTAATGTGATCAACATAAAAAGAACATTGGACATTTTTAATAGCTTTATGATAATGCTTTAGTTCCGATTTATAACAAATCTAAATAATCCTAATACAAAACAAATTACAAAAAGTGCTAAAAGGTAGTCAAAATGCAAAGAACATATTAGACATAGCAAAATGCAAAGAACATACTATACAAAGGGATATGCAGAATACAATAATAAATATATGCATTGAATAGCATTAGTACTAAACAAAATCTTTCAATTTCATGAGAATGCTCTTTGCTTGTGTATTCCTCTGGACTCCAACCTTTTGCCTTTTATTCTTTACATTGTCACTGGGATGCTGAGAAACAGCCCCATCATTTATTACGCTTGCACTAGGAGCCATACCATTTGTACTTGTAGATTCACCACCTATGTCACCTAGTTCACCATCACTTGTTACTCTTGTACTAAAGCCCATACCACTGGGCCCTGCAATTTCCTCATCTACATCACCAGACTCACCCAACCTATTTTTCCTTCCTAGTATTTCCCTGTCACCATCCATATTATCAGAATTATCATTCACACCAAAATATGAGTCTCCATCCACATCATCTGTAAATCCACATATTTCTGTCGAAACCCCTTTGCACACAGAAACTCTTCTAAAATTCCATATTTTACCACCCTCTACTCTCACAGCTTTACTAAAAATGTCCACAACTTCCACCGGATCTGACCATTTGGCCACGTTCCTAACAAATACACTACTGATTTTCACCCTTACCAAATCACCAACCTTTAACTTGGACCCCACAGATTAGGTCTTGGGACACCTTTCACGCATTTTCATCTGATATCTCTCCACACGCTCCCTGATCTTAGCAAAATCAGTCTCAGCATCATATGCATTTTTCCCTTTCAACCACCACAGCCTCAACTTCGACCCAGCTTCCTATCCCGTAACATCTCAAATGGGGACAACCCTGTAACTGAATTAAGTGACGTCCTGTATGTCATTAAAGTAGCCCTTAAATCTTTCCTCCATGGTAATCCACTTTTTATGGCCAACTGAATCTATTCTTTAATTACTCTGTTAAAGTGTTCTACTTGACCGTTGGCCTAAGGGTGATAATTTGATACTCTTTTGGTAGATCTCCACACCTCTTAAAAAAACTATCCATTTCTTTACTTACAAATTGAGGCACATTATCAGATATAAGTTCCTCGGGTATTCCCTCACAACAGAAAATATCATCCAAAAATGCAATGACCTTCGAGGAAGTAATCTTCTCCACCCTTTTAACCCTGAACATTTGGTGAAGTAGTCCACTGCCACAATGGCATACAGATCCTTGCTGGGTAACATCCCGAATGGTCCCAATATATCAATTCCAAGTTTCCGCCAAGGCCCCTGAGCATATTCAATTGGACTCACATCAACTGCCAACAGTTTTGCTGACTTGTCGCTATTCGCGCACTGCATTCCCTCACCCAATTATCAATCATACTATCTAATCCTGGCCACCAGTAAAATTCCTGTAAAATGCTGAAAATGGATTTCCTTAATTTCTGTGGCGGAGCACTTTTATCACCTCGAATAACAATACTCTCAACAATCATTAATTCCTCCCTTACTTTGAAAAATGATGCCACCTCACCACTCAGCTTTCTCTCCTCTGGACAATCTTCACTCAAATAAGTCTGAACATCTCGTAAAACATAGTCATCTTGCATTGCTTCCTTCCATCTTTCCTCTGATATGGTTTTTGTTACAATCCCATTTACATACCAACTATATTAACATCATCCAGGGTGTATGCCACATCACATTCCATATCCTCATTTAACTTTACTCCATCCATAGTCGGTAACCAATACGTACATTAGCCCGACCAGGAACATATTCCACAACACATTGATATTCTTGCAGCTTGGCTGCCAATCTTGCTTAATTAGCTGTTAACATCCTTCCACCACCCGCAGCCAACATATTGACCAACGGTTTGCGGTCAGTTCTCAGCACAAATTTCGTCCCTATATTGGTGAAAATGTTGCGCTGCCCTGGTGAAGGCTAACAATTCTTTCTCTATAGTAGACTAATTTCCATCAGAATTCCATAACGTCCTAAAGGCATATGATACCACCCATTCTTCATGTCTGTCTTTCTGCATGAGCACTGCTCTCAAACCTACACTACTGGCACCCACTGATACAATACATTCTTTACCAACCACATGATTTTAAGAATGACACACCAACAATTTCTTTTTTTAATAGCTCAAATGCCTCCTGTTAGCTTATGCTCCACTCATATTTAATATTTTTCTTTAGCAATTACTGGAGAGGATACACTTTGGTAGCATAATCCTGCACAAATTTCCCATAAAATACTGTTAACCCCAAAAAGGACAGCAGTTGGTCTTTAAAGGTAGGCGCAGGAGTATTTACAATGTTTTCCACATGGTTGTGTTTAGGTTTGATACTTTCCTTTGAAATTTCATGCCATAAATACTCAACTTTATTTCGCCTAAATTTGCACTTTAATAATTTCAATGTCAGACCTTTCTCTTGCAATCTTTTTACCACTTCAAGTACATTTGTATCATGTTCGTGAGTCTTCAAAAAAATTTAAATATCATCTTTAGATGGCTCCCCCAATCCCTTTTAAAACATTCTTCATTAGTTGCTGAAACATGGAGTCTGCACTTGCTAATCTGAAAGGCATTCACAAGTATTGAAACATACTCTCTGATGTCACAAACCCTGTAAGATATTTGGAGTTTTCATGTAGTTCCACTTGGTGGTAGGTGCTTGCCAAATCCACCTTGGAAAAAACTGTGGCACCGCTCAGTGTTGATATTACCTAATGGATGATTGGGAGAGGGTGTTTGTCTACCCAAATTTCTTTCTTCACACTGCGCAAATCCACACACAAACGGAGATCACCGGACCTCTTAAGAGACAAATCAATAGGAGCCACCCAAAGAGAAGACTCTATGGGTCGATAGTTTTCATTTCAGCCGGGTCATTCAACATGCTTTTACGTTTATCATGGTATGCCAACTGCACATTCCTAACTTCGTGCCTTACAGGTATTGCCTCTTTATTGAGTATGATCTTATGTTTAAAATCAACATACTTTCCCAATCTTGCTTGAAAAAGACCTCGGAACGATGTCCGTATTTCAGTGACATACTTATTTCTATCAGATGTAATTACATACTCTTGTGGATATGCATTAGGATTTAATCTAATGCCCATCTCTTGTTGGTGAGACCAACCTAGTATGGCCTCACCTTTTGTTGCCACATACACTTTGCCTTTTGTACTCCTCCCTCCAAATTCTAGATCTGCCCAAATGTATCCTTGCAAGTGAATTTTGTGACCTGAATAACCACCTGGTTGAACGTCAGGTGTAAACAACCTCTTGTTACCCCATATGTCATTGAATAATGTTTTGCCAATAATACTGTACCAGGCACAAGAATCAACCATGATCGCTATCGGGTTCCCGTCAATTGTTAACGTGCATGTTGGAAACCTCTGCATTCAGTTCACCTACACATAAAATTGAATTAAAATCTATGCCCCTGTCATTTTTCTCACTGTATGTAATTCAATTAACCTTTGGAGATAATCTACACACCCTTCCAAAGTGTCCTCTTTTTTTTGCATTGATACACACTTTGGGGCATATTAGCAAGGGCACTATCGCCGCTTTAGCGGCACTTTTTGCCGCTAAAGCGGCGATATTCTTATCGCCCTATCAGCAAACTGTCTCTAACAGCAGTTAGAGACAGTGTTCGGGCATTAGCGCCCGTGTTTTTACCGCTTTGCATGTCAGCGATATTTATCGCTAATGACATGCAAAGTGGGCGTTCCCGACGAACAAACCTGGGAAACACCCGCTAACAGGCCTATCACCTATTAGCAAGGTGGCCATGGCCCCAGTTAGCGACGTGAAAAGTCGCGCTAACCGGGGTCATCGCCATTTATTTAACACCTGCAATTAGCAGGTGTTAGCCGTATCTAACATGGGGGGTGGATTATGCTGATACGACCACAGGATCATATCAGCAAGGTTATCGCCGTTTTCCATGAAACATCGCTGGAAAACCAGCGATGTTTCATGGAAAACACCGCTATGGCTGGAATAATTATCGCCATAGCGCTAAATGTCGCTAATACAGCGTTAGCATGGCAAATTATTCCGACGATAGCCGGCAATAAAAAAGTGCTCGTTAAACACGCTTTGCGATGTTTAGCGCACTTTTTAGATAATATGCCCCTTTGTTCCATGCTGGACATCCCTTTCTATCCCTTTCCACACTTGAAACAACTGATACTATTTTTTTTACAAAGTTTTTAGTTTTAGAATCTTTCTTATTGGGAGTCATTTGACTTTTCATTATAGAACCTTCAGCATCGGTATCCTGGATTTTGACATTTTGGCTTCTGATCTCATTTACAAACTTCTCAGACTGTTCAATACCCTTTGCAATTTTAATAACTGCCTTTAAAGAGGATTCTGTACCAGCCCATAGTCTTTCTTGCTTTTGTTCATATAAGTTATGGTTTCAAATGCACAGGAACCTGCTAATGTCTGTAGCACAGCTAAGTAATCCTCAATTGACTCCTCCTCCTTTTGTGCATGTGAATAGAATGTGAACCTTTCCATTACTGCATTGATCTTTCTTCCAAATCGGATACTCATTCTTTTTATGGCTCAGCCAAAAACATTCATATCTCCTGCACCCTCCAATGGGGGAAGATTATTGAATTCCTCTAAACCTGCTCCACCTAAGCAAAGCTTTAGTAGAGATAGTTTCCTTTTCGCAGAACAATCTTCATCCTCTGGAACCTCTACAAGCTAAAAAACATGGGATACCATATTCCCCATTCCATTCCATTTTTAGTTCCCCAGCAACTGATAGTGCTGTGATATTAGCCATTGTTAATATCAGTCAAAACTAGTATTTAAGGAAATAATTCTAACAACGCAACTAGAGTTCAATAGACCAAAATTAATTGTTAAAAACCATCACATTTATACTATACAATGCCACAGGTACCTCTTGACATATTCCAGGTGTGCCTGTCATTGTGTAGTTCCTTTCAAAAAGAACAATCAAATCAGGTGTGCCTGTCATCGTAAATGCAGGTGCTCGATAATCAATAACTGTGAGTGCTTATGCACAAGCACAACAGAAATGCCAGCAAACATTTTGGGTTTGCCTGTCACCATAGATGCAGGTGTGTGAGCAAGAACGCAGTCTCGAAAGGTTTGGGCCTAGAATATAGCCCGATCCATGATGGCCGCCAAGGAAAACGTGATGGTGCATGATGATGTCTACCGCTGGCCACACGCAATGGTTCATGCCCTCAACCTAGTGCAGCTCTGATTGCGTGCAGACTTCCTTGCACACCTCCTATGACGTGCAGCTGCGAAACCCGCGCTCTCTTCCTCTGAGCATACCTCCTATGGTGCTCGGGACGCAAAGGGTTTGAAAAAAAATTCCCATTCAGGGATACTCACGACAGCAAGGCCAAACTCACAAATGTAAGGACTTCGTTCCAATTATTGATGGTTGACACTCCATTTCCTTAGTCGGTAGGCGCCATGTCCGTAGCCAGTGGGAGCCAGAAAAAACTTGTTGAACGCCGTTGAACACCAAGCAGAGTTGAGGTGAGCATTGCCTTTCTTTCTTCCTGCTTATCGTCAATTTGGGGTGATTCCAGAAGATTTATTGATGCAGTAGAAAGACAGCTTAACATCCACCAAGCTGGCACCGACTCTCCTGTCCACCAACTGTCCCCATCAGAATTCTCACCCCCCCACATTACTAGAATACTTCTCCGTCACATTCCTACCTCCCAACCTACCGACATTCCACTAACAGTGAATACTACAGCTGTTGGAGTGAAACCCTCATAAATCCTGAGAATCTTATCTTAAAAAAAGGATAATTGCTTATGGAGATTTTCGGAGGCCAGAATTGAGGAATTGCATGCTGCAGGGTTCAAATAAGATTTTTTAGTTTTAAAAATCTCCCAGGATGAATTTGCAGCCATAGTAATGTGATCAACATAAAAAGAACATTGAGCGTTATTAATAGCTTCATGATAATCCTTTATGGCCCATTTATAGCACTAGTTGTGACGAACAAGTTACTTACCTTCGGTAACGCTTTTTCTGGTGGATACAATATCTGCCTGTGGTTTCCTCACCTTTTGAATTACCCCTGTGCCAGCATTCCATGGAAATACTTTTCTTAGCTCTCCCACGTCGACGAGGACGACATAATAGCACGGCTCCGCTCGTGACCCCGTATGACATCATCGGAGCCACAAGAAGACCTCGTCGGCATGCTGACGTCAGTTCCACCCATTTTTTTCGTGCTTTCGAGGTGAACTGGCGGACCGACAACATAACACAAGTATATCCAGTATACATAATATATACACAAAAACATATATCAAATGCATAAATAAAAAGGAAAAGCTAATAACAAAAGCATTTCCTAGCAACAAACTGTATGCATGTAAATGACATATAAAAACTGACAATGTCAGACAGTCGAAACTTTATTCGGTATAAGCAGGAGCACAACGGGGATGTGGGTGGATCAGTGAGGAATCCACAGGCAGATATTGTATCCACCAGAAAAAGCGCTACCGAAGGTAAGTAACTTGTTCCTCTGATGGATACCTCTGCCTGTGGATTCCTCACCTTTTGAATTGAATCCCCAAGCCGTACCTCTCCCGGAGGAGGGTGTCGACCTGCCTATAACAAAAAATCTTGCAGAACATGACGTGCAAAATGGCCGTCCATCATAACCTCTGAATCCAAGCAGTAATGCTTTGCAAAGGTGTGGAGGGAGGCCCAAGTTGCTGCCTTACAAATGTCAACAACAGGAACACCTCAAGCCAAAGCAGAAGAAGAAGACTTAGCTCTGGTTGAATGAGCTCTATTACCTTCAGGCGGTTCCTTCTTGGCCAAGGCGTAACAGATCTTGATGCACAAGATTATCCACCTGGAGAGTGTTTGCTTGTGGACAGCCTTGCCTTTCATTCGTCCAATCTAGCCCACGAAGAGCTGATCGTCCAGTCTTAGATCCCTGGTTCTGTCCAGGTAGAAGCTGACAGCCCTCTTAGCATCCAGACGATGAAGTCTCTCCTCCTCCTTGGAAGTGTGAGTGGGAGGATAGAAGGTAGGTAAAGTAATAGACTGTCCTAAATGAAAAGGAGTGACCACCTTAGGCAGGAAAGCAGCCCTGGTCCTGAGAACTATCTTTTCTGCATGAATGGTCAAGAACGGAGGTTTAGAACTAAGGCCCTGAAGCTCACTTACCCTCCTGGCCGAAGTGATGGCGATCTGAAAAACCGTCTTAAAAGAAAGAAGCCTCAAAGGACAGCTATGAAGCAGTTCAAAAGGAGAACCCGTCAAAAAATAAGTACCAAATTCAAATCCCACTGAGGCATAATGAATGGAGTGGGAGGAAACTTATTGGTGAGGCCCTTAATGAACCTCATAACAACGGGAGACTTAAATAAAGACGGCTGGTCTGGCAAACAGAAGAAAGCCGACAAGGCCGACAAATAACCTTTAACTGTAGCAACAGCACAACCCTGCTGGGCCAAGGAAAGTGAGAATCCCAAAACGTCAGATAAATGGGTTTTTAAGGGATCAATAGATCTCTCTCCACACCATGTCACAAACTTGGACCACCTAGAGGAATAAACAGATTTGGTGGAGTGTTTCCTGGAAGATAAAATAACATCCACCACATCTGGTGGGAGAGAGAAAGAACTCAGGTTGCCTCGTTCAATCTCCAGGCATGAAGGTGCAAGCTCTGGAGGTGGGGGTATAGAACCTGCCCCTGCGACTGTGAGAGGAGGTCTGCCCTGAAAGGGAGACGGAGTGGTGGGTACGATGAGAGGTGAAGTAGATCTGTGTACCACACCCTTCTTGGCCAATCCGGAGCGATCAATATGACTTGGGCCCGGTCTTGGCAAATCTTCCTCAGAACTCGAGGAATCAAAGGTATGGGAGGAAACGCTTAATGAGTTGCGAGCCCCAATCCAATTGAAACGCGTCCCCCGATGCTCCCTGCATCGGATACTGAAGGCTGCAGAATAACGGGCAGTGCGCGTTCTCCAGAGTGGCAAAAAGGTCCACCCTAGGAAACCCCCACATCTTGAAGATGAGATGGACCACCTCCGGATGAAGACGCCACTTCTGATCGGTCGAGTAATGCCGACTGAGACTGTCTGCACGCACATTTAGCACCCCGGCCAGATGATTTGCAACTACACAAATCTGATGGCCCTGAGCCCAGGACCAGAGTCGCAGAGCCTCTCTGCAGAGACGATACCCCTCCCTGTTTGTTCATGTACCACATCACGGTAGTGTTGTCTGTCAGGACTTGAACCGACTGACCGCGAAGGGAGGGAAGGAAGGCCTTGAGAGCCAAACGTATTGCCCGCAATTCCAAAAGGTTGATGTGAAGCAACCTTTCCTCTGGAGACCAAAGACCTTTGACCTCCAGATCCCCCAGATGAGCACCCCACCCTGGAGTGGAGGCATCCATGATCACTGTGGCCATCGGTGGAGGAGGTTGAAAGGGCTTTCCTTGAGACAGGTTGCCCTGCACACTCCACCAAGACAGCTCCGCTGCAGTGTCTCTGGATATCCTGACATTCTCCCTGAGATCTCCATTGTGCTGATACCACTGTCTGCGGAGGCACCACTGGAGTGCCCTCATGCGCCAGCGTGCATGGCTGACCAACAGTATGCAGGAACGAACAGACCGAGCAGGCATAGGACCTTCAGGACTAGTACAACTGCTCCTTCGTGAAATAAAGGAATCTTTTCCTGAATGTCGAGAATCCTCTGCGGTGGCGGAAAAGCCCGATAAACAGTAATCTCCAGTATTGCCTCTATGAACAGGCTGCGCTGGGAGGGCACCAGGTGAGATTTGGGCACATTTATCGAGAAACCCAAGTTGAACAACAACTGCGTTGTTGCATGCAAGTGGTGCAACACCATCTCTGGAGACTACGCCTTGAGCAGCCAGCCGTCCAGATGGGGGAAAACAGGAGTCCCTGACTTTCTGAGATGTGCTGCCACCACCGCCATCACCTTCGTGAAGACCCGTGGTGCGGAAGTGAGACCGAACGGGAGGACCGCGAATTGGTAGTGTTCGGATCCCACCGTAAAACGGAGATACTTCCGATGCAACTTCAGGATGGGAAGATGAAAATACGCATCCTGCAAATCGATCGACACCATCCAGTCTACCTGTTGCAGCGCCAATGGAACCTGAGCCAAGGTCAACATTTTGAACTTTTCCTGCCTGAGGTAAAAATTAATAACCCTGAGGTCCAGGATCGGTCTGAGCCGACAGTCTTTCTTGGGAATCAGGAAATAACGAGAGTAACATCCCTGACCCCTTTCCTGCTCTGGAACCACCTCTATCACACCTTTCTGCAGCAAGGTAAGAACCTCCTGCTGCAGAAGCATCAAATGGTCCTCTGAACACCAATCTTGGCGAGGAGGGTAAGGAGGTGGAAACTCTAGGAAAGGGAGGGCGTACCCATTCTCCACAAGATTCAAAACCCAACGGTCCGAAGTAACCGATTTCCAATCCTGTAGAAAATGGGACACCCGACCCCCTACAGGACTAGCATGCTCCAAAGATGGGGGATCTAGAGCTGCTTTCCCGTGGTACCAGTGGTGGAGACAGGAGAGGAGGAGGAGGAGGAAGACTGTTGCCTGGAAGCTCCTCAGAGACGGCCTCTACCTTTACCTCTGTATGACCGGTAGAGACGATTCTGCTGCTGTTGTTGCTGAGGCTGCTGTCGGCCAGAAAAGGAAGCCGCCTTCCCAAAACCTTGATACCTCTTGTAGCCATAGCCTCTGGGCTGGGACTGCAGGCCCAAGGATCCTGCAGTAGCCCTACTGTCCTTGAACCACTGCAGCGCAGAGTCCGCCTTGGTACCAAACAACCTTGACCCATCAAATGGTAGATCCAGTAAAGTAGCCTGAACATCTGGCGAGAAACCTGATGATCTAAGCCAGGCATGTCTTGTAGCAACCAAAGATCCCATTACTCGAGCAACCGAGTCTGCAGTATCCAGACCCGACTGGATAAACTGACGCGCAGCTGTTTGCGAATCTGAAAGTGCCTCAAGAAAATGAACACGATCATCCTCAGGAAGCTTAGGAGCCAACTGCTTGACAGAGTCCGTTAGAGCAAGAATGTACCTCCCCGGCAAGCATGTGGCGTTTGTATTGTTCAGAGCCATACTTGCTGAGGAAAACACCTTTTTGGCCGACTGCTCTAGTTTTTGGGAATCCCTATCCCCCGGGGTGGTAGGAAAGGATCCAGATGACTGCTTGGAGCAAGAAGTCTGGACCACCAAGCTTTCCGGAGATGGATGGGCCAAAAGGAAAACTGGATTGCCTGGAGCAGGTCTATATCTCTTTGCCACTGATCTTGAAACTGCAGGGGCAGACAAGGGTTTCTGCCACACTTCCATGATTGGCTCCGTCAACGCCTCATTGAAAGGCAACAGAGGTTCACTTGAAGAGGAAGAAGAATGAAGCACTTCAGTTAGAATATTAGATTTTACCTCAGCTGAGGGCTACTGAAGGTCCAACAATTCAGCTGCTTTTCTGATGACCACATGATACCGGGCAACATCCTGTGAGGATGAAGCTTTAGGAGAAGAACGCTCCCACTCCGGAGAAGTGTCACATAGACCTTCGAATTCGTCTACAGAGTCGTGAATCTCCCCTTCCTCCTGCTCTTGCTGGTACTCATCCTCCTCCAGCAGTCTTTGCCCTTCCCTCCTGGAACGCTGCTTATGGACCGGCATCAACGGTGCCAGCCACAGCGCCGGTGACACCGGCGCCGGCGTCGATGGAGGACCTTCCGAGGTGGGCAACGGCGCCGTTCGAATCCGGGTCGACGCCGGCTCAACACCAGACGCTGCCGGTGATTGAGGTATCGGAGTCGAAATCCTCAGCGCCGGAAACTGCCAAGATGGAGCCGTCGGCATAAAAGGCACGAAAGGTGCCTGGGTATATTGTTGGGGGATGCACAAGTTAAAAGCAAGTGGACCCATGGGGCCAGAAGGTGCACCGGTAGGGTAAGATGCCCTGGCAAACATGCCATACATCGCATTAAGGAAATGCGATGGATCCGATCCTGGCTCTGGAAAAGGAGGATAAGGATCCGAACTCCCCTGGTCTTGAAGCATTCGAGGCCGTACAGGAGGCTGGAGTTGAGGAGCCGGTGACATCGGCGCTCGCACAGGTGAAGCCACAGGTGCTGGAGAAGACTCCCTGGGAGCCGGAGGACTCCTGGGTGCCGGAGAACCTCTGAGCATCGGAGAATCCATGGGAGTCTGCAAATCCACTGGAGTCGGAGAGTGAACCGGAGTCACCTGCGGAGAAGGAGAAGGCGACGGAGAGACAAAGGGGCCGATTCCGATTCAGGCCGGAAATCTCCCCGACCGAGCTAGACCCGGAGAGATTTCCGACCGAATCGGACCCTAGCAGTCCGACCGAACGAGTACGATGCGTCCGTATGCTATCGGACTCGATTCGGTCGGACTCCCATTGAAGTCAATGGGAGCCGGTCGTACAACGCGTACGCGGGCTCCCATTCACTCAATGGGTGCGAGGCGAACAAGGGCGCCCCTTACAGCGTGTACGCGTCGAACCGACTCGCGCCGTACATGCACAGGTAGGGGGGACCCATGGGTCCCCCCTGTGTGCGACTCGCGCGGATACGCGTACAGGGGGTCCGACACAGACCCCCAAAGTGCGGCTCCGACAGCTCTTTGGAGCCGGACTGCGCGAGTCGGTCGGACTGCTCGAGGTGCGCATCGTACTTACCCGGCCGGGGAACGTCTCCATTGCGCGGTGCGAGTCGTGTCCGTCGCGAGTCGGTCGGAGCGGTCGGGTCCCGCGAACGAGTCGGTCGGCAATTTCGCGGCGCTCGCGTCGTACTCGCTCGCCCGGACGCACGTACGAATCGGTCGGGAAATAGGGCTCCGAATCGGATCCGGTTAAGCCGAATCCGATTCAGTGCACTACCGGCCGAGATCGGAATCGACCCCAAAGTCTTTTTCATGATGCCGCTTTACTGGAGAGGCTGATCTCGAAGCCCTTCCCTTCGAAGAACGAAGTCGAGAACCATGTCTTCTCTTCGACTTCTTATGCTTCTTCGACCTCGAAGTATGTGAGGTTGACGACTTTGAACGCTTATGACCCCTCTTCTCCTTTTTCGCCTTCGCCATGAAGAGTTTGGCTTCACGTTCTTTTAACGCCTTCGGGTACATCTTCCGACAGCTCGAACACCCTTCGACGTCGTGGTCAGAAGAAAGGCACCAAAGACAGTCGTTGTGCGGGTCCGTCATAGACATATGACCCACACACTCCCTGCAGGGCTTGAAACCTGACCTCTTCGTAGTAGCCATTCCAACTGCAACACGAAGAAGATAGAAGAAACAATATAATCACAGAGAAATGAGGAGTCCCAGAAAAAAAACGTTACACGTCGACGGCGCGGAAAAAAGGGAACTGACGTCAGCACGCCGACGAGGTCTTCTTATGGCTCCGATGATATCATACGGTGTCACGAGCGGATCCGTGCTTTTAAGACGTCCTCGTCGACGTGGGAAAGCTAAGAAAAGAATTTCCGCGAAATGCTGGTGCAGCGGTAATTCCAAAGGTGAGGAATCCACAAGCAGATGTATCCATCAGAAACCACCGTTGCTTACACTGCTTCTTTAAATACAGGAGTTCAGGTGTGAGTCAAGGTGCAGAAGGGTTCTATTTTTTTGGACAAGCTCTTTATTGAGGGAACTGGCAAGGATACTACCACCTGTACCCAATTGTTGAATAGTTCGGCATCCATGTCTTTACTCCTGAATAAAGGGGTTGTGAGGCCCTTAAGAAGGAATTCAAATCAGCCATATCAACTTTGCTCCACACTTTCACGTCTTGCAAACCCTGGCTGACAGAACAAATGTCTCAAAAAAAGGAACCAAAATATGGTCCGACCATGGAAAAGGTGAAGGAGGATTAAGTGACAGAAGAAGAATCGAGAAGATGAGGTCAAGCATATGTTCACTTTGATGCGCGAGTTGGGTGACAAATTGATGCAGTTTGAAGGCTTGACAGGCTTCAACCAATGCGCGCCCAGTCGTTTTTGTAGCCACATCCACATGCAGACTAAAATCTCCTAGCACAGTCAGGTCAGAATACCGATATACCACTGGACAGATGACCTAGTCCAAAGAATCCAAGAATTCTATCCCTGGGCCGGGAGATTGATAAACCAGAACCCCAGAGAAGGAGAATTTTGGGTTGAGAGAGATACAAAATCCTATGTTTTCAGCCCTTCTTAAATTAGTGAGCTGGAAAGTACTGCTTTAAAAATCAGCTACAACTATAATAGCTACTCCTCCCACTCGTTTGCCTGTCCGGTCCTTTCTGGGAATTACAAACCCTGGAGGGATGACTTGAAAAATGTCAGGGCCCAACTCTGAATGTAGCCAAATTTCAGTTAGAAATAAGTTATCAATATTAGAGATGGATAACTGTTGTAAGATATGCAAAGCAAGTTTAGGCACAGAGTGCACGTTCACTAAACAGGTCTTAAAAGTAGATTTGGAAGAGAAGATCCTGCCAAAAAATAACGCAATGCTGTTAGCAAAATGTATCTTGGAGTTTGCAAAGGCATGGGGATGGGATGCAGAGAAATGAAAATTCACATGTATCACAAAAGGTTAATCTCCTTAACTTCTCTGCTCCCTGCCCCCAGAATCCTTTTCTGAGAGGATTGAGCTGAAGTAACTCACCCCGCATATAAGTGTGACAAGGTACATGAGATTCTTTGGAATGGGGACCGTGGTGGAGAGGAAATAAATGGGCCCTACAGGGCCCCCTGTGCTTCTTCCACATGGGGATTCATGCAGGGGGGCACATGTTGTGCCCCAATGTTTGCATGCAGCCCAGTTCCTGCATGGCATGGACTTTCGAGTCGATACCGTGCAGGAACTGTTTTTGGCGTTCCCATGGCAGTGCCCATTTTCAGAGGCACAGCCGTGGGGACGCCAAAAAAAGCCCGCCCGAAGAGAAACACTTGTAATCTGGCGGGCGGCCCAGCCACATGTTTGGCGGTATGGAAGTAGGCTGCTGTCATGGCGGTCAGCTCCTGCACTGCCAAACTCGTAATCAAGCCCTTGCGGTTTTTGGTGTATTTAATTTTGCATTACAGATTTTGCCTTTACTATTCCTGTCCACAAACATCCTATCTCTTTCCTATGAAAGAGCAGCACACCAAGGATTTAAGTAGTTTGTGGAAAAAGGTACGTGACCATGGTTTGGAAGCTCAATTCTGGTCCCAAAACTCTCTCTTCTCTATCCAATATAGAGCATTATTTACATTTTTTTATTTTATCACTTACAATGAAATGAAAGAATGAATGGTCTACAATGAATGGCCTGATATTAATGGATGCAAACAAGTGTAATTTTCCAAAAATCAATCAATGTAGTTGCTGGAGCTGAAATCCGCCTGAGTATGCATCCACAAAGGAGTCAAACAGCCACTGCTGCACAATAGGCAACCTCTGAAGCCCATTCAAAAGTGTTACTCTTTGCTCTCAAAGGCCGTTCAACTGAAATTGAGCCTGTGGGCCACAACACCCTATATCACATTACAGATCCATTATGACCACACCATCAATCTACTATCTATCACACAGAGGCCCTCATTATGATGTCAGGCGGAAACCCTCCGACCACTGGTCAGAGGCTTTCCACCCGACATGGTAGGTTTAAAGTCTGACCACTGCATTAGGATGATGGCTGTCGGAGTTTAAACCAGCGGGGGAATCCGACCCGGTTCCGACGGGTTCAAGGAGCCCATCGGTCAGTCGAAAAGGCACCATAATCCCTTAAGGACGGCGTTTCTGCCGTTGGGATTATGATGCCGGTTTCCGACAGCCAATCTATGTTGGCCTTTTGGACATGGATTGGCTGTTGAAAACTGACTTTGGGGGTCCCTAGCAGGGCTCCCTTCCCCCTGGCCCTCCACATTTATCCTAGGGGGCACCTATGCTTCCTACCTCAACATCCCTCAACTGTGTGGCAGGCACCAGTAGGTGCCTGCCACACTGTGCAGGGATGTTTATAAACTTCCATTTATCAATGGGAGCTTGTGCTGCGGGAATTTTCAGCCCGCCGCACAAGCTCCAATTGAAAAACTGAAGTTTTCGACCGCACTATAGGCCTCATGACGATGCCGGTCGGAAAGGCTCTGAATGGTATTCGGAATTTCCTAACCCGTGTCAGAACCCATGTTTCCGACCGACTCGGAAACATTTCCGACCAACCGATTACGATAGATGGTAACCATTCGGTCTTTCCGACTCGGTTCCGACCGGCATTCAGAGACTCCGAGTCGGTCAGAGCCGAATCGTACAGGTCTATGGACCCCGTTTCTGACCGACGGATTCTGACAGCCTTTCCGAATCGGTCTGACCGACAAGAAACGGCTGTCGGAAACTGACTGTAGCAGGCCTCCCTTCACCCGGACGCCTTCGGTTGCGGCCAGTGGGGTACCCATTGGACCCCTCTATACAACCATGTACAGTGTGGCAGGCACCATGAGGTGCCCGCCACAGGGTGCAAGGTTTTCCAGAACCACCCCTTTTTTCAATGGGAGCCTGAGTCGTCGGTCAGAACACAGGCAGGGAGTCTGACCGAACGGTGTTCGGAAACATCGTAATCGGTTGGTCGGACTACCCGAAGCCGAGTCGGTCGGAAACCATTCCGACAAGGAGTCGGTCAGACTGCTTTCCGACTGACATCGTAATGAGGCCCTATGTGCGGTCCAATCCTAATTGGGAATGCGGAGCCGCCCATCTATGGTCGGGCAGTTACTTTACCGCAACACTGTTGGGCGGACGCAAGTCCACCCGACATCGTAATGAGGGCCTTAATCTATTACCATTAGATTGTGTTTCACCATATCATCAGTGTAGGGGATCCCTGATACAACATTGACTCCTATAACATCGAACTACAAAAATATTGAGTCAACAATTTTGTATACAAAAACATCGACACTCAATACACAAAACAAAAATGACACAAACATCGATAAATAAATATCGTTAAAAAAATCTCGATGACAAAAATATCGACAACAAAAATAAAGAACACAAAAATATCAATAACATTAAAGTAAAATGAAACACCACAAAAACATCGATATAAATAATATCAACAACACAAACATCGATAAAATACATATAAATTATGCCGAAAATAATATTTAACCCGTTTGCTGCTCTGAACGTTCCGCGCCAGTGCGGAACGTTCTATTAAACGGGCGGGGCCGCGTCGGCCAACGGACGTGCGCGGCACTACTGCATGCAGCAAACGGGTTAAACATAAAAATAAACTATTTTCAATAATATAATAAAATAACATAATCCAAACATTTTAAACATACACTAGAAAAAATTAATAACATTAAATAAAACAAACACACTAAAAATCCAAAAACAAATAAATAAACAAATACAACATAAAAAATATCACAACTACCAAAAATTAACAAACATGAATATAGACATATAAAAATATATAACACATTTATCTACATATACATTTAAAAAACAATAATAAACAAAATAAAAACAAACATTAAATAAACATAATAAATATTAAACAAATTAAAAGGTAACTGCTGAAAAATTCAAAAAAGCTAACTCGAACAATACATTTAAACTAGACCAACACAAACCAATAGAAAACTCTAACTAATTAAATAAACACTATAAAAGCAATCAATTTTACCAAAAATTTACCGTATAACAGACAAACACGGAGGAAGAACAAACCTTTACGAGACAGAAAACAGAACAAAAAAGAACTACCCAAACAACTATTCTGAAAATCTCTCATTAAAGGTAAGAACAAAGCTTTGTAACTAAATAAATAAAATTAGCTTAAAAAAAATTAACTAAAACTATAACATGTTTTCCTTTATATGTCACAGATTAAGCTTCACTAAAAATCCATCTAAAAATTCAGTACAAAGATTTACGTCCACAACAACAATAAAATCAACATCACAAAAAATATATAACAAAGTAAGTATATGACTTAAACAACAAATAAAGGATTTAAAACTAATACATTTAATAAAAAAACAAAACATAGCTAACAAATACTTTTCTTTTAACAGCTTCTACAGAAGTCAACAAAACCACAGCATCAACGAAAGAAACTTCATCAACTAAAAATAGTAAGTATATTTTTTTTATAACAAAATAAAAATAGAGTCTAAGGGGCCCATTACGATGGCGGGCGGAAGCACAACCGCCGTGCTGGCGGATGCAAAAACCACCAGTTACCGCCGGCACGCAGCAGTCCACACGCCCGCCCAATTACGATGCGAAAAGCAGGCCAAACACCGCCGGCAAGCCAGCAACACCGTCCGCCATCAAAGTGCGCCCGTACACGTAGCGGCGCAGCTAACTGACACACACCGTCCGGCGAAACACGTCCCGCCCGGCGTATAAATTACGATGCCGCAAACAAACGGCTCCCACGGCTAAGAGACACCGCACGTGAAAGAGAGGCGGTAACACGGACGCAGAGCACGGACAACGAAGAAGCGGCACCCCGGGCATGAATCCAGCACTGCAGGCCCTTCCCATGCTTCTGCTGATGCACCACCAAGGACGCAACGTACCGCGGAGACGCAGGTAGGCACACACACAACAAGTGCACGCAAACAGCGCACACAGTGCAAGGGCGGAAAAAGCGGACAACCCCCACCAGCGCGTGTACACTACACATCCACCATTGCATCCACATATGACACACAGGCCAAATCCTAACATCGCGGAACACATGTGTACACACCACCTGGGACTAGGAACCAACCACCCCGTCACGGCCCCAAAGCGCCGATGACGCTGCCACACATGCGCACAACGCAGAGGCCAACCGCAGCGCCATGCATGCGTCGCACACAGACACAGGGACACAACCAAGCAGCACACACATCAGCCCCACCCCGAACGCACATGACACGTGACAGGCCTGCCACAGACATGTCCCCAACGCCCAATTCACGGACAACACCCAACGCCACACAACCGACGCACACATGTCAGTGAAGTCACGCAACAGCAGGACACACCCCAGTGTAACAAACATGGCGTAGCACACAGTGGCGGCAACACCAACTAGGAGAAGCAGGGCCCCTTCGGGAAGAGGAACGCCAGTACCACACTGAAAAACCCATACCACCCTGCACATATGAACAAGACATATGAAACGGAACACCAAAGAGCCCGGGGACCGACAACAGGTGGCCCAAGAATAACATCCACACACAAGGCCCAACGCAGAGCGGAAAGGCAGCCTGCCGCCCACACAAGGGAGAGCAGACAGCACTGAATGACCTTCCATTCCAACTCCGAAACCACAGCCCTACGACAGAAGCCGGTGAATACAGCCATTGTCCAAGAATAGACCAACACAGGCATGCCGAGGAGACCGACCACAGGGCAGATAGCGCATATCACAGAAGCACACAACGGACGGGGAAGAAAGAAGAAAACACTCCCCATGTCGGCCACATGCAAGTTAATTGGAAGGAGTCACACAGCACTGACCTTGAACTGTCTGAGAAGCATGTGGGAAGAGGGCCCGTGTCCTCCAAACAAGCCAACAGAACACAAGTCCTGTCTCCCTACGACTACACAGAGCTCACAGCAACCCCGGAGCGTGCACATTGCAGACTGCACACACAGCCGGAGCACGCCATCTCAACGAACCGCTGCGAAATGGCAACCGCAACACACCTACCCAACTACGCCGAACAGCTCAAGCTGTACAAAACCAACACGATACATACATTGGGATGCGATCTCCTGTCCCTGCTGAACGTAAGTTACCGACTGACTTACCGCATCACATTGTTCAGCTGCGTCATGCCCGTCTTCTACTGTCGGAGGTGTCCCTACCAGCATCCCGTCGAGATATGCCTCTCCAACCCGGCATGTCTGAAGGCGGACCTGCTACCACTACTCCTCCCTCTGGACGCACACGACAGGGCCTGCTCTGCCTATGGGGGCATGGCGTATGTGGCCAACATCGCACCCGCACTGAAATGGGACCACTGTGCCTCCACACGACGGATCATCGAGAACAGCTACATCGAATGTCACCCAGCATGCCCCATCATGGTCCTCCAAGGGACAACTTACGAACAACACCTTGAGAGCCACCATCCGCTTCATTGGCTGGCAAACATGTTCACCACCAATGACATGGAAGCCCTGCTGGACGGCATCGCATACCTGACAACCTGTAAATACGTCGGACCACAACGCAGGTTCCCGAGTGACCTATGAAGTCCAACCCCGCACCCATGCTCAGCTTCCGCACGGACTGGCCAGTCACCACCACAACAGCCATACCAAACGACCGGCAACTGTAACCACACCATCAACGACATCGCCATGACATCGGATATGACCGGGACATGCACACTGTTCCCCATCACATCCAGGAACACCGCATGCATCGTGGGAGGCAGTGGCATGGGCTCTGTGTATCGCACCCACATGGACGGAACTGCACGAACAACCAGGACACGACATGGATCCAGCGCACATGGACACACACACCGCTCAGTGGACATGAATAGGTCGCCTGGAGTCTGTGGGTGCTGCACCCCTCCCACCCCCGCCCGGGAATCCCATACCAGGACCTTTGCATGGACGACAAGTGCATACAACAACAACACGACCCCAGTGACTGTGACATGTCCAGTAACCACCACAGTGCAACAACAAGTGGCACGCCGCTGCATGCACGCAAGCACATGCCCTGATGTCATCTCACATGCACGCGTGCATGAGGAACAACCGCAGCAAACCTGTCACATGGAACTGAGATGGACTGTGCCCATGATGCCGAGCGGTCTGGTAGGCTACATGTATACCGTCTGTGTCAAAGTCCGCAGCTCCGCAGCTATACGTAAATGTACATTAGCACAGCCTTGGCCAAGCAGATGTAACTCTGAAGCCCACATCCCACATGCAACAGCCAATCACATGTAACCCCACACCCTATCCAATTTGTAATCATGCTCAGTATATCCTCAACATGTATTCCGCTGCCAGTAGTGTCCACTATACTGCATCACAGAGGACAGAAGACTCAATATAATGTTTGAAACCAAAACTGTCTCCGCTGACTCATTTCACAAGTACGAATGAGAGAGGATGAGAGTATGTAAAGTACACGGCAGTCGTGACATGACCATGTAGTCCACTGGTATTGGATGTCAACGCAAATGAGTAGCACTACTGTGGAAGACACACATGTGTCGTGTGAAGTCGTATGGACGCAGTGCTCAGGTGGGTGGGTGCGGCGGGTAGATGCGCACATGCCAAGTTGGAGCACGCCGTGTTGGGAGGGGTCATGAACAGTACACCACCGCTTCCCTGGGCATTGTGAGAGGACACCTGTCGGGGGAGTGAACACGTGTGTGCACAGCAGCCGGGCACACGTACAAAGCGGTACCAGGCGCACCTCAGCCCACCCTCTGTGGACAAGCTGGATCCTGTTGTGCGCCCGCCATGCCCCTTGACAAGGCACACACAGCCCCAGTTGACCAGGTGTAACCCCAACATAGTCAATCCGCACAGGCGATACAGGGCACGGGATGGCAGTGGAGCATGGTGTGTGAGAGGTCTCCTCGCGCTCCTCCTGGTCATATCACGCAGGCAATAGAACCTCAACGTCCAGCATGGCAAAAAGTCAAATGGAAGTGTAGGGGGACGCACCACAGCACGAGCAGCACTGACGCCACGGGATGTGGCTCGCACCATCCCATCCATTGCCCATCATACCAACCACGCCACATGCCATTGCGACTAAGTGCAAGCGCGTGCGCCACCACCCTGAGCCCTCCCCAGAGAGGCCAAAGAGTGAATGTGTGGGCCATCAGCCACAGATGGACGCGGCCTGGCCGCAAGGGCAGCCACAGCCACTGGGTGTCGCAGGTGGCGGATCCGGAAGGCGAAGACTGTGATGCATAGTCCATGCAGGCCGGGTCTCCATTTGGGGCACCACGCAGGTGGACGGCGTCCCGCCACACATCATACCCTGAGACAGCCCACTCGTGCAACTGGACCCACACATACACTCCTTGCCCTCTCTGGTGCGAGCTTGGGGCTGCCTGTGCAAGCGCTAGCCTCGCAGGTGAGCATGCATATTGGGGGCGAGGGGAGGACATGAGGGCTGGGGCGAAGATGACTGTATCACTGTCAGTTAGTACAAGGGATGACCCAGATGTGGAAAGGAAGAGACGTGTCCCGTGTGTACTGCAACTAGTCGCCAATCCAACTACCCCCATGTCCGGAATGTAAGCCCGCACCTAGGCCCGCCCATCCGCCACATCGAACATACCACCAGCACGACAACCTTCCCATTCGAAACACTGACTGGGGGTGGCGACCAGTGAACAATCATGTGTAGCCTACCCACGCGTACATGTGGGCCCTCCATGATCCATGTCACCTGCGGCAAAGACATGACATGCGCAATGAGGGAAGTGAGGAGAGCTGTCCGCCCCACGCGCAGAAGGTGCATCAGCTCCACAGACCCAGCAGCGAGTCCAGCAGGGGTCACATGTGCAGGGGCAGCTGTGCCTGGTGTGAAGGCACATGCATATAGACAGCACATCGACCAATGTGTAGTCTGCCCACATCCACAGTCCATCATCATGCGGACATAGGAATTGAACACAGGGCAACACATCTTAGTTGGTGCACCCACCGTGACCAACAATGCGCAATCATCGACGTACCCGCCCTGTGCATGGCCCCCCACCCAACGGAGGCACATCCAGTGCCACCATCCCACACACACAAGCCTTCCACGGAACATGCTGTGTCCAATGGTCAGTACAGAGTCAGCGCCCATCTGGTGGATCCTGAACAGGAGACACATGCACACACATGCCAGCTCCCACTATGTACGTCTGCCACCTGGCACGTGCAATGTAACCTCTCACCTGTGACGTGTGACTGCAAGCACACAGCCGTCTTGGCATGGGGCTGTCAATGTGGACACCAGTCAATGTTTCGGGAGCTGTGATCCGTACAGTGCTGTACATAGGGTGCAGTGCTGACACCTACTACTGTCTCATATCCCCTCGTGCCACAGGTCCCACTTGTATTGGCCGCTCAGCCCGTGCCCACATCGTCGTCGTCGTGTGCCATACTCATCCAGCCTCGGAAGCAGTTCCATGCTCAGCAGACACTCATGTTGCCGTGGCGTTGCCGCTTGACGAATATGCAGTCAGTCCCCATCAGCACGCCCCGCAAGTCATTGGGGCCTAGATCCCCATGTGCATGCACATGGCAGTGGTATGTCTCACTTGCCATTGCCATTGTTGGGAGACCTGTGTAAGTGTATTGTGGCCGTGCCATCCCAGCTTGACAGCTGGGCTGTGGCTCATGTGCTTGCTCAGTCATGTCAGTGATGTGTATGCGAAATTGCTATGTGCCGTGTTGCTTTGACATGTGTCCTCTGCCATTTACCCCAGGCGGAGACCGAACATTGACCGCCCATAACAATTGCTGGCGGACATGGACGATACAGAGGTTATCAGGAAGTTTCGGCTGGACAGGCCAACCCTGCATCGACTGTGTGCCATGTTAGAGCCCCATCTCCGTCCCCGCAGGGTGTATCCGACTGCTGTCACCCCCACAGCTAAGGTGATGGCCGCCATGCATTTCTTCGCCACTGGGTCATTCCAGCACACAGTGGGCAGTGGAGGAGGGATGTCCCAGCCCATGTTCAGCAAGGTGCTGAGGGATGTACTGGCAGCCATGATGCTGTGCCGAAACAGGTACATCAGATTCCCCAGGGCTCGTGAATTGGCGGCAGTGAAGGGTGCATTCTATGCCCTTGGCAGAATCCCACACGTCGTGGGAGCCATTGACTGCACACATGTTGGCCTTGTTCCACCACAGGCCACTGAGCACCTGTACCGCAACAGGAAGCACACGCACTCCCTGAATGTGCAAGTGGTGTGCCTTGCGGACATGGTGATCACCCACGTGTGTGCCAAGTTTCCAGGCTCGGCCCATGACGCACACATAATGCGCAACAGCATCTTGCCACGACTGATGTCCAATATGCAACAGGATCGTGCCTGTATTGTCGGTGAGTATGTGGAGTGGTGTAGCGTGCTGGCTGTGCGATGCTGTCCCCTGTCCAGTTGGATTAGCAACGGTTCTCTGTGTCCCTCACACCCAGGTGACTCTGCGTATCCGAATGGGGCATGGCTGCTCAGTCCATTGAGGAATCCTCGCACCCCAGCAGACGATCGATACAATGAGGCACATGGGAGGACCAGACGTGTGGTCGAGCGTACCTTTGGCCTCCTCAAGTCCAGGTTCAGGTGCCTGGACCGCACCGAGGAGTGCACTGGCGTACTCCCCACAGAAGGTGTGCCAGATAGTGGTGGCGTGCTGCATGCTGCACAATCTGGCCATTCGGAAGCAGATCCCCCTCATTGTGGATGACGGAGATCAACCAGGGCCCCAGCCCGCAGACCAGGACAGCTCGAGTGAGGTGGACAGCGGAGAGGAGGAAGCTGGGAATGTGCGCCAGCAGCTCATCGCCCGCTACTTCACTTGACGGTGAGTGTCCATGTACGACGGATGATGTGTCTGTATCTGTGCAGGTGTGTGTGTGCTGTGTCAGGGTGGCCGTATGTTCACTGCGTGCAGTGTGTCAACGCTCCATGGCCAGGGTAGTATGCCACTGTTGGTGACTGTGGCATTGTGCCCTATTGCTCTGTGCGATGTGTGTACATTGCTTGTAGTTGTTGACATGTACTGTGTGATGGGTGTGTGACACACTCATTGAATGTGCTCCTGTTCTGTCTCCCACCCCTAGGTCCCTACAGGCCCTCCGGATTCCATTGCCATGCCACGCATCAGGTGCCTTTCCGCCCAAGGTGGCCGTTGTATTCCGTACAAATAAAACACAGGGCACAAACAGCAGTTAGTGAAAAAGGTGCATTTATTCCAAACTGTGACATGTGATTGTGTGTAAGGTGATGACAAAAGTGGTGCGTGCAGTGACAATGAGCTGTCGGTCATGGCTGCGTGAAGCTCAGGGTGTACCCACTGGTTCTATGTCCATAGTCCAACACACACATGCCATCCAGCTGGCTGTGTGGAGTGGGATCGTAGAGCAAGTCAATGCAGTGGCTGGTCAAGGAAGGCTGGCGGAAGGCTGGCTGGCTGCCTCACTTGCGACTGGAGCGTGCGAAGTCCTCCCGGGAGATCTGTTTCCTCTTCGGACGGCCCCTTCCACGTTTGGGAGGGGGTATGTGGTGGCGACCTGCTGGTGGTGGGTGAGGTGTGCTCACTGGCTGTGGACGCAGGGGAAGTGGACACTGCTGCCCGACCCTGCGCCCTAGCAGGTGGTGGCGGAGGTGGTGTTGCTGGCCTTGCCTGTGACCCCACCGCCACCACCAGCTGGCCCATGAGGTCCACGAGTTGGTCCATACGGGACACGAATTGGCCCATATGGGCGTCCATGGACCTCAGCACCCCCAGCACCTCCCGCGTGTCTGTAGCAGACCTGACCCATTGTTCTTGGGCCTCCTCATAGGTCCCAAGGACTCTGGCCATTTGAGGCAGGGCATGGCTCCCAGGGAGGCTGGCATTTCCCTGACCCTGCTCCTCCTACCAGTCCTGCTGCCACCGGCCCTGCCCACTAGCCACATTGCACACCACGGTCCTCGCTGTGGCTCCCAGGGTGGATCCAGTCAACCGGGCCACCACCTGCGCTGGGGCTGGTGCCAGCGAAGACGTGGTGGTGGTGGTGGCAGTGGTGGTCGGTGCGGCGATGGTGGCGGTTGCGGCAGTGGTAGTGGCCGCAATGACCGTGGGTGTGGCCGCAACGACAGTGGCAGCAGGGGGCTGGGACTGTTCAGCATCCCTGGATGATGGGTTGGTGGGTAGGAGGGGTCCTGGGGAGCGGCTGGGCCCTGCCACACCAGATGGGCCTGCTTGGTGGTCCGTGTCCGAAGAGGAGGACAGATCCTCCAGATCCGTGTGTCCTCGTTGGGGGCTTGTGGGCTGGCTGTGCTGGCTGCTGTCTCCATCCCCAGCATCCGGCAGTTCGTCACCTGTGGAGAGAATGAGATTTGTTATTGTGTTGCACCTGGCGAAGTATGTATTTGTCGTCTGACATTGGCAGTTCGTGCAATCTCGTACATTGGTTTCCCGGAGGCGAGTGTGTGGCTGTGGCATCTGTAGTTGTGTGTGCTAGGCAATGGGACTGTGTGCTGTGCACATGTGGCATGGGACGGATTGGCCATGCCGATGGGTGTGTTGCTGTGCCCCTACTCATTGTGACTCTGGTGTATGCGGGCTCCTGGCCCATCCTGGGTCTGGTTTGTACTTTGCTTTTGGGGTTCATATGGAACAGCTTAGGCACCCATATGGCAACATGGGGGCCATGCCCCAGATTCACATTTGGGAGGGGATATGCTTTTGGGGTACATGCTGTAAGCCATGGGTGCCGAACGTGACATGTGTTGTGGCAGCATGACAGTGCATGGTTTGAGGTGTGTGCATGCTTGACATGGCCTGCATATTTGCTGTCTGTTGTGATTACTGGACATGGCATTGGACGCATCGTTATGAGTGAGTGTTGGTTGTGTGCCAGCCAACGTATTGCAGTTGTCCCATCTCCTTGGTGTGCGTGCTGCCCTGTGCCATGTGCATCACTGCAGTGCTCGGGGGGCCCATGTTGTGTGTTGTTGCTCACAGTGTGTCGTGCGCTTCATTGACTTCTGGCACATGGTTGGTCATGGGCATGTGTCTTAGCGTGACTGCTGTATATGTGGCAGCTGTGCGGATGACATGCCTTTCATGAGACTGGGGCTGACGGATGGGATGGATGGTATGTTGTATGTGCATGGTGTGTCTGTGTGTTTGATGGGTTCAGTGGTGTTCGTGTGCATTTATGTAGTTCCGCTCTGTTGCGTCTAGTGTTGTTTGTCTTACATAGGCGTAGTTGTGGGGTGTGTGGTTGACAGGCAGTAGGGGCTACATGGACTGGACTTCAATGGTGTTTCGGTTGTGTGTGATGGGTTGCACAGTGGCTGCCGTGTGGTACTATGTTCAGTGTGGCTTGTGCATGCAGACGTGGCTCCTTGGGTGTTGCTGTGTTTGTGATGGGTCATGTGGGGTGTGAGTCTGTTGTTCATGTCCGTGTGCACATTGTTCACTTGTTCGTGACGGTGGGCGGTGCTGCGTGTTCGTCTGCTACGTGACATGTCCCATGTGTTGGTCGTGTTACGGCCCTCATGCCTCCAGTAATCCAGCCCTGTCCAGTTTCCCACCTGCAGGTTGTTCGGGCGTGCACTGTACTGGATGCCACATGGTTCTAAGCGGGGGTGCTCCATGTTGCAGGTCTGTGGGGGTGGGGGGTGTTGTGGGTCGTAGTGGTGGCTGGACACCCACTGACACCGATTGCTGTGGACCGTGATGTCTACCTTTCGGCTGTCGTTGTGCACTGCGGTGGCTGACACGTGGCTGTGGGGTGTGGGGGATGCTCCTCCTTGCTGTACTGTGGGACTAGGGGCCTGGTGTGTGTTGTACTTGGGCTGTCCACCCTCCCACCCACTACACTTTGTGTTCCTGCCACTTAACTGTTACTTGTCGGTTAGTGCAGCTATGGCGGACACATGGGTGTGGTGGGTGCTCGTTGTGGCGCTTCTGGCATATTTGGGGACCTGTTGGTGGTTACGTGGCTGGCTGAATGTACACATGTCCCCACGCATCTTACAGTTGTTCTGTTTGGGCTGTGTGTGGTGGTGTCTGTTGCATGTGTGTGTCGTGTATTGTGTGCTGGACATGGGGGTGTTTGTCCCTGGGAGCTGTGGCATGGTGGTAGTGCATGTGAGTACATAGCGGTGTGCTGGTATACATTAGTTTGTACTTACCAGCCTCCACTCCCCCTGCTAATCCGGCGAGGATCTCGGGATGTATGATGACTCGCACCTTCTCCTCCCACGCTTTGAAGGTCTTGAAGAGCGCGGGATTCCCTCCGCCAGTGACGGCAGCCAGCTCTCTGTTTTTGCCCTCCTTCTTCTTGACCAGGCTCTTGACGTCATTCCACCGTTTGTTAATTTCGACTCTGTTCCTGGGCAGGGTCCCGACTGCATTGACCTGGTCTACGATCCGGTTCCACATTCTGTTTCTGGTGGCTAGTGGTGTGTGTTGGACCATGTTCCCATAGATTTGTGGGTGCACCTTGATGATCTCGTCGACCATGACCGTCAGCTCCATGGGCGTGAACTTGGGCATTCTTTGTGGTGCCATGGTGTTTGTGGTGCTGGTGCGGTGTGTGTTGTGTAATGTGCAGGGGGTTTGTGGTGCCGGTGTTTGGTGGTGGTGGTGGTGGTGGTTGTGATGTGTGCGTTTCTGTGGTGTGCTGCTGTCCTTGCTGTGTCACTGTGTCCTCTCCTCTCCTCTCTAGTTTGCAATGTTGCAAGGGGTTGTGGTCTGTGGGAGTGCTGCTTTTGTACTTACCTATGTGGGTGTGTCCTCATGGTCTGTTGTTTTCAGGTGTGTTGTGTCTGGGGTTCTGGCCTTTGTAGTTTTTGTTTGTCCAGGGGGTGTTTTCGGGATGTGTACTGTGCTTGTGTATTTGTGCGTGCCTTGCTGTGTGGACTTATTGGCCATGTTGTGTGCTATTGGTTTTGTGAGCGGATGGTTTCTGTGCAGGGACGTGGGCGCCATGGTTTCTGCCGTGTCGATTGGCATCGGCGTTGTTTGCGCTGGCGGGCGGTATATTTGTGGTTTTCCCGCGCTCATGGCGGTGCGATCGTAATTTCACGTGCGGTGTGTCGGCCATGTGGGCGGGCGGTTTTGTGTTGTCGTGCGTGTTTCCGTCCGTGGCGGGCGGTTTGACTCCGACTCGGACGATGGCGGGCGGTATTTTGTGTGATTTTTCCGCCGATGGCGGTTTTCGGTTTGTATTATCGTAATGGCGTGGTCGGTGTTCAGACGGTGTATGCGGGCGGAATTTTGCCGCTTCCATGCCTGGCGGATTTATTTACGCCGGGTATCGTAATGGGCCCCTAAATAATCAAAATAATCAAATTAACTAAAACTATAACGTTTTCTTTTATGTTTCACAAATTACACGTCACTAAAAATCCACCTAAAAAACTCAAAACAAGGATTAACTTCGAAAACAAGAACAAAATCAACATTAAACAAAAATATAAAACTAAGAGGGTCATTATGATGTCTGGCGGATCGCTGCCACCCGTATGGCGGTGGCGGTCCGCCCGCCATTCCCGTCCGCCCGCACAACATTTCCCCCCCGCCATATTACGATGGCGGTGGGGACCCGGGCGGAGAAGGGCTCTAACATGGTGGCGGTGTCTGCAAGACACCGCCCTCCATATTAGGATGCTGGCGGAAAGCAGCCTTTCCATGGCGGTGTTGCCGCCATGGAAAGGCATGTGGTCTTTGCTTCTGGGGGCCAGTTGCGGGCCCCCAGGATTTGGGGGGTTGGGGGGTGCACATGGGGGTACCTATGGTACCCCCCTACATTTGAATGCACAAGGTGGCAGGCACCGTGCGGTGCCTGTCACGTTGTGCATTCAAATGCACAACATGCGTTTTTCGCATTGCAGCGGGTGCTGGTGACAGCACCGCCCACCGCAATGCGAACAATACGGGATGCCACCGTGGCGGTGGGCATCCTAATACCCATGGCGGGACCGCCGCACCCCTTGCGGACGGTCCCGCATTCCGCTGCGGTGGCGGGCGGACTTTGTCCGCCCGCCATCGTAATGATGCCCTAAGTTAGTATATAAATTAACCAAGAAATAGAGCAAACTAATAAAAAAACTATAATTTAAATAAAAAAGCAAAATATAACTAACAAATACTTTTCTCTTCACAGCTTCTACAAACTTCAACATACAACATCAACGAAATAAACTTCATCAACTAAAAATAGTAAGTATTTTTTTCTCTCAACTAAATAAAAATAGAAACGAAATAATCAAATTAAATTAACACTTTAATAAAAATAACATTTTGCTTTTAAACCAACAGAAAAAAAGAATCAACCACGACCATCGATAAAATATCCAACAAGAAAATTAAAGCAAGAGAAATGTAAGTTTATTTTCAAATATAATAATTATGCAAGCATGTTTACTATTCAAGACCTTACAAATAATCAATACATATATTCACAGATAGACAAGAAAAATGGCAGAAGGAGCAAAATTCATCACATCACAAAAGGGAAAACTACTTCTGTGCTACATGGGCTACACTTATACGCAAGAAAAAATAACTGGAAACAAAACCCATTGGAGACGTAGTAAAAACTACTCCAATTCTTGCTATGGGAGAGCCATAACAGTGGAAACAAATGTAGTTAATGTCAGGGAACACAACCATCCCCCCAATGTGACAGAAATCGAGGTCAGAGTTGCTCTAGAAACAACCAGAGAAGCAAGCACCAACTCCCAACAGACCAGTACCCAAATACTAAAAAACGTATTAACTAGGGTCCCTGAACATGTCACAGGACAACTACCATCCATCCCCACTCTAAAAAGATTAATAACCAGAACTAAAAGAGCTACTGCCCAAACTTTTGCAGAAATAGAAATCTTACTGGAATACACTGTCACCCACAAAGATTAAAAATTAATTCTTCACGACAATGACAGTCATGAAAAACTAATTATCATCTTTGCCACCAACAACAACATACAAAAACTAAAAAACTGCGAACCGTGGATGATGGATGGCACATTCAAAGTTTGCCCCAAGCATTTTTACCAACTATATACCATTCAGGGCGAATATGAAGACACTAACATCCCCTTCATATACACACTACTCCCTAATAAGCAAAATGCCACCTACATAGAGCTCCTTACAATAATAAAACAACACACCGACAACTACTTTCCAGAAAAAATAATCATTGACTTTGAACAAGCAATGATTCAGTCAATTTTAAAAATATACCCACACACTGCAATACAAGGTTGCTGTTATCACTTCAACCAAAGTATCTGGAGACACCTACAAAAATCTACTCCTAAGTATAGATTACAGCACCAATAGCAGCTTTGCCTATCAAATAAAAAAATTAATAGCCCTGGCCTATGTACCAACAACAGAAGTAGCCAACCACTATAATCTACTTCTTGAAAGCCCTTTCTACCAAGCAAACAAAACAAAACTAACTCCCTTCCTAGACTACTTTGAAGAGACTTGGGTGGGAAGGCTACATAGGTCAGGGCACCGTAAACAACCAAAGTTCCAAATCCCCTGGTGGAACATCTACGGTAGCACTCTAGCTCAAAAAGCTCAAACTAATAACGCAGTGGAAGGATGGCACAATGCCTTTCAAGCCACAATAGGAAGAGGACAACCAACCTTACACATACTAATAGAAGCCTTTAAAAAGAACAGAGCTATCAAGAGCTAAGGCTAGAGCAATCCCCAACTAAAATCGGCCCTAAATTCAGTAAACAAACAAAAACAATGTATGAATACCTACAACATAAAACTTGACTATTTCTAAACACCAAAGGGCTAGAATACCTACACATGATTGCTAAATTGATAATATAAACAAAAAACAATCCTAAACATCATAAGCATTTTAAAATCCCAAAACATTTAAACTACACAATGCTATTCTTCTTTAAATTAATAATTATTATTATGTCATTTAAAAATTAAAAACATACATCTAAACATATGACATAATATAATTATTAAAATAAAAAAGAAACAAACAAACCAAATACAACCAAAAACATTTCCCACCCATAATAATAAAAAATAACTTACAGCTATGTTGCAGTAGACGATCCTCGAAAATAAACAAATCCATAGTAGATAAATCGAAAGACGAATCCATTCAAAAAGAAAGCCCCAAAAAAATACAAACATACAACTGTAGAAAAAAGCCTCCAACGACACAATCCTCTCAATAACGAAAACCCTCAAAACCCGAAAATTAGCTAAAAAAAACACAAAAATAGAACTGTAGGAAAAAGGCTCCAACAACGCAATCCTTTGAATAACAAAACCCTCAAAAACCCAAAAGTTAGCTTAAAAATAAACGCTCCAACAAACCCGAAGAATAAAAGGAAATGTAAAAAATTAACTTGTTTCAAAGAAAGAAAATACATTTTCCTTTTTTTTAAAAAAAATAAATGCGTCGTCCGCACCATCCCTTCACGAAATGGAAAACCTGTAGTAAAGAAAAAAAAAGAACACCCTTCCACAATAACATGTACAAACCCACAAGCATTAATATCTGCATTGAATACAGCATAACATAATTAAACACCACATAACTAACACTACATAACACTCTGGGGCCGATTCCGATTCGGGCAGGAAATCTCTCCGACCGAGCCGGACCCGGAGACATTTCCGACCGAATCGGACCCTAGCAGTCCGACCGAACGAGTACGATGCGTTCGCATGCTATCGGACTCGAGTCGGTCGGACTCCCATTGAAGTCAATGGGAGCCTGTCGTACAACGCGTACGCGGGCTCCCATTGACTCAATGGGTGCGAGGCGGTCAAGGGCGCCCCCTACAGCGTGTATGCGTCCATGCGCATCGCGCGTACATGCACAGGTAGGGGGGACCCATGGGTCCCCCCTGTGTGCGACTCACGCGCCTACGCGTACAGGGGGGTCCGACGCGGACCCCCAAAGTCCGGCTCCGACAGCTTTTTCGAGCCGGATGGCGTGAGTCAATCGGACTGCTCGCGGCGCGCATCGTACTTACCCGGCCGGGAAACGTCTCCATAGCGCGGTGCGAGTCGTGTCCATGCGAGTCGGTCAGAGCGTGTTGAAGCCGCGTTCGAGTCGGTCGGCGATTTCACGGGTGCTTGCATCGTACTCGCTCGGCCGGACCCGCGTACGATTCGGTCGGTAAACAGGGCTCCGAATCGGATCCGGTGAATCCGAATCCGATTCGGAGCACTACCGGCCGAGATCGGAATCGGCCCCTCTATTTCTACCCAACACTACGTGAAACACATAAAGCACTAAACTACCAAATCAACACTTAACTACACCAAAAATGAGCAATTAACGTCCTAACAAATGTCACTACACTACTACCTCACCCCTACCCTAAAACTACCTTAAAAGTAAAATAAATCAAACTTACCTTAACCGACGAAACACAGCTCCCAACCGCGAGGTTCCGTCTTGCAAAATGACCTAAAAACGAAACAGATAGACAGAAAAGTAAGAGAAAGGAAAAAAAATGGCCGCGTAATAAAAATGAAAAAAAGACTGACTCCCCATAGACAAGAATGGAAAAATAATAAAAAAATCCCAAAAATTAATGTATATTTTAATTTATTGTAATTTCTTTTTACAAATGTTCAAAAAATTTGCCAAAAATTGTAACATATACATTCATTATTATATTATCAAAAAGCAAAAAATATAATATTTTATATATATTAAAATGTGTTTGTTTCATGTACTCACTTTCAAAATATAAAATTACAATAAAACTATTGTAAATGTGCAACCAATATTACAATGCTTTATAAAAAAATATATTATACAAAATTATATTTGTGAAAAAATTGTAAATTATATAATATATTAAATATTATTTTCTTACTAATATTTAATATACTAAATAATAAAAAAATGTACAAAATATAAATTTGCAAAATACATAATATAACAATTTACAACAAAAATATAATTATATAAAATGTATAAAAAATTTTAAAAACAAATATACTAAAATATTTACTTTTTCTCATTAAAAATTATAAATAATAAAAAAAGTGTTTATAATTAAAGAACTAAAAATATATTTACTTTACTATTGCATGACTATACTTTAGAAAATTGACCATTTTTCAAAACTGTTAAAAAATATGTATGTAAAAATATATTTTTATTTTTGCAAATGTACTTTAAAAAAATATGTTAAAAATATAATATACTCTATAATAAATTCTGAATAATAACATTTCTGAATCCTGTTTTTAATATTGTCAAAAATTGTATAACAAAATTAAATAAAAACAACTTTGGGTCCGATTCCGATCTCGCTCGGAAACCCTTCCCAACGACACGTATCGGGAATGCCTTCCGACTGACACGTACGCGCGCTATCTGCCCGACGTAGTACGATGCAATGCGTGTCAAATACAAACGACTCGCACGGAGCACAATACGGACGACCTACGTGTACGGAAATCAATCCGTCCGAGCGAATCCACCGGAAAAGAGCCCAATGCGACGACTCGTACGCGAACACTGCAACATAGCTTAGCGTGAATGGGACAGACTCTGACTACCATGCCAATACATGAACAAGCATCCGGTGCGGTCAACGGAACGTTTTGGTTATGCTCAGCAAAATACAATAGAAACAGACAGAAACAATCCGAACAAGCATTGTCAAAGGCAAAAAAACAAATCAAAAATAAGCCACACTCACAGCTCCACCTATGTAAAGCGCCAAAATCATGACCATGATCCTTTGCAAATTTTCCACAACTGCCAGAACATAGCTACTGATACACTGCTCTCTGCTACATACACTCACACCTCACCCACCACACAACCTGCACACATCTAGCACCTGTGATCTACTACACTCTCAAACACACACTCATTTACTCATACACACTCACCCTCACCTTCACACTCACCCACACCTCCATAACCACCACCACCCATCACCATGCCCCCAAAGAAGAATCCAAATTTCACAGAGAAGGAGTTGGAAGTCATGGTAGATGAAATCCTTAGAGTAGAGCCACAGTTATTTGGCAACTTGGTCCAACAGACCCCCCTGTCCCAGAGAAACAAGATGTGGGAGAGGATTGTCAACAAGGTGAACGCTCAAGCACCTTGCCTGCGCACAATGGACGATATCAGGAACAGGTACTATGATGTGCGAAGGAGGGTCAAGAAGCTCATTGGCACAGAACATGTCCTGAGCCAGCGGACTGGCGGTGGCCCTCCTGCAACACCTGTGAACTTCACTTCCCGGGAGGAGAAGGTGCAGGCCATCCTTCCACCGGAGAGTGTCCATGGAATATCAGGAGTACCAGAGCCTGGTGAGTTCATACTCAAATAGCCAATATTGTCAGCAAATACACAGCCACAGACATCACTGTCAAGGACACAGTGATACAAATCACTGTTAGCAAAGCCATAACAATATGAAGCAAATGAGCATGTGATGTGTATGCCACTTTGACAAACAAAATACCTGCAACCTCAGAGTAATATGTAACTATTTCATGACATGTACCAACTTACAAAAAAACACAGCAAGGCGTTGTGTCCAAAACAGCATCCACCACTGTCAGCCATCTTGCCAACACTGTTTCACTCACTCACAGGGAAGCTGAGACACAGGAAGGAAGCTTGTGATTGCTGGGAAGGTGGGTGTAGCTAAAAGCATGATGGGAGTCGTAGTCACAGCCAACAGTCCTCCTCCCACATGGCCCAACAAGCCCACCTTGAACTATGCTCATCTCACAGGGAGTGGAAAAGTACTGGCAAGATGGTTGACACTGGGCTTTGCTGTGGGGAGCACAAGGCCCTGATGGGAGTTATGCTCAAACAAACACCAGGAAGCACTGTCGGACATCTTGACAGTACATTTCCATTCACTGTGAGGAAAGCATAGTACCAGGTGGTGTAGTTGGGCTATGTGGGAGGAGGATTATTAGCAGCGACTGCAAATACCATTATGCCCTGCCCTACACACATCTTCTCAGCCAGAACAAATAGCACTCTTGTGACTAGGCAGTACCTGAGAGTGAAAGGAAATGTACTGGCAAGATGGCTGACACAGGGGCCTTATGTATGAATTGGCCACAAGTCGCATCCAGGCCTTGGTCTTCTCACATCGGTCCCCACTCTCAGCCATCTTCACAGTACATTTCCGCTCACTGCCTGGGAATGCATAGTCCCAGGTGTGCGCCCTGGGCTGGCTTGGAAGGTGTGTGGAGAACAGGATATGGTGTGAGTTGCAGTCATAGCACACATCACTACACACACGCAAAGCAACCTGTTCATCAGTGACAATGGATACCTGACAGTGAATGGAAGGACCACAGCCAGATGGCTGACACTGTTGCATGGTGTCATGTGCACAAGACATTGTTGGGAGTTGCATTCACCTCCTACATCATGCAGCGTTGTCAGCATCCTTGCCACTACACTCCCCTCACTGTGATTGATACTTTATCCAAGAGGAGTAAGCTGGACTGGGTGGGAGGAGGGGTACAACTTCCAGCAGCATAACACACACATACAAACCTCTGTACCTCACAACTCTGAGCCTGAAAAAGCAAGAAAGCAGCCTTGGTTAACTCATCTGTCCATGGAGGACAAGGACAATATACATGATGGGATCAGGCACAAAGCAAAGCAGTAGCACTATTTGCTACTGACAGCTATTCACATGTGTTCAATGAGATGAGAACTAGGAACACATTCATCAAAATATCATAAACTAAATGCACACATACATTCCGGACTGTGAGTGTGTAGGTAGCCATCCCAATGTGACTGCAAACGACATGCACAAAGGCCAGCACACATGCACAAATCTTGAAACACATCGTAAGAGGAAGAGTATGTATATCATTGTAAAAGCACAGATGTGGGAAATACCAACACACCTGTGTCATGCACAGGGTGTCACTTGACAGTCAATGTCTATGTACAGTCAAATAAACAAAACATGCCCATTTATGCACAGAGCTGAACATGCTCAGCAAAACACTTCTTGTTAAAATCACAATGTTCTCTTAAAAAATAGGCCTGGGTCTGTGACGATAGAGGACTATCTAATGTACATATACTCATCATAATGTACAATAGCAAATGTAATGTGTATGATACGATGACCTGTGCAAAAACACCACAAACATTGTGTCTCTCATCTACCCACCGGGCCTGCTGGGGACACTGCAGGAACAGAACAGGAATGCCAGTCCCAGACTCCGGTTGACCCTGAGCTCTCTGGTATGGATGTCTCTCAGCCCTCATCAGATGACAATGAACAACCTGGCCCCTCCGGTGTGGGTCAGCATCCAGCACCAGCAACTGTAACACCAGCACCCCCTGCGACCACTCCCGCAACATCTGTCAACCCCCAGATGACCACTACCCACACGGACACACCAAGGCAACAAAACACCGAGAGGGCAGCATCACAGGGCACTCAGGAGTTGGCGGACAATAACACCACTGTCAACAATGAAGGAGGCTCAGTGTTGTCTGTGTCTGCAACAACAGGTCTTGCTTGTGTGGGTTAGGGTGGTGGGAGGGGGCGTGGGGAGAGGTCCCATCAGGCAGCTGGTGCTGCTGAACAAGCTGACCCACAGATGGCATGCATTCTCAATGCATATCAAGAATGCACCGGAGACTTTGGCTAGATAGTTGGGATCCTCAAGGACATGCAACAGCAGCAGGCTGCCCATTATGCCAAAATGGACTCACACATGTCAAAAATGGACTCACACATGTCCAGAATGGAGTCACACATTGCAAAAATAGATGATCTGACTGCGGTGCACAGAGACATACTCACCTGCCTCCGGCAGATAGCCAACAACATGGCCACACCTCCCTGTGTGCCCACTACATCTGTTGCTTCTACATCTGCAACTGCCACAGGGAGGGATGAGGACTCTGGCGGAGAGTCCCCTGCACCGCGCAGCCTGCACCTGAGGGTCCCCCCTCCAAGCGTGGGAGGGGTCGTCCAAAGAAGGGCAAACGAGAGACAGATGGCTACGCATCCCCCCAGGAAGTGACAACCTGCTCATGATATCCTCCATTGTGTGCGAAGCGTTCACTTTGTTGACTGTCACTGAATTCTCCCACATGGGATGGAGGGTCTAAGTTGGATCAATGACTCAAATGACTGTGGACTTGGCTCTGAAAATGTCATCTACTACCACTACCAACTCCTCTGTGAACTTTGGACTTCAAAAGTTTGTACAGCACTATCCCTTTCTTGTCAAATTTCACACATGCACTGCAATAAATTTATATTCACACAATACTTGCTTCTGCAGTGAATGAAACATTGTTTTTCAGATAGAAATGATGATCAAAAATACAAGAAATATGCTGAAAAAAAGTATATGAATTTACCTAGTGTATTGTGAGTAAATGTAACCTGAACCATATGAGAGATACACAACAAGGTCAACACAACACACATAGTACATGGCATAGATCCTCATTGCCTCCACTCAAATGATACAACATTTCAATGCACAAACACTAAGGGGTCGATTCCGATCTCGGTCGGAGACGCACCCAACGCCATTCGGTCGGGAAAAAAGCCATGCGAATGCCTGTTTCCCGACCGATCCGCACATTAATCCGAACGAACAAGTACGATGCGCACAACAGCACAGATTCCGACCCAGTCGTACTCACCCAATCCAGGTCCTGATCCCCGACCGAGCCGGATCCGTAAACGCAGATTCGAGTCGCCCGGAAGCCAAAAAGCAGCCCCGTCCGGCCGGACAAGTACGATGCGCTTCCCGTACGCGCCGAACCCGTCGCTACGCACGGCACGTCAAAGCATCCGGGAGAGGCGCACATAAGCTCCGATTTGCGCCAGAACACGATCCACGGCTACGAGACGAACACGCAAGCGACGAGGACGAGGCGAAGCAACGACAAAGACGAACAAGACGAACCAACAATGAATCCCATCGTTCCGATCCTACCAATATTCTACATCTACTACCGGAACAGGCACGGACGCGTACGGCGCAGAAGGTAGGTCAGACACCAACCACAAACACAAACTACACGTACCCGACATATCACACACACACAGAGGGATGCAGAAATTACTTACTCCAGAAACAGCAGCACCATAGGGGCGGGATGCCCATCACCAATGCCACATATACACATAGGGGCCCGGATGCCTGTCACTACTACCACCTCTACCCATGGGGGTGCCAGGTGCCTACCACTACTACCACCTCTACCCATGGGGGTGCCAGGTGCCTACCACTACTACCACCCATACCCAGGGGGTGCCAGGTGCCTACCACTACTACCACCTCTACCCATGAGGGTGCCAGGTGCCTACCACTACTACCACCTCTACCCATGGGGGGCTGGATGCCTGTCACTACTACCACCCTTACCCAGGGGGTGCCAGGTGCCTACCACTACTGCCACCTCTACCCATGGGGGTGCCAGGTGCCTACCACTACTACCACCTCTACCCATGGGGGGCTGGATGCCTGTCACTACTACCACCCTTACCCAGGGGTGCCAGGTGCCTACCACTACTACCACCTCTACCGATGGGGGTGCCAGGTGCCTACCACTACTACCACCTCTACCCATGGGGGTGCCAGGTGCCTACCACTACTACCACCTCTACCCATGGGGGCTGGATGCCTGTCACTACTACCACCCTTACCCAGGGGGTGCCAGGTGCCTACCACTACTGTCACCTCTACCCAGGGGGTGCCAGATGCCCACCACTACTACCACCTCTATCCAGGGGGTGCCAGGTGCCAACCACTACTACCACCTATACCCAGGGGGTGCCAGGTGCCTACCACTACTACCACCTCTACCCATGGGGGTGCCAGGTGCCTACCACTACTGCCACCTCTACCCATGGGGGTGCCAGGTGCCTACCACAACTACCACCTATACCCATGGGGGGCTGGATGCCTGTCACTACTACCACCCTTACCCAGGGGGTGCCAGCTGCCTACCACTACTGCCACCTCTACCCAGGGGGTGCCAGATGCCCACCACCACTACCACCCATACCCAGGGGGTGCCAGGTGCCTACCACTACTGCCACCTCCACCCAGGGGGTGCCAGATGCCCACCACTACTACCACCTCTACCCATGGGGGGCTAGATGCCTGTCACTACTGCCACCTCTACCCAGGGGGGGCTGGATGCCTGTCACTACTACCACCCTTACCCAGGGGGTGCCAGGTGCCTACCACTACTACCACCTCTACCCATGGGGGTGCCAGGTGCCTACCACTACTACCACCTCTACCCATGGGGGGCTGGATGCCTGTCACTACTACCACCTCTACCCATGGGGGGCTGGATGCAACCACCACCAACACCCCCACTCACAGGATGGCAAATACATGCCACAAGAAGCACACACCAGCAGAAAGAATGCAACACAAAGACATCCCCCCCAACACCATGACAAGCGTGTGTAGACTGTGTCAAATGCCTACAACACTGAACAGGACTGTGGACATACAATGTGACCCCCTATCACAAGTGCCACACATAAATGTGGGTGGCACCCACAATGCAAGCAGGCCATGACCATTGTGGCAATGGGGTCCAAACCCCCATCATCACAGTGCCCAAAATGTAAGTGTGGGGTCCATAGCTGAAGCACATATTGAACATTGTGGCAATGGGGTCCAAACCCCCATCATCACAGTGACCAAAATGTGAGTGTGGGGTCCATAGCTGAAGCACATATTGAACATTGTGGCAATGGGGTCCAAACCCCCATCATCACAGTGACCAAAATGTGAGTGTGGGGTCCATAGCTGAAGCACATATTGAACATTGTGGCAATGGGGTCCAAACCCCCATCATCACAGTGACCAAAATGTGAGTGTGGGGTCCATAGCTGAAGCACATATTGAACATTGTGGCAATGGGGTCCAAACCCCCATCATCACAGTGACCAAAATGTGAGTGTGGGGTCCATAGCTGAAGCACATATTGAACATTGTGGCAATGGGGTCCAAACCCCCATCATCACAGTGACCAAAATGTATGTGTTGACAAAGAAAAAGCTGCAACTGCCAAACTGCATGGATGATTCCTGGTCACAGAACAACAAACACATCAGTGGCAAAGTAGTGCTTGTGTCCCATAGCAACATAGAATGGGGGAGGCAAACAGTGCAGTGCAAACAAGACATACCTTTGGCCATGTGCAGACAAACATCACCCATGGGGGCTGACACTGTCAACATTCATCAATGACACAATGACAGAAGTGACCATCAGAATGCAGACCCACATATTTGCACCAATGGGCACACAAATTCAGATACCCAGTGGAGACTGTAGAAGGGAGGTGAACAGATACCATACCATGGCAGCAATGGGACACACACAAAATGATCATTGTGCTGACTGATGACCTAGGAGTCCCAGGGACAGCAGGGCAAACACACCAAACAACATACAGCCAATGGCACACCTAAGATATGCCAATGCAGTGGTGCCGATGCACATACACAAACAGGCAGACCCACACTGCACATCAAACACAACAGGTGAGGGGGGTACCAGTGTCCCCAGGCAACCACACAACACATGAGGAGGCCTGAATACCAATTACACAGATGTGCATACAGTGCCACACAAAGGTAACTCATGGATCCAAATCCCCTATGTGGGCAATCAGGCATTGTCAGATGAGAGGGAGCAGAAATCACACATGTCACACAAGCATGTAGGAACAGCAACTGACACAGCAAGACACACAGACACCACAGCACCACACCCAGGGCCCCCACAATGTGGTGACCCTGGGCTGCATTACAATCCCACTGTGATGACAAAGCTAGATGTCGTTCACACTGTGAACCACAGTCATGTGTCCTGAGCAACAAACTACCATCACACCTACACAAGCACAAATCAATCAGCACGGCCTGTCAGCCAAGGCCAACATGGAGGCAGGGGTCTAGCCGGGCAACAACTCTCATCTGCACACACTCAACACCACACACCTCGACCTCCAACAATGTGCAGCAGTGAAGCTCACATGCACTGGTGACATTGCACATGCACCCATGACAATCCCAGGGGGTGGTGGGAACCAAGGTGCAGAAACACATCACACATGGCCACTCAACCAGACTCCTGAATGTCTGACACACTGCACACTACGCTGTACATGGACATGACGGCAATACCACACCAACCAATGGGATCCCAGCCACAGTCACACACCTATGAAGAAACCAAGGTCACCCACAAAGAACACACATAGACAACTACCAACATTGCAGCCCTGAGGAGTGCCAGCAGTCACACACACAACGTGTCACAACCAATGAAAGCTAACACAAACCAGAAATCACATGACAGGTGTAAACAACAAGTGCAAAGGGGAATCCTGACTGTGACACATCAGCGTCTGCCCAGCAAACACACCTATGGGTGACACCCTGATGACCAGTAATGTGCCATGCACCCACATCACAGAGAACCCAGGGAGAAGACTTTTGGCGAACATAGCTCAACTCAGCAAGCATCACAAACAGGAACATCACTAGGGATCCCAGCATGCACACACACACATGCTCATACAACACACACCTTGGGCGCACGAGATGTCACAGGAGTACACACTGCCATGAGGGGACTCCACTCCTGTGTGAGGAAAGCTGTGCCATATGTCGCATCAGTAGGGCTCCATCATGTCAGCAGAACACTTGGTCACACAGTCAACAATTAGCACCAAATGAAGGCTCCCGTCACATCAGCCTGGTCATGGGAATGTCAACGAAATCAACAGCACAGATCCAACACACATGTATAGCAAGTTGCACTGACAACACAGATGAGTCCTTCCCCATTGATGCCCAAACCTGCATGTCCAGTGGAGATGGCCACACGGTCAGGGAACTAGACTAATTGAACAATGGCAAACACAACAGATGTGCATGGGTGGAACCCACAGATGTGACATTGCTAATGTAAGTAGGAAATCCCATTGCCAAATATTGAAAACATGACACCCTCAGATGCTGCTAAGGATGACATGGATACACCACAGGATAGGACACTGTCCCCCTGGAACACATGGGTTCCTGCACAGTAACACTTCATTTTCATGAGTCCAAATATCACCATCACTGCAGCAAGGGCATGGTTAGCGTCATCAACATCATGTACATCAGAAGTAAAAGCACTAGAGAACAGAAAGTTGCTTTATTCAGCATGTGGGTTCAAAACTTGGAAGAACTGTAAGGTATCAACAAAGGCCAATGGCCAGTCCATCAAGGAAGTCTATACAGGGTGACAGTGGCAGATGTCACCCTACGCATGCCTGCACTGATCACAACCGGGGACAATCCCCTAGGAGGGGCATACGGGGGCAGGCCAGGCACCGCAGGGACAGGATCAGGGCTCACCAGGAGGAGGCAGGGAAGGGGCGGTGGGTGCTGGAGAGCCACTGACAACTGCAGTGGAGGTGTCTGACATGGTGTGTGCCGGCACAACTGGGGGGCATGACTCAGATGTTGTGGGTGCCGGCACAACTGCAGTGGACCCTGCAGATGGAGTGGACAGGTCCGCCACTGCAGCGCCCAAGTCAGACAGGGTGATAGTGGACTCCACTGCAGTGCCCACCTCCAGGGGAGGAGAATGGGGATCAGGTAAGGTGGGCAGGACAGAGGGGGAGGACACCCTCACCACATCAGTGGTACAGACAAGCGCAGTGGGGGTGTGGGGCCGGAAGAGCAAGTGGCAGGGGGAGAAGGCCTGACCCTTCTGGGAATGGTGTATCTGTGGGTGGGGGAACCTGGGGCAGGGTGTGGTGGGGCACCTGTGGAGTGGGGACTGAGGGATGGAGGAAGGAGACTTGGTGCCTGAGCTGCAGGGTGGCGGTGGGGTCTTGCTCTTCCGGGACCGGGGGGACTTGCGGGTGGGGGCCTCAGTCGGTCTGCGCCTGGGGGATGGTGTCCGGGGGCCAGGGGCACTCCGCTCCGTGTGGGTGGGCTTCCTCTTCCTCCTGAATGCTGGATCAGCTGGATCGGAGGGGAAGAGGCCAAGGTCACAGAGGAAGAGCCGCTGTGTCTTTGGGGTTGCAGGTGAGGCAAGGGAGGGGTCTTTGGAGGGAGAGGCAACTGAGGACTGCGCAGTGCTTGTGGATGCGTGTGTTTGTGCCTGTGCCCCATCCCCTGTGAGTGTGGTTGCAGTCCCCTGACGGTGCGTGCATGTGCGTCTTGTTTGTGGCGTGTGTGTCTGTGTGCTGCATGTGTCTGTGCTGGTGTGTGCCTGTGCCAGTGTGTGTGTGCTTGGGACGAGTAAGGTGCTGGGGAGTGTGGATGGGGCAGAGGCAGGAGGGGTGAGGGACTGTCGGAGGAGGGACACTGCTGCTGTCAGGGAGGAGTCCATGGACCTATTGCCCCTCTGTAGGTCAGACATGCCCGATGAGATGCCCTCCATGAATGACACCAGCTGAGTCAACAGACTGGTGTGTGCATGGAGGACACTCAGCATCGCTGTCTGTCCTACATGGAGCTGGAGGAGGAGGTACACAGACTCCTCACTCAGGGCAGCAGGGGACACAGGGGCAGGGGGTGCGGTGCCTGGCCCGAAGGAGACACGCTCCCGAACATGGGAGCCTCCACGGACCTCGGGAATGGGAGCCGACGGGAGGGCGGTGGTGGTGGTGGTGGTGGCGGGGACAGCAACACTAGCTGGGGTGTGGTGGCTGCTGACACCCGCCTCCATAAGGGAGTCATCGTCCGAGTTGCTCTGGTCCTCAGCTGAGGTGAATGGTGCTGAGGACTCCTCGGTGTGGCTCCCCTCGCCCTCCGTGCCACTGGGTCCCTCCGACCACTCCTCGGCTGCTGACCCAGTCTGGCTCTGCGGCTCCTCCTGGTCCGTGGAGCTGTCCCCTCCTGTGGCCGTGGAAGTATCTGCAATCAATAGGGAAACAGACAGACATCAGTCACCTGCACCGAACGCACACACCACAGTAAGTACAGCACATTACAGAGCAAGCCCTGGCATCCTTAGTTGAACATTGCTAAAACTGCACAAACAGAACAGGAGAAGTCAATTGTCAGTCTGATGGTCAACCATGGCACTCACATCCCACCTGGCCTATGCACCCATCTGTCTGGTGTCTGTTGGATGGCAATACCCCAGTGTGGACACATGCACCACCTACACAGTATTTGGACAGTGCAGAGAACCCGGTGAAGCATGTGGACATGCACACATCACAACTCTTGCCACTGAGTCAGTGCAGGTGTCCGGATGAAAGGGATGCCCAGAGTCTAATAGGAAATGCATGTGATGCATACCAGTGACAGACACCATGATGCACCCATGTCCTGATAGCCATTGCCACAATGGTGTGCATGTAGCACATGTCACTCCCCTGCAGGATCACTAATAGGAAGTCACATGCCATGGCACAGCCATGCCTGCTAAGTCATACATCACTGTCTCCAGTCACATGGGCAGGGCAGCCAGACAACAACACTCTGCACTGTGTCACAATAGTAGATCATGGGGAATGCAAGTCCTGGAGCTGAACAAGTGCACATGTACATCCCCCACACACCACATCATCTGTACCCTCATCTGTCCAGGTCATACCCATTGGACATATGGGAGACCTGTAACGCTACCCTCTGCACCTGAGCACATCACAATCTGCTGTGAATGGGAAACAGCTGCCTGAACCTCATATTCGCATACCCCAGTCTGCACGGTCAGGTGATCAAACACCTATGTGTCACACAAGTATCATCTCCTATGGTCACATCTCCGGTGGCATGCGGAGCCCCAACCGAGGAACACCCCAGCAGACCTGACAACGAAGCCACAGCACACTGACACAGAGGCAGACACCTGAGGGGACAAATCACTGAGCAAAACGTGTCAGCTGATACACGGCAGTGGGAGTACAGAGTGTATTGTATGGCCTGGAGTAGGCATGACTGTCCTGTCCCACATGAATGAGGGATGAGCCCTGGACAGTAGGCAGCTGGCTAAGTATGTGTGACACACGTTATATACACACTCCTGGGGCACAAACATTGTTCCCACCCGCAGCATGGGTGTGTGCCAGATACCCCAGGCACATGTGGTGGATCAGCTCAGCAATTGGGCCACATATCAAAGTGACACGCAGAACACATGTCAGAACACAGGCAATGTGTAAGCAATGGACCCACCCATGATGCCCACCACAGAGTCAGGGAAACAGATGCTGTCCCCCACCTTGAGTCAAGCAAACTGCAAGGACACAGTACCCAAGTGACACAATACCCTGACTGTAAGGGCCACACCTGGGTATCAGATGAGGAGTGGGCAGTGCACAATAGAGGGACATGGGTCCTGGACCACAAGACTGATGTACTGTGGAAGTTTAACCAGGCCAGAGGAGGGCACATAGCATGGCAGACATAGTTCACAATGCAGACATGGACTCACCCCCTCCTTGCTGCTCTCTGGCCTTCAGCTGCCCATCCAGATCAGGGAAGACCACCGCCAGGATCCTCAGCATGTGGGGGTCAGGGTCCGGTGTCCGCCCCTCCTGCGAGGAGGCGACAGCTTCAGCTGGACCCGTGCGATCCTCCGGGTCCAGCCCCGAAGGTCCTGCCACCTCTTCTGGCAGTTGCGGATCCGGCGCTTGTAGACCCCCACGGATCTCACTGCCCGGACGATGGTCAGCCATATCTTCTGCTTCTGGTGGGCATCAACCTGTGAGGATGACAAAGTGAGAATGCCATCACTACACGTGCAACATAACCGTGCATTACACAGTTGGATATACATGTCTCAATCACAGGGGCATATGATGTACACAGGCAGTGCAACGATGGCCATGGACAGTATGCCAGCAGTTACTACATGGTATCATTGCCTGGGCAGTACATCCTTGTTTAAATGCACTGTCACTGCACTATACCTGTCCAGTGCATGTAACTACACACTATGGGGGGTGACAACTACTCAGTGAGCCTGCTAGCCAGTGGCGTGCAGACTGTTAGCCTTGCTAGTCAGACAACATGCACATTTAGAAAGGCAGTGGACAGAACACTCACCTGCTCCCCTGCTTTCCCATACAGCTTGCTGTACTGTGGAAGGAGGCCATCCAGCAGGGCCTGGTTCTCCTCAGTGCTGAAGGCTGGGGCTCTCTCCACAGTACGTGCCATTGCAGGGTCCAGAGGGTGCAGAAACAGCAGCAGTGTAGTGGCAGATGTCGTCCTGGAGCATGTAGTGCAGGCAAGTGAGCTCTCAGGGGAACAGCCAGCATTATATGTGTGCTGCAGAGGCAGATACTGTCCCATGTGTCCAAAGTGATAGGTCCAAGTCGTTTGCATCATCTGAATCTGGCCAATCCATGGAATTGCACCACTTACACACGCCCCCAGCATCCTTCAAATGTTCAACTTCATGACACCCATGAAATTGCAACATTGTTGTGGGTGACCAACTGAATTTACAGCATCAGACTCGTTCAAATTTTGAAAACGCCTCCGTTGCCAGGCCATAGCCAATGGGTGCGCATCGATCGGACCATTGCTGTTCAACGCGTACATAGGATACAACGCGTACCCGCACACATTGAATGCAATGGGCCGGCCGGGAACACCGATCGGACCATTGCTGTTCAACGCGACATAGGATACAACGCGTACTCGCACACATTGAATGCAATGGGCCGGCCGGGAACACCGATCGGACCATTACTGTTCAACGCGTACATAGGATACAACGCTGCACCCGACACATTGAATGCAATGGGCCGGCCGGGAACACCGATTGGACCATTACTGTTCAACGCTGTACATAGGATACAACGCGCACCCGCACACATTGAATGCAATGGGCCGGCCGGGAACACCGATCGGACCATTGCTGTTCAACGCGTACATAGGATACAACGCGCACTGCACACATTGAATGCAATGGGCCGGCCGGGAACACCGATCGGACCATTGCTGTTCAACGCGTACATAGGATACAACGTGTACCAGCGCACATTGAATGCAATGGCCAATGTGTGCTGTCCAACGCGTATTGCGGGTACAACACGTGCCAGCGCACATTGAATGCAATGGCCAATGTGTGCGCACTGATCGGTCCATTGCTGTCCAACGCGTATTGCGGGTACAACGCGTGCCAGCGCACATTGAATGCAATGGCCAATGTGTGCGCACTGATCGGTCCATTGCTGTCCAACGCGTATTGCCAATACAACGCGTACCAGCGCACATTGAATGCAATGGCCAATGTGTGCGCACTGATCGGTCCATTGCTGTCCAACGCGTATTGCGGGTACAACGCGTGCCAGCGCACATTGAATGCAATGGCCAATGTGTGCGCACTGATCGGTCCATTGCTGTCCAACGCATCCCTGTACAAGTCACTGGCATATGTCACCATGCCTGTCACAGGTGAACATATGCCAGCCACATATACTTCCCAGGGAGTGAGGGGCACACCTACAACACCACAGCCTGTCCAAACTGTATCCTAGGGCATGTAAGGCTGCATTACCTATTCCGTGTATGGGGGTGAACATGTTGTTCTGTGGGTGTCACTTGGGGGCAGCCACCCCCAGGCTGTGCACGTGTTTATGGGGACAGAATCCTTGGTGTTTCGTGTACATGACCACTGTGATGTGCAACTGTTCATATCTGAGCATGTGGCATGGTCACAGTTCACGGTGGTGTATGTGTATGTCATGTCACATACCCCCTGAGTCCCATGTGGGACGTTATGTTCAACCCAGGGTGACCCATTGGCACAATAGTGATGGTCCTCCACAGTCTGTGTGCATGTTGTGTTTACAATGTCTCTGATTTCATGTGCACAATGGGAGGCAGTCTCCACATCCACGTTGTTTGTGCATGGACTTTGATGTTGTGCGTGTGTGTGTCACAGACGTCCATGTCTGTCCTGCTGAGGCAACAGGGACCACTACCTGTGGGGGTCATGGTTGTTTTGCTGTGGTGTATACATGATACACCATGTCATGCCAGTGTCCATGTGGCAATACAGGGTCCCTGGGAATCTACCTGTCGTTGAGCTGTGATGCCTGGGGCACATCAGTCCTCACATGTCACTGTGGGGTGTGTTTGTTATTTGGCAGCAGGAGATGGGAACTGGGACACGGCCTCATGGTATCCAATGGCACGACCTGGGACTTATTGATGCCACTTGTTGAACTGTGATGTTAGATGTTGGCCATGTATGTGCCATACATATCCGTACGGAACTGCACACATCATGTACTTGTGCCTCATTATGATGTATCATGTGATGTTGAGTGTGTTCAATGCCACATATGTGGGGTGACTGACAATCTTGCTTTCTTCACCTATGCACTGCAGGGCACCAGCTGTCCATAGACCATTCCCTGACCTGGCAACGATGGTGGAACGTGACAGCATCCGACGGTACCGCTTCACCAGGCAGCTGATTGAGGATTTGGCAGTGCGCTTGGCATCACATTTGCAACCTGGCCGTCCGTACCCTACAGCGCTGACCCCCAAGGTGAAGGTGATGGCAGCCCTACACTTCTTTGCCACCGGTACCTTTCAACACACTCTGGCGACTGCTGGTGGGATGTCACAGACCATGTTCAGCCGTGTGCTCCGGGATGTTTTGGAGGCTATGTTGATATACCTGAACCAGTACATCTATTTCCCTAGACTCCAACGACTCACTGGCGTGAAGAGTGACTTCTATGCCCTGGGGAGGATGCCGCATGTCATTGGCTCCATTGATGGGACACATGTGGCTTTGGTACCACCACAGGCCCAAGAGCAGGCCTACCGTAACCGCAAACACTACCACAATGCACTGGTGGTCTGTCATGCAGATATGAGCATCACACACGTGTGTGCCCGTTTCCCTGGTTCTGCACACGATGCCTACGTGATGAGGAGTAGTCGCATCCCGAGGATGATGGCACAGATGCGGAACCAGCGTGCCTGGCTTGTTGGTGTGTACTGACTTTGTACCATTGTGTGTGTTCTGCTATGTAGTGTTCCACCCTCTTTTCCAACTCTGCTAATGTGCAATTGTCTGTATGTAGGTGACTCCGGATACCCCAACATGCCGTGGTTGCTGACGCCCTCAGGAACCCTGTGACACCAGCCCAGATGCGCTACAATGAGGCACATGGTCGGACCAGGAGAGTGATTGAGCGGACATTTGGTCTCCTGAAGAGCCGCTTCCGCTGCCTCGACAAGACAGGAGGGTCCCTCCCATATGCCCCAGCAAAGGTGTGCAAGATTATCATCGTCTGCTGCATGCTCCACAACCTGGCAGTGCGGAAGGAGTTGCCTCTCATCCTGGATGACGATGACCAACGTCCGCCACCTGTGGAGGATCCTGGCCTGGACCACGATGCCAGTGATGATGATGATGATGATGATGGTGATGTCCGCACACAGCTCATCACCAACTTCTTCAGCTGAATGTGAGTATCCAGAGATGGCATGTCAATGATGTGAGTTTGCATGATATGTGTTGGTGGTGCTCTGGTGCTGTTTGAGTGTGTCCATGGGCTACATGTCTGTATGCGTGTGGCGATGTGTCCTTGCAGGTAGTCTGTACTCCCCAACAGTGTTGACATGCTAACTTGGTTCTGGGTGGGTATCTTGTAACATGTATTGTGCATGAGTATTGCAGTTCTGTCCTGTTCTTCAGTGCTTTTGACTGTGTGTCATTTCTGTCCTTCACAGGGTACTTTCAGAGTCGTTTGGTCAACTGTGATCCCCAACACCGTGATTCGACTTCCCGGGTGGTAGCTGTTGTGTCCCTACAGGTGATGTGCACCACACCCATGGACTTCCTTCCTTCTACACTTGTTGACTGTGTGCCCGCTGCCAGGTGGGATTACCTTGCATCTGTGGTGGTTACAACATGTTGCAAATGTGTAATAAACCTGTGCTTCACTTTGTGATGTGCGTTGTCTGTGGTCACACATCTCACTGACATTTGCTTACTGCACCAGTGGGCTAGTTAACACAGACTGTGAATAGGTGTTGGGTCTGTGCAATGCAACGTATTTCCTGGCAACACCAGTGTAGGCGATGAGTCAGACGGCCATGGTGTGTATGTGTTGTGTAGCCCTGGTGGTGTGCCTCCCCCATATGTGTGACGTCGCCATGACTCACATGCCGGTGTTGTACTTGCTGTAGCAGTTAGCATGCACAGTGTCATTTCCCGATCATCATCGCAACTTCTGAGACAACATAGGAATCACAACAGAGGCAAGTATGGTGTATAAGTGAGTTTATTGACATACATGTGTGAGTATAGTGCACAGGTTGTTGGGTGCTGTACATTGTGATTGTGATCCAAAGTTCCTAGATAATTTGGAAGTCCTGGTAGCAGAAATGTCCAGAGTAAAGTCCACAGTAATCAGAGACATTGGTCCAACTTGAGCTCCCCATGTCATGTGGGAGAGTTGTGTTGCAGTCAACAGGGTGAACAGTTTGCACACAAAGGTGATTATCCAGAACAGGTTTTGGCTTCCTGGGGTTGCACATGGCCATCGGCCTCTCACTTGCCCCTCCTCGGACGGCCCCTCTTCTTTGGGGGACCCTCAAGTGCAGGCTGCTGCGGTGCAGGGGACTCTCCGCCAGAGTCATCCGCCCTCCCTGTGGCAGTTGCAGTTGTTTCAGCACCAGATGTTGTGGGCACACAGGGAGGTGTTGACTGGTTGCTGCTCATCTGGCGGAGGCATTGTAATATGTCCCTATGCACCGCCGTCATCTCTTGCAGTGTGTCCCATTTGGACTCCACGCGGGACATGTGTGAGTCCAAGCGGGCATGATGGGCAGCCTGCTGCTGTTTAATGTCCCTGAGGAGCCCCACTACCTGGCTGAAGTCTCCGGTGCTGGACTGGTACGCATCGGCTATGCGTGCCAGTTGTGGGACATCATGTAGTCCAGACCCTCTGTGAGCAGCGACCTATGTCTCCCACCCCTCCCACCACCCCTGGCGACACGTGCAGTACCTGAGGTGGCAGGCACAGGTGACCGTGGGCCACCTTGTGGGTTGTTGGTGGTGGTGGTGTCCATGGCCCCACGTTGGTCCAGGGTCCCTGTGCTGGTGGTGGTGCTGCTCCTTGGTCTGTCCATGTCGGCAGGGGTGGTATGTGTGTTGACAGTCGTTGGAGGGGTGGGTGCAGGGGGTGCAGCTGGTGGTCCTGCTGGTGCTGCATGATGACTTGCTCCGGAGGTGCCAGGTAAGTCTTCTTCATCCGAGGAGGGCAGAGGCTGTTCCACACCAGTGAGCTCCGTATCCTCTTGAGCCTGGGACGAGGACTCCTCAGCATCTGCTGCTGTGTCCCCATCATCACCTGTTTTTGGGAGACACACACAATGTATGTTATGTTTTTGCAGGCATCAATGGTTGACACACCTGACAGTTGTGACTGTGCCTCTGGATGCGGGCCTGTACATTGCATTGTCCTAAGTTGTCACAGTCAGGGGTTGATATTGGTGTAGCACATTGTCCTGCATTATTTGGGCATTTTTATGTGAATGTTGGGGTGTGTACATGGTCTGCATTGGTTGTATTTGGTTGTCATCCGCTCCTCCTTCCCACCCAGCCAGATATTCCACCATGGAAGGTGCTTCCATTGCAGGGAGTGCAAGTTGTCTTTCAGGATGTCAGTCAGTGGTGTCCTGCTGTTGGTTGTTGCACAGTTGCCAGCAGGTCCTTGTGCTCCCCACAGCAGTGCCCAGTGTCAGCCATCTTGTCAGTTGTTTTCCACTCCCTGTGATGTGCGCATGGTTCAGGGTGGTGTTGATGGGACAGTTGTGGGGGTGACCAATATCTGTGGCTACCACTCCCATCATGCTATTGCCTCCACCCCACTTCCCAGCATGCCCATACTTACTTGCTTTTGGGTGGACTTCAGTGTGTGTGAGTGTGAGAGCAATGGCAAGATGGCTGACAGTGGTGTCCTGCTGTTGGTTGTTACACAGTTGCCAGCAGGGCCTTGTGCTCCCCACAGCAGTAGCCAGTGTCAGCCATCTTGTGAGTCCTTTTCCACTCCCTGTGATGTGAGCATGGTTAAGAGTGGTGTTGATGGGCCAATTGTGAGGGTGAGCAATATCTGTGCCTACAACTCCCATCATGCTATTGCCTCCACCCCCCTTCCCAGCATGCCCATACTTCCTTCCTTTTGACTCTGCTTCCCTGTGGGGTGGGCTGCCTGTGCTGACAGGATGGCTGGGAGTGTTGTCCGGGCAGTTGTTTGGCTAAATGTCCCAGGAGTGTCCCTGTGCTTCACACAGCATGACCCAGGGTGGTGGTTCTTTGTGGGACCTTGAGTTAGGATGTGAGGCATTGCATTCCGCCAGGTGGGTTCTGTGGAGTATGTGTTGTGGGGGTGTGTGAGGGGAGGTGCTTGTGACTATGGTCAGTGCTGTGAGTCCTCCTTCCCACCCAGCCAGATATCCCACCATGGACCGTGCTTCCATTGCAGGGAGTGCAAGTTGTCTTTCAGGATGTCAGTCAGTGGTGTCCTGCTGTTGGTTGTTGCACAGTTGCCAGCAGGGCCTTGTGCTCCTCACAGCAGTGCCCAGTGTCAGCCATCTTGTCAGTTGTTTTCCACTCCCTGTGATGTGCGCATGGTTCAGGGTGGTGTTGATGGGACAGTTGTGGGGGTGACCAATATCTGTGGCTACCACTCCCATCATGCTATTGCCTCCACCCCACTTCCCAGCATGCCCATACTTACTTGCTTTTGGGTGGACTTCAGTGTGTGTGAGTGTGAGAGCAATGGCAAGATGGCTGACAGTGGTGTCCTGCTGTTGGTTGTTGCACAGTTGCCAGCAGGGCCTTGTGCTCCCCACAGCAGTGCCCAGTGTCAGCCATCTTGTCAGTTGTTTTCCACTCCCTGTGATGTGTGCATGGTTCAGGGTGGTGTTGATGGGACAGTTGTGGGGGTGACCAATATCTGTGGCTACCACTCCCATCATGCTATTGCCTCCACCCCACTTCCCAGCATGCCCATACTTACTTGCTTTTGGGTGGACTTCAGTGTGTGTGAGTGTGAGAGCAATGGCAAGATGGCTGACAGTGGTGTCCTGCTGTTTGTTGTTGCACAGTTGCCAGCAGGGCCTTGTGCTCCCCACAGCAGTAGCCAGTGTCAGCCATCTTGTGAGTCCTTTTCCACTCCCTGTGATGTGAGCATGGTTGAGAGTGGTGTTGATGGGCCAATTGTGAGGGTGACCAATATCTGTGCCTACAACTCCCATCATGCTATTGCCTCCACCCCCTTCCCAGCATGCCCATACTTCCTTCCTTTTGACTCTGCTTCCCTGTGGGGTGGGCTGCCTGTGCTGACAGGATGGCTGGGAGTGTTGTCCGGGCAGTTGTTTGGCTAAATGTCCCAGGAGTGTCCCTGTGCTTCACACAGCATTACCCAGGGTGGTGGTTCTTTGTGGGATCTTGAGTTAGGATGTGAGGCATTGCATTCCGCCAGGTGTGTTCTGTGGAGTTTGTGTTGAGGGGATGTGTGAGGGGAGGTGCTTGTGACTATGGTCAGTGCTGTGAGTCCTCCTTCCCACCCAGCCAGATATCCCACCATGGACCGTGCTTCCATTGCAGGGAGTGCAAGTTGTCTTTCAGGATGTCAGTCAGTGGTGTCCTGCTGTTGGTTGTTGCACAGTTGCCAGCAGGGCCTTGTGCTCCTCACAGCAGTGCCCAGTGTCAGCCATCTTGTCAGTTGTTTTCCACTCCCTGTGATGTGCGCATGGTTCAGGGTGGTGTTGATGGGACAGTTGTGGGGGTGACCAATATCTGTGGCTACCACTCCCATCATGCTATTGCCTCCACCCCACTTCCCAGCATGCCCATACTTACTTGCTTTTGGGTGGACTTCAGTGTGTGTGAGTGTGAGAGCAATGGCAAGATGGCTGACAGTGGTGTCCTGCTGTTGGTTGTTGCACAGTTGCCAGCAGGGCCTTGTGCTCCCCACAGCAGTGCCCAGTGTCAGCCATCTTGTCAGTTGTTTTCCACTCCCTGTGATGTGTGCATGGTTCAGGGTGGTGTTGATGGGACAGTTGTGGGGGTGACCAATATCTGTGGCTACCACTCCCATCATGCTATTGCCTCCACCCCACTTCCCAGCATGCCCATACTTACTTGCTTTTGGGTGGACTTCAGTGTGTGTGAGTGTGAGAGCAATGGCAAGATGGCTGACAGTGGTGTCCTGCTGTTTGTTGTTGCACAGTTGCCAGCAGGGCCTTGTGCTCCCCACAGCAGTAGCCAGTGTCAGCCATCTTGTGAGTCCTTTTCCACTCCCTGTGATGTGAGCATGGTTGAGAGTGGTGTTGATGGGCCAATTGTGAGGGTGACCAATATCTGTGCCTACAACTCCCATCATGCTATTGCCTCCACCCCCTTCCCAGCATGCCCATACTTCCTTCCTTTGACTCTGCTTCCCTGTGGGGTGGGCTGCCTGTGCTGACAGGATGGCTGGGAGTGTTGTCCGGGCAGTTGTTTGGCTAAATGTCCCAGGAGTGTCCCTGTGCTTCACACAGCATTACCCAGGGTGGTGGTTCTTTGTGGGATCTTGAGTTAGGATGTGAGGCATTGCATTCCGCCAGGTGTGTTCTGTGGAGTTTGTGTTGAGGGGATGTGTGAGGGGAGGTGCTTGTGACTATGGTCAGTGCTGTGAGTCCTCCTTCCCACCCAGCCAGATATCCCACCATGGACCGTGCTTCCATTGCAGGGAGTGCAAGTTGTCTTTCAGGATGTCAGTCAGTGGTGTCCTGCTGTTGGTTGTTGCACAGTTGCCAGCAGGGCCTTGTGCTCCCCACAGCAGTAGCCAGTGTCAGCCATCTTGTGAGTCCTTTTCCACTCCCTGTGATGTGAGCATGGTTGAGAGTGGTGTTGATGGGCCAATTGTGAGGGTGAGCAATATCTGTGCCTACAACTCCCATCATGCTATTGGCTACACTGACTTGCCCAGCATACACATATTTCCTTTCTTTCAGTGGGCTTCACTGTGTGGTGGTGTTGTAGTGGTGGCTACTTGTCTGGATGTGTTTGTCAGTTATATTTGTGCCACTGCCTAGCTGTAGTTGTAGTTGTGTTTGTACATGTGATGACACAGTTAAATGTCACTTTGTGATGGCATGTGTTGTGTTTCTCTGAGTGACATACACATTTTGGGATGATTCTGTTCTGGTTGCTGTGTATTTGCTAAGAGTGCATGGTTTGACTCTCCCCTTGACAGTGATGTGTGTGTGTAGTCGCAGAATATTGTGTACATTTGTTGTGTACTCACCAGGCTCTGGGATGTTTTCTAGTCCATAGACGCTCACTGGTGGTAGGATGGCCCGCACCTTTTCCTCCCAGGGCCTGAGGTATACTGGTTTGGCAGGAGGGCCACTGCCGGTGTGTTGGCTCAAGATGTAGTCCTTCTTCAACAGCTCCTTGACCCTCCTGCGCACGTCATACCACCTGTTCTGGATGTCTGTCTTTGTGCGCAAACATGGTGATTGTGCGTTCACCCTGTCGACGATCCACTCCCACATCTTTGTTTTCTGTGACATGGGTGTCTGTTGGACCAGTGTACCAAAGAGCTGTGGCTCTACCCTAAGGATCTCATCTACCAGGACTTCCAATTCACTATCTAGGAACTTGTGATTCTTCTTTGGGGGCATGGTGATGGGTGGTGATGGTGAGTGATGTGTGTGTTGGTGTGCAGGTGAAGGTGTGTGAGTGTGTGTTTTGCTAGGTGTATGTGAGGTTTCTATTTGTTGTGGTGCTGATGGTGTGTGGCTTGTGTGATGGATGAGCTGTGGGTGTGTGGTTGCTGTCTGTTGAGTGCTGGCAGGTAATTTGAATTTGCAAAGGATCATGGTAGGGATTTGTGTCCTTTATATGGGTGGAGTTGTGGGTGTGTCTTTGTTCCCTGCCCCACCCCCCAGTATTTATTGGCTTTGTAATTGCTTGTTTGGTCTTTTTTTGTTTTCCCTTTGTACTTTTCGTGCATGTAGGAGACGTTCTTGTGACCGAGTCGGACCCTGCAGTTGTCTCGTACGGGCTTGTCCGTTTCGTTCACGCTGTGTTTGTGCTGTTTTCTATGCTGCGTACGCGTCGGTCGCGGTGTTTTGGGTTGCTTCGGCTCGCAGTTTCGTATGCGTGTCGGTCGTACGGCTTGTCCTCCGTGCGACTCGGTCGTGTTTTCCACGCCTTGCATCGTACTTGGCGGGTGGGAGTCCGCGGGTACGTCTCGTTCGGTATTGTTCCGGGTGCGAGTCCGTCGGTTCGAATCGCGTGTTTTTCCGGCCGCATTGCTGTTTTCCACGCGGCTCGGTCGTTCGGCTTGTGTTCCGTACGAGTCGGTCGGGTTTTGCTCGCTTCTCATCGTACTTGGTGGGTCGGGCTGCACCGGTACGTGTCGGTCGGAATGTATTCCGGCTCCGAGTCGGTCGGTACGTTTTCCGGCCGGAATCGGAATCGGCCCCTAAGCATTGTCATATAAACTGAACATCAGGGCATATATACAGTATGTAAATATTGGATGTGCGGATACAGACAAGGCACACCTCAATGTGGAGCACAGGCACAACATGTTGCCTCCACAACAACTGAAATTAAATCACACTGTGACAATAAGCACAAATTAACCAAGACTTTTGAAAACTGTCAGAGTCGAGTGTGTTGTACAGATCCCTGATCCCAAGAAAAGTTGCAATCTGTAACTGCATTGTGTGTCTGGGAGGTCACATGTCTCCATACACCAGCCAAAGGACCCTGTGAAGGAGAGACATAGAACAGTCTTGAAATACCAAATTATTTGCATACATCTCCAAGAGATATTTCATACTTCAAATTTTTAAAATGTGAACACTAGCTAGGAGTAATGTCAACACTGTACTGGTGAACATGCTAACTCAATGGACACCAAACAACTTAAAGGATCATGTTAAGTAGCATGCACCGACACGTATACAAAGATATTGTACAACATACACACATCATGCAAAGAAAGTGCTTTGCCAACTCATCATTGCATACATACAATCATGAGAACAAGTTGTTGATGAGCTGTCTCCGAACATCCTCCTCCTCCTCCTCATCATTGGCAACATGCCCCAGGCCTGGATCCTCCCCTGCTGGAGGCTGCTGGTACCCGTCATCTTGGATGAGAGATAACTCATTCCTCACTGCCAGGTTGTGAAGCATGCAACACACAATGATGATCTTACACACCTTCGATGGTGCATATTGGAGGGCTCCTCCTGTACGGTCCAGGCAGCGAAATCTGCTTTTCAGTAGCCCAAATGTCCGCTCAACCACTCGCCTGGTCTGCCCATGTGCCCATTAAAACAAAACTCAGCAGGGGTGACAGGGTTCCTTAGTGGTGTCAGCAACCACGGCAAGTGGGGTATCCAGAGTCTCCTAAATTTAAACAGAAAATACTTCATGTGTCTGAAAACAGGGTATAACCTGACATACAAGCATCACACAACATAAACAGACAACATTACCCACCAACAAGCCAGGCCCGCTCATTTTGCAGCTGAGACATCATTTGTGGGATCCTAATGTTTCTTATAATATAGGCGTTGTGTGCTGATTCCCGGAAATGGGCACAGACATGTGAGATCGTCATATCAGGCAGACATACCACCAGGGCATTTATGGAGTGGTAATGCTTACGATTCCTGTATGTTTGTTCGTTGGCTTGTGGTGGGATCAAAGCCACATATGTACCATCAATGGAGCCAATGACATGTGGCATTCTGCCCAAAGCATAAAAGTCACTCTTGATGTTGACAAACTGTCCTGGTGTTGGGAACTTGATGTACAGGTTCAGAAAATGTAACATTGCCTCCAACACATCACAAAGCACACGGCTAAACATTGTCTGTGACATCCCACCAGCAGTAGTCACAGTATACTGGAAGGATCCTGTGGCAAAAAAATGTAGGGCCGCCATCACCTTCACCTTGGGGGTCAGCGCAAAGGGATATGGGCGTCCAGGTTGCAAATGTGGGGCTAACTGGTCTGCCAACTCCACAATGAGTGGTTCGGTGAAGCGGTACCGCCTGGTGCTATCCCGTTCTTCCATGGTCTGGAGGTCCGGGAAGGGTCTGTGGACAGCTGGTGCCCTTCGGTACCTATGTTACAGGTGAAAGCATATTTTAGGACACTTTCCAATGTAGTGAGGCACATGCAATTACACAAATACAACATTAAATAAAGACACAAAGAAGTCAGATGCGTAAGATTGAGCCCAGACACAGAGCACAGCTATGTGACCCTTCCCAGACATGTCACATTAACATGGTTGTGCAACAATTACAGTTCTGTACTGTGATTACTCACTGGTGTCTGTCACTGTCCATGTGATCAAACATCACATACTCAACACACACCTAAGAAAGTATCAGAGACAGAGGTTTGTCACAACTAGCACATGGTTGAAAGGTACATAGACCTGGATCATGTAATGCCACCTTGGTGGGACACTAGATACAGACAGCGTGTCACCATGCACACCACTGTCACAGTGTGGACACTGTCATGATGTCATGTCTGACATACATGTACTATCACATACCCAAAAATATTAGAATGTGTGGCACAGTTAGATATGAAAAGCATCCATGTATGCCTGTGACACAAAGACACAACAGCAACTCACATGGTAAATACAAGATGATGTGTCAGATAAATTTCATTGAGAACATCATCAATGAAGTGTCTGCGTTGTACAAGACTCAGATACTGTGGATTTACTCACAATGACTTAACACTATGCACTTTCTAACACACAGTCCAAGAAAGCAGTGATCCTGTGTGGACATAACCTTGGTTAACACAGTGATCCCCTGGGACTGTGTCCAAGCCTAGGAGGGTGATCTGTGAAGTGGTCACTCATAGATGTGATGTTCCTCAACAACAATGTTTTGTGTGCCCATCAAGCTTGGATTATCATGGGAGTGTGAGCTATCAAGTACTATGTCCAAAATGACATGTTAAACACTCAGACCTGCAAAATACCATGCATCAGGCGTTAGACTAATGCATTTCAGTGTGGTGGTCCGCATTACCGCACAGAAATGTGAAGTCACGCATTATAGGCATTAGGGCCTGCCCCTGAATGTGAAGCCATAGCGCTGCTAATTCCAATGCCAAGTGAAATTTAAAGGTGGAGTGTGGCAGTGCGCCGCTCCGGCAGGCTGGACGCCTGGCTGTCTGAGCCATGCTAGTGGTACAATGTAATAATTTCCACCCAGTCAGTCGACTTTCAATAGGCAGTACCTCATGCGCTGCTGCCGCCTGTGGCGCATCAGGGTCAGCAGTAGAATTACTCTGAGGCAAATGGCAGTGCTGCTTGCACCATCCATAAATCAACATTGTGATCCCGCGATGACTGGTCCCAGAACTCACGGGACGGTGGCAGTCATGATGGAGCCCAGAGCAGGCGAGCACGCCGCTTGCTGTCTGTGCAGCTGCTGCTGCTGAGAGCCTTTAGAAGCATTGCGTTTTCATATAAGAAGGTGACTGCTTATTCAGTCCGGGGATGGTAGGGGTTCACACCGCCATGCCATGGGACGGAGAAAAAGTTTAAGGTATCAACCCCTGCAAGATGTCCTTAAAAATTACCCTCCACATCGCCTTGACGCAACATTGATCAATCGTTGCAGTTAATGGCCAGTCCGATTATTTGTAAGCCTTCCGATGCAGCCATTGCGACCATCGGTTCCCGACAGGCATGAATCTCAAGGGTATCAGAGGGGGTGCCAGAAGGAACTTTTTAGGGAGAGCCCTCTCTGCATTTGTTTTGCTCACTGAGCCCATACTCTGAAGGGTCACTTGGGTTGTCAACCAGCAATGGCTGGAAATTCGTTCTGCCGGCCCCTCAAAGGTCCCGAGCTTGCGCCCATACAATGCTCAGGGTGCACAGAGAACACCAAAAAGTGAGAAATACCAGCAAAACAAAAAGACAGATAACGTTTTCCTATGTCTCTTCGCGCACTTCAGCGCGGTCGGTCTCCATGGGCCCGTGCCTGGAACACCGAGTTTTACAATAATACACGTTGCCAGGGGATTTTAGTTTAAATTAATTAGTATCTTGCAACTGGTCAACCTTCCCACTGAGCGCCGCCGGAAAGAGCATGAGCACAAGCACTTTAAATCACGTGCCGTTTACCCGCTGCATGCCTTCATACTTACTTCAGCACGGACGGCTTTCTCACGTCCCGTGCCTGCCTGATATCTAGTTGCACTTGGATGCTATAAAACTAGCTTCATTCTGAGCTGTCTTCTGTGGCCCTGTAATCTAGAACTGCGCAGTCAAGCAGTCTGTCTATGCTTGAGCAGTGAGTGACACGTTAGTGCACATTATTGTAGTGTAACAGAGTGTGTGTAGGGGGGTGGAGGGGTCATGCTAGTCGACTAGCGCTACATGCAATTTTCCTGATTATAGCGCCAAATAAAACAATGATCTCTCAAGCAGGAGGGCTGTCCCACCCTGTTTAAAAGTAGGATCAGAGTGCAAGGGCACTCACTAGATTAGTGCCCTTCAGTTTCTGGTGCTTTGCAGCAGTTTTAAAATCATCGTTTTCATATTGCTCAAATGGATGTAAATTATGATATTTATGTTTCCCTCGTCTTCATTGCTTTATTTTGCTTGCGAGAAAGTGTCACACATGGTCCTTCAAATGTCACTCATAATTACACTGAAATTTGGAAAATGTCATACATAGCAATTTGAAACCTTGGCAGCTATGATCACTGTACACACACATGTAATGCAGACTAACATTCCTGAATTGCTATACTGTCTGCCTTGCTGCCTGATTAGTGTAGGGTGCCTGAGCCTCACCCAAAACGTGTGGTTTGCATCCTTTGCCTGTTTACTGTAATGGTGACAGACGCGGGTGAGTATTGAATGGACGCGTGAGCCACATCCGAACCGAGCCGGACGCACACATTGGCTGTTGGTCGTCATAGTGACAGACGCGGGTGAGTATTCAAAGGACGCGTTATCCGCATCCGAACCGAGCCAGACGCACACATTGGCTGTTGGTCGTTATGGTGACAGACGCTGGTGAGTATTCAAAGGACGCGTGAGCCACATCCGAACCGAGCCGGACGCACACATTGGTTGTTGGTCGTCATGGTGACAAGCGCACGTCTCGCTTCGTGTACGAATCGCGTGCAATCCGAATTGGTTACCTCACAACAGCAATGTATCAAACTCAATAGTGTTTGGATGCGTATATTTTGAACGTCGCGGTAGGCGTGTCCGATGTGTGCAATGTTATGGATTGGAAAAATTCGGATAATGCGAACAACTCTGACCTATTGCTTTGGACGCATGGAACAGAGTCTGCCTCTGCTGCACAGATATAAGTCTGTCCGTTCCCAAGAGACTTCACTTGCCTGCACTACATGCAACTTTACTGCATTCCAAGATATCTCTGCTGCTGTCTCTGCATCCTCTGGGAGCTACAATGGCACATACTGTGGAGAGGGCACCTGCTTTCACAGAGGAGGAGAACCAGGCCCTGCTGGACAGCCTCCTTCCACAGTAAAGCAAGCTGTACGGCAAACCAGGGGAGCAGGTGAGTGTTGATTACACTGCCTTTTTCATTTGGCCTTGTGTAAAAACATGCACTACTAGCATTGGGATCCCCAGTGGCAAGCATGCATACATAGATTAATGTAAGTCTTAGAGTGTGTAGATTTAGGTTCTGGACAGGTACAGTGATGCAGAAGTGTGTGTAGTGGGTTTGACTTTTCTGCACTGTTCTCATATTTCTGAGGGAGATTTTCACACAGGAAAACTGCCCATGATGATACTTGGCTAACCCTTAGACATTATCTGCCATTCTGACCATGACCTATATGTCCATGTGTGTGATGCATAAACATGTAGCATATGGAGTAATGGTGTGTCACCATGTCATCCTTAGAGGTCGACGCCTATCAGAAGGCTGAAATTTGGCAGACCATCGTCCGGGCAGTAAGATCCGTGGGGATATTCAGACGCCGCATCCGCCACTGCCAGAAGAGGTGGAAGGACCTCCGTGGCTGGACCTGGAGGATTGCAAGGGTCCAGCTGAAGCTGTCACCTCCTCGCAAAAGGGGTGGACGACGGACCCTGACCCCCAACATGCTCCGGATACTGACGGTGGTCTTCCCTGACCAGGATGGGCAGTTGAAGGCCAGACAGCAGCAAGGAGGGGGTGAGTATGTGCCATGTTGCAGAACTATGTTTAACATGCATGTTGTACTCCCTCAGCCTCATACCCTTCTCACAGGTCATCTGTCTGCTAAGACAACACTACTGTGCCAAAATGTAACTATGCCCCATTAACATATGATGGCCAGGTGTGTCCCTTTCCGTCAGTGACATGTGTGTCACTTAGGTCCTGTGTATTGGCTGTAGTCCAATGTCCATGTGCTCAGGACTATATACAACATGTGCATGGATTTGACCATCATGAGTGATGTAATTGTCTGACATGTGTCCGCACATTCACTGATGTATGACCTGTACTCACTGTGGTACATAAATATATGTTCAAAATGGTGCTATTGGTGCAGACAGGTGTGCATTAACAATGCTATACATCCGTGCAGCAGGTGAGACCAATGCTGATGCCTCAGACAAATCATATTGATAAGTGGTCAAAATGTATTGTCCCATACATAGTGCTCTGTGTAATCACATGTATCACATGGACAAAGGACAGGTATGCCAACTCAGGCCATCCAAGACACTGACACATCAGATTTTTGTATCAGGCAACACTTTCACCATTGTAATGTGAAAATCCATGGGTCAGACTTGGTGACAGTGAGTACATGTGCCAATCTTTGAAAGACACAGGTGGTCAATATACAAGTCATGGACATACATCTGATGTCTGGCTTTTGGCTCAGATACACAAGACAAGACTTGTGTGTATCATCCCTTGACTGTGCATACAGGTGGCTTGACCATCTATGTGTATGCTGCATTACTTTCTTCTGGAGAGCTGTAAAATGTTCATGTAGACAGACATTTTTATTCACATACTCCAATGGCTAATTAGAACAACGTGAGCTTGTAAAAGGGTTGCAAAAGGGTTCAAATTGTGTTGAGCATGTAGTGGACATGTATACTTGACACATACAGATGTTAGCTGAAGCAGTAAATACAGGATTGTGACACGGTGCTGACTGTAAACTTGAGATGTACCGTTCCTGTACCAAGATTCCGTACAGACTGTTCAGCCAGACAGGACAGTGGCATAGTGTGGGACATGATTTTTTTAGAGGATGCAGTATTTGTACTTGACAATTGTCATGCATGCAGACCATTACAGCATTGACGTTCAAGACATAGGTGCCCATCATGATGACTGTGGATGGAAGTATGTTTGAAAAGTTAAAAATTTCTAATGTGGGCATACCATTTGCTGTGTCCGTTCCTGACTCCCTTGCAGGAGATGAGACATGTATGTAATGACACATGACCCTCATGAGCATTACAGATCAGACCGCCTGCAAAATAGTGTTGTAGTTGACATGGTTTTGTGGTATTTGACAAACATCTAACCAATGTTTCACATGCCATCATGTGTCTGTGAACCATAGTTTCTTGGCAGACTAAAAAGTGGAGTGTTCAAATATGTGTAAGGATTTAAAACCTGCCAAAAAATGATGCATATGCTTGCTCTGTGATGTGTTGTGATGATACCCACGTGTCAAGTCTTTGCAGATGACTGATGTGAATCTCGTTCTCATCCTTGTTCACAGCATCATCAACGGCTACTGGAGAAGACAGTTCCACGGACCAAGGGGAAGCGGCTAGCCAACCTGGGCTGAGTGTGGAGGAGGAGGAGGGACCCAGTGGCACTGAGGGTGAGGGGAGCCACACTGAGGGCATGTTGGAAACATCTACATCTGCTGAGGACCAAACAAGCTCCAGTGATGACTCCCTTGTGGTGGTGGGTGTTCCCATTTCAGAGCCCACAACATCAGAGTCTGCCCCCACCACCACCACCATCTCCACCCCCACAGCTGCTCCCATTCCAATGGTCTTCCTCTGTGACCTTGGCCTCTTCCCCACTGATCCATCACACCACACTAGCAAGGGGAAGAGTAAACCCCCTGGCACAGAGAGGAGATCCACCTCTGCATGCACACCCTCCCCTAAGAGTAAGAACACCCAGCCCCCCACACGTACATCCCCCAGATCAAAGAAGTCCAAAACCCCACCACCATCCCGCACTTCCCCACCAAAATCCACTTCCTCCCGGTCCCAGTCCCCCCTCCCAAAGATCAAACCTCACACCCATCACAGTTTTGCCCACACACCGTTACACCATCCTCAAGAAGGTCAGCCCTCCCCCTTCCACAAGCACTTCCCCTCCAACAGCGCCCCCCTTCAGTCTGTTCCTGACACTACAGTGGAGCCCCCACCCCCTCAATTTAACCAGTCCACTGCAGTGGAGCCCCCATCCCCTCAATCTGACCAGTCCACTGCAGTGGAGCCCGACATAACACTAGATCCCATCCCTCCCAAAATTCAAACCCATACCCCCTAGTCCTGTCCCTGTGGTGCCTGGCATGCCCCTAAAGATGCCCCTCCAAGGGGAGATGTCCCCTTGTGTTTGCAGTGCAGGCAAGCGAGGGAGGATTACTATGCATGACCCCCTCAAAGACTCTCTCAAATGGACTGGCCATTGGCCTTATTGTTCTAATTTCTTTTCCCCATTACTCCCAAATGTTGACTAAAGCAGTTTTTGTTATTTGTACATTTGCTTTTTGTGTAACAAACATTGTTAATGAGTCAACTGTCATTGATGTGCAAATCTTGTTGTGGGAATTCAATGATGTAGTGATGTGATGGACTGCATATGGTCCATGGCATATGTGTCCTATTACAGTTTGTATCTGAGTCCTCATTGTCTACATATCCAGGTTGACATGATCTACAACATTTTGGACCATGAGGGTGACATGCTTTTTACAACCTACCATCTTTGATTTATACTTTTGCACATAGGTAGTGCTGACATTTGTACACAGTGTAAAAGTCTTTCACTGTGCAAACGTCTAGGATGGACATGCAGAATAGCGCATCTGTCTCATCATTCCAACTCAGTACACATGAAGTTTGACTACGTGCAGATGACTTTAGACACACCCATGTACACAGGCTGATGTAAACAAAGTATTCTGTGACTTGTAAGTGTTTGAGCCATGTCTGAGTGTCATTATGACATGGTAGACCCCTGCCAAGAACAAGCTTGCCACAGCTGACCTTCCACAGTAGGTAAATCACCTCAGGCAGTGTGTAAATCTGTGACATATCCTGAGCCCATGGTGTGTGTGTGAGGTGAGCAGGAATCTTTGTCCTCAAACCCCCTTTCCTACAAAGACTATAGTCCCTGCAGATGTTCCTGTTTGAGAAGCTTTCTGTGGGCTGACTAGTCCAGTGCCTTCTTGACCTATTTGACTTTGATTGTGGGTGCACCAGTAGAGTGGAGTCATTATGATGACATCCCTGGTTGTGTTGAGACAAGAGCCTGCACTGTGAGCAAAATCACGTGACACATTATAAACCCACAAAGTTCCATTTGTGTTATCATCATCAGCGTGTTTAGAATCTGTCATCTTGTTTTGCAAGTGTGGGCCTTGTATGTTTCAATGACTGCTCACAATCAACACATTGTACCCTGCACTGTAGCCTGATGCCAACATGTCCTATTTTTAGGTCTCCTTGACGTATTTCAGGATTCTGAGACAGTGTTAAAGTGCCACATGTGTCCAATGCATATTCCATTATGCACATGTACTCCATCCTAAACAGATGTACACAAATCCCATGTGTTATGTCTAGCTATTTGTATTGTGTTTATGAGACACAGATCCCACAACCACCCCTGGCATTGTGAACAGTGCATGAATATTGGCTTACACATTTGCCTGTGCATTGGAACCTACTGACACAGTTGTATCCTCTATCTGGTGAGCCATGTGTCTTCCAAGTCTTCTGCAGTACACACTCAGCATTGGCAATTTGACATTAGTGATGATCTGGACATCATGCATCTTCTGTAGGTGGATGCAGAGTTCATGTGATAGACATGCAAACAAGTTGACAGTGTAAATGGTCTGATCTTGAGTTGTGTGCAACACACTAAGGCCACACAAGGTGACTGTCTCATACATTGGTGTTGGTCCATGCTTTTCTACACAGCAAGTAGGAATGTTGTCTCCACATGTAGCGCAGACAGCTGTGACACAACCACTTCATGTTTGTTGTAGTGGGAGGGTCATGATTCTATTTTGTGTGTCTGTGGACTAGTGTGGTGTCGTGGCCAGTTTCCTCTGTGCTTCATTCTACACCAACACATCACAATGTCATCCTTCTGTGGGTAGGTGTACTCCTGTTGCCCTGCAGGGTTTGAGTATGTGTTGTGTTGGACAGATGCTGTGAATTTGTGTCCCATACATATGTGTGTCTGGCACCTCTTGTTCAATGATCAAATGTGTGTGTCCAAGTATGTGGCGTGCTGGGTGTACCATCCTGATACAAAGATTGACACATTGGTCATACACACCAGTACATGGACCCATGTTTGTTTTGTGATCACAATGATGTGTGGTCAAATAATGGATTCCTCGTCATACAGCCAGTGATCCACACTGTCATGTGTGCCTGTACAATGTCATCTGTCAAGGGAGGTTTTAATGAGGCACAGTGCTGCTGATCAAGGTGGGTGGTGTTTAGACAGGCCAAATGTGACTTGGCTCCTGGCAAGGCCCCTACCTACAATGTGGCCTCACATTACCGGCCATGCCCTATGAGTAATGTTTGGGTATGTGAGATGACAGTGGTTCTTGCAAGGCACGTGACATAGCGCGCAAGAGTGTGTGCTCAAATGTATGGCCCCCATCCTCATTTAGCATCACAGAGGCTCAGCAGACAGGATATTGTCACCACAGTCCTGTGGCCTGGATGGTACTGCAGAAGAGAGTCAGTCTCTTGATGTATTTGTTGGTGTTCCACCAAGCTTCTTTTGCATGTGACTCTGGTGCACCCGCTCATCAAACAATGTATGATTGCCCACATTCACTATCCATACTCCATATGGAATACTTCCAGATTGTACTCAACACGCATATGTCTCAGTGGAGTTCAGCCCCCCCATTGTGTATGTTGTCCCAGGCTAGATAGACTTCCACACTCACACACATGTTGTGTTAGTTCTGCAGTGTGGCAGGTTGGTTGTGTTTGTGCATCTTCCCCCATGTATTTCAACTGTCTTTGAAGTGCATTGAGTGGATGTTTTGTTTTGTTTCTTTCTCTACTGGCCCTGGGACTCCTACATCTTCATTCTGCATATTCCTTATGTTTAGCATTTAAGGTTGCTGCCACAGTGTGGAACTGGATCTCATCAAAACTTTGGTTTCAGATTGAATCCTTTGTATTTGTGTCTGCTGGTGACAAAAATGTGTGTTTATGAATTTTGGATGGTCACATGTTACATTGTCCAATTGAACATTGCTGGCAGTGTTAGCCCCCAAAAGCACTGCTTGTTGCACATGGCTGAGGGTATGTAACACACAACAATGTTTGCCTCAACAGTTCTGTTGTTGTTTGGCACACAACCACTACTTTATCACTACATTGCTTGTGTGTTTTGGCCCCAAAAATACATAATTACTTGGACATGCTGGGGGTGTGAGACCTACATTCACATTTTTGTCAGTACAGAGATGGGGCCGGGGGGGTAATCCCCAAAAACCCCTATATGATTGACAATGCTGGGGGCTTCCACCCCACATTCACATTTTTGTCAGTACAGAGATGGGGGCGTATCCCCCAACACCCCTATATGGTTGACAATGCTGGGGGCTTGTACCCCACATTCACATTTATGTCAGTACAGAGATGGGGGGTTTGTCCAGCATATCACTTTATATATCAATTTTGCAGGCAGTTTGCACACATAACACAAATTGGCCATGAGAACAATGGGGGAGTGTTGGACATCCACCCTCCTATGGGGTGGCCAATGGTGGTAGTGCTAGACATCCACCCCCTATAGGTAGTGAATACTGGTAGTGTTAGGCATCCACCCCCCTATGGGGTGGCCAACTGTGGGAATGAGAGGCATCCACCCCCTATGGACACTGGGTGAGTGTTAGACATCCACCCCCCTATGGGGTGGCCAATGGTGGTAGTGATAGGCATCCAACCCCTATAGGTAGTGAATACTGGTAGTGTTAGACATCCACCCCCCTATGGGCTGGGCAATGGTGGGAGTGAAAGGTATCCACCCCCCTATGGGGTGTACAATGGTGTGAGTGATAGGCATCCACCCCCCTATGGGGTGGCCAATGGTGGTAGTGACTGGCATCCACCCCCTATAGGTAGTGAATACTGGTAGTGTAAGACATCCACCCCCCCTATGGGGTGGGCAATGGTGGGAGTGATAGGCATCTACCCCCCCATAGGCAGTGAATACTGGTAGTGTTAGGCATCCACCCCCCTATGGGGTGGCCAATGGTGGGAGTGATAGGCATCCACCCCCCTATAGGTAGTGAATACTGGTAGTGTTAGGCATCCACCCCCCTATGGGGTGGCCAATGGTGGGAGGGATAGGCATCCACCCCCCTATAGGTAGTGAATACTGGTAGTGTTAGACATCCACCCCCTATGGGGTGGGCAATGGTGTGTGTGATAGGCATCCACCCCCCTATGGGGTGTACAATGGTGTGAGTGATAGGCATCCACCCCCCTATGGGGTGGCCCATGGTGGTAGTGATTGGCATCCACCCCCCTATGGGGTGGCCAATGCTGGGAGTGATAGGCATCCACCCCCCTATAGGTAGTGAATACTGTTAGTGTTAGGCAACCACCCACCTATGGGGTGGCCAATGGTGGGAGTGATAGGCATCCACCCCCCTATAGGTAGTGAATACTGGTAGTGTTAGGCATCCACCCCCTATGGGGTGGCCAATGGTGGGAGGGATAGGCATCCACCCCCTATACGTAGTGAATGCTGGTAGTGTTAGACATCCACCGCCCTCTGGGGTGGGCAATGGTGGGAGTGAATGGCATCCACCTCCCTATGGGGTGGCCAATGGTGGTAGTGATTGGCATCCACCCCCTAGTGGTAGTGATCACTGGTAGTCTTAGACATCCACTCCCCTATGGGGTGGGCAATGGTGGGAGTGATAGGCATCCACCCCTCTATAGGTAGTGAATACTGGTAGAGTTAGGCATCCACCCCCTAAGGGGTGGCCAATGGTGGGAGTGATTGGCATCCACCCCCCTATAGGTAGTGAATACTGGTAGTGTTAGGCATCCACCCCCCCATGGGGTGGCCAATGGTGGTAGTGATTGGCATCCACCCCCTAGGGGTAGTGATCACTGGTAGTGTTAGACATCCACCCCCCTATGGGGTGGGCAATGGTGGGAGTGATAGGCATCCACCCCCCTATAGGTAGTGAATACTGGTAGTGTTTGGCATCCACCCCCCTATGTGGTGGCCAGTGGTGGGAGTGATAGGCATTCACCCCCCTATGGACACTGGGTGAGTGTTAGACATCCACCCCCATATGGGGTGGCCAATGGTGGGAGTGATAGGCATCCACCCCCTATAGGTAGTGAATACTGGTAGTGTTAGGCATCCACCCCCTATGGGTTTGGCAATGGTGGGATTGATAGGCATCCACCCCCTATAGGTAGTGAATACTGGTAGTGTTAGGCATCCACCCCCCTATGGGGTGGCCAATGGTGGGAGTGAGAGGCATCCACCCCCCTATGGACACTGGGTGAGTGTTAGACATCCACCCCCCTATGGGGTGGCCAATGGTGGTAGTGATAGGCATCCACCCCCTATAGGTAGTGATTACTGGTAGCATTAGACATTCACCCCCCTATGGGGTGGGCAATGGTGGGAGTGATAGGCATCCACCCCCCTATGGGGTGTACAATGGTGTGAGTGATAGGCATCCACCCCCCCTATGGGGTGGCCAATGGTGGTAGTGATTGGAATCCACCCCCCTATAGGTAGTGAATACTGGTAGTGTTAGACATCCACCCCCCTATGGGGTGGCCAATGGTGTAAGTGATAGGCATCCACCCCCTATAGGTAGTGAATACTGGTAGTGTTAGGCATCCACCCCCCTATGGGGTGGCAAATGGTGGGAGTGATAGGCATCCACCCCTGATAGGTAGTGAATACTGGTAGTGTTAGGCATCCACCCCCCCTAAGGGGTGGCCAATGGTGGGAGTGATAGGCATCCACCCCCTGTAGGTAGTGAATACTGGTAGTGTTAGGCATCCACCCCCCTATGGGGTGGCCAATGGTGGGAGTGATAGGCATCCACCCCCCTATAGGTAGTGAATACTGGTAGTGTTAGACATCCACCCCCTATGGGGTGGGCAATGGTGGGAGTGATAGGTATCCACCCCCCTATGGGGTGTACAATGGTGTGAGTGATAGGCATCCACCCCCCTATAGGGTGGCCAATGGTGGTAGTGATTGGCATCCACCCCCCTATGGGGTGGCCAATGGTGGGAGTGATAGGCATCCACCCACCTATAGGTATTTATTTATTTTTATTTTAAAAGTTTTATATAGCGCTAGCTAGACTCGTGGGTATCAGAGCGCTTTACATACACACTGTACAAAACCAAAGGAAATTGCATTACTTAGTAGGAAGGCAGTAGGGAAGCAACAACAGAGATAAAAAATACAACATGAAAAATAGATAAACAGTGCAGCGGAGGGAGAGAAAACAAACGAAGGTGGTTAACACAGACCGGTCACCACTATCCTTGAATGTCAAGAGAGAGAGGAGTTAATTCGGATATTGAAGTCTAGGTTAGTTGATGTTGGTCAAGAAAGTATGTGTTAAGGAGATGGAGTTTCAGGTCCCTTTTGAAACAGGAGAAGGAGGGGTTGCATCTGAGGACTCTAGGGAGAGCGTTCCATATCCTGGGAGCGTTGCCAGAAAACGATCGGTATTGGGTGGTTTTCTTTTTCAGTTTCGGAGGGATAAGAAGGAGTGAGTTAGAACTTCTCAGTGTTCTGGATTGACCTGCTCTTACCAGTTTGTTGTTCAGGTAGTTGGGGGCCGGAGAGTGAAGGGTTTTGTGTGTGATGCAGGCCAGCTTGTAAAGGTAGTAAAGGTAGTGAATACTGGTAGTGTTAGGCAACCACCCACCTATGGGGTGGCCAATGGTGGGCGTGATAGGCATCCACCCCCCTATAGGTAGTGAATACTGGTAGTGTTAGGCATCCACCCCCCCCTATGGGGTGGCCAATGGTGGGAGTGATAGGCATCCACCCCCTATAGGTAGTGAATACTGGTAGTGTTAGGCATCCACCCCCCTATGGGGTGGCCAATGGTGGGAGGGATAGGCATCCACCCCCCTATAGGTAGTGAATACTGGTAGTGTTAGACATCCACCCCCTATGGGGTGGGCAATTGTGTGAGTGATAGGCATCCACCCCCCTATGGGGTGTACAATGGTGTGAGTGATAGGCATCCACCCCCCTATGGGGTGGCCAATGGTGGTAGTGATTGGCATCCACCCCCTATGGGGTGGCCAATGGTGGGAGTGATAGGCATCCACCCCCCTATAGGTAGTGAATATTGGTAGTGTTAGGCATCCACCCACCTATGGGGTGGCCAATGGTGGGAGGGATAGGTATCCACTCCCCTATATGCAGTCAATACTGGTAGTGCTAGGCATCCACCCCCCTATGGGGTGGCCAATGGTGGGAGGGATAGGCATCCACTCCCCTATAGGTAGTGAATACTGGTAGTGTTAGCGATCCACCCCCCTATGGGGTGGGCAATGGTGGGAGTGATAGGCATCCACCCCCCTATGGGGTGGCCAATGGTGGTAGTGATTGGCATCCACCCCCTAGTGGTAGTGATCACTGGTAGTGTTAGACATCCACCCCCGTAGGGGGTGGCCAATCGTGGGAGTGATAGGCATCCACCCCCCTTTAGGTAGTGAATACTGGTAGTGTTTGGCATCCACCCCCCATGTGGTGACCAATGGTGGGAGTGATAGGCATCCACCCCCCTATGGACACTGAGTGAGTGTTAGACATCCACCCCCATATGGGGTGGCCAATGGTGGGAGTGATAGGCATCCACCCCCTATAGGTAGTGAATACTGGTAGTGTTAGGCATCCACCCCCCTATGGGTTTGGCAATGCTGGGATTGATAGGCATCCACCCCCTATAGGTAGTGAATATTGGTAGTGTTAGGCATCCACCCCTCTTTGGGGTGGCCAATGGTGGGAGTGATAGGCATCCACCCCCTATAGGTAGTGAATACTGGTAGTGTTAGGCATCCACCCCCCTATGGGTTTGGCAATGCTGGGATTGATAGGCATCCACCCCCTATAGGTAGTGAATACTGGTAGTGTTAGGCATCCACCCCCCTTTGGGGTGGCCAATGGTGGGAGTGAAAGGCATCCATCCCCTATGGACACTGGGTGAGTGTTAGACATCCACCCCCCTATGGGGTGGGCAATGGTGGGAGTGATAGGCATCCACCCCCCTATAGGTAGTGAATACTGGTAGTGTTAGGCATGCACCCCCCTATGGGGTGGCCAATGGTGGGAGTGATAGGCATCCACCCCCTTATAGGTAGTGAATACTGGTAGTGTTAAACATCCACCGCCATATGGGGTGGACAATGCTGGGAGTTTTGCCATCCACCACCACCCTTGCCTCTACATTGCTGCAAGAATTCCCCCCACCCCACTATTGACTGTGGTTTGTCACAAGCTGTGTATTCTGTTGCCTTTCACGGGGTTGTGACGTTTTTGTGTGTGGTAGGTGTCTGACTTACTGTCTGTGATGAACGCGTTGGTTACGGTTGTTGATTTGACCGTAGGCGTACAGTATAGGGATGACATGTGCGATCGAATACATGTCTGCTTCGTCTCGTACACAGTGATCGTGTTGTGGCGCGAATCGGAGCTTCCAGATGCTGTGACGTGCTGGAGGTAGCGACCTGTTCAGCGCGTAGGAAGTACGCATCGTACTTGGCCGGCCGGAAACAGCTTTGGGATATGCCTGCGGACGACTCCATTCAGCATTTACGGAGCCTGTTCGTACGGAAAATGGTGCTGGATTCGGAGCGTACGTGTCGTTCGGGAATTGGAGACATTTGCGCATCGTACTTCGTCGTTTGGATGGACCGGTTCCCGGAACGAGTCGGTCGGAAGGTAATGCTACGGACGGCTCTCGGAGGGCCAAAAAAAAATACATGTGTTTGCAAATAAAAACATTAACAATAAAAACTAACATATATCTCCTTTTTTATTTGAATGTACATATACACTCTTTAAAAAACTACATAAACAATAAAAATGCACTATTCCTAACTCCAAAACCAACTAAACTCAGGGAAAATGCTGGATAATAAACCATAATCAATTACTATTACAACTCCAAAATCAACTAAACTCAGGGAAAGTGTTGGGTAATAAACCCCCAGAAATTACAATTCCTACTCCAAAACCAACTAAACTCGGGAAAAATGCTCAATAATAAACCATAATAAATTACTAGTCCAACTCCAAAACCAACTAAACTCAGGGAAAGTGCTGGATAATAAACCCAAACAAATTTCTCTTCCAACTAAACTCAGGGAAAGTACTGGATAATAAACTATAATAAATTACTATTCCAACTCCAAAACCAACTAAACTCAGGGAAAGTGCTGGATAATAATCCCCAAAAAATTACTATTCCAACTCCAAGATCAACTAAACTCAGGGAAAGTGCTGGATAATAAACCCAAAAAAATTACTATTCCAACTCCAAAACCAACTAAACTCAGGGAAAGTGCTGGATAATAAACCATAATAAATTACTATTCCAACTCCAAAACCAACTAATCTCAGGGAAAGTGCTGGACAATAAACCCCCAAAAATTACTATTTCAACTCCAAAACCAACTAAACTCATGGATAATGCTGGACAATAAACCATAATAAATTACAATTCCTACTCCAAAACAAACTAAACTCAAAGAAAGTGCAGGTTAATAAACCATAATAAATTACTATTCCAACTCCAAAACCAACTAAACTCAGGAAAAGTGCTGGGTAATAAACCCCCAAAATTACTATTCCAACTCCAAAACCAACTAAACTCAGGGAAAGTGCTGAATAACAAGCCATAATGAATTACTATTCAAACCCAGGGAAAGTGCTGGATAATAAACCCAAACAAATTACTATTCCAAATAAACTCAGGGAAAGTGCTGGATAATAAACCATAATAAATTACTATTCCAACTCCAAAACCAACTACACTCAGGGAAAGTGCTGGACAATAAACCCCCAAAAATACTATTCCAACTCAAAAACCAACTAAACTCAGGGAAAGTGCTGGATAATAAACACAAAAAAATTACTATTCCAACTCTAAAACCAACTAAATTCAGGGAAAGTGCAGGGTAATAAACCCCAAAAAATACTATTCCAACTCCAAAACAAACTAAACTCAAAGAAAGTGCTGGTTAATAAACCATAATAAATTACTATTCCAACTCCAAAACCAACAAACTCAGGGAAAGTGCTCGGTAATGAACCCCCCAAAATTACTATTCCAACTCCAAAACCAACTAAACTCAGGGAAAGTGCTGGATAATAAACCATGATAAATTACTATTCCTACTCCAAAACAAACTAAAATCAAAGAAAGTGCTGGATAATAAACCATAATGAATTACTATTCCAAATCCAAAACCAACTAAAGTCAGGGAAAGTGCTGGATAATAAACCATAATAAATTACTATACCAAATCCAAAACCAACTAAACTCAAAGAAAGTGCTGGATAATAAACCCAAACAAAGGGGCTCATTATGATGGCGGGCGGACATCAGTCCGCCCGCCATCATAACGGTGATGGGGCTGACCGCCAGACGTGCGGCGGTCCCACCGGCCCAATTAGGATGCGCCCGCCAGTATGGCAGCACCGTCCTCAATGGTAAAAGGGCATGCACAGCATTTCCCTGCACCACGTGGCAGGCACCTCTCGGTGCCTGCCACTTGGTGCATGGAACTGCAGGGGGGTACCATGGGTACCCCCCAAGTGCACCTCCCCCCCCGGGGGCCTGTAACGGGCCCCGAAAGCCAACCCCGCCAGCCTTTCCATGGCGGCATCGCCGCCATGGAAAGGCCTTTAAACCACCCACATCCTAGTATGGCTGGCAGTACCTGCTAGGCACCGCCACCATATTAGTGTCCCAGCTCCACCCAGCCGGCAATCGTAACGATTGTCGACCGGCAGAAAAGCGGCGGACAGACTTTGCGTCCGCTGCGATACCCACCGCCATCATAATATGGCAGGGGGTATTTCACATGAGGATGGCGTAACGATCGCCACCGCCGGCCCGGTGGTGGCGATCGTACGCCATCCTAATGAGCCCCAAAATTACTATTCCTAACTCCAAAGCAAAAAAACTAAAGGAAAATGCTACATATTTTAAAAATTACAAATATGTAAAAAAAAAAAAAATGATTAAAAAATACAATTATTTTCAAAATTATTATTACAAATTTGAGACACTCTTCCTCACAAAAAAAATATATAAATATTAAATTCTAAATCACAGTTACAATTTTACAATTTTCAAATTCCAAATTATCCAATTTTTCTTTTAATTAAAACTAAGAAAATAAAAAACAAAAACAATAAAAAATTATGTACTTTTTTAAAAGTAAACCAATCAAATATTTATTTAATTATTTTTTACATTAAAAAATATTGATAAAATATGTTACACAAATTACATCAAAATATAAGCACCCAAAAAAAGTCACAATTTCTAAATTATTTATATCTTTCAATAATTTTTTTATTAAAATGTATTTTTAACCAACATTCTTAAATTACTCCCCAACCTTATCCCCTAGAAACCCAACATCCCGCTGCTAAATTTTTAGAAAAATGTCAAAAAAAAAATAATGTTTAATCAAATATTTTTCAATTACTCCCCACCCTTATCCCCTATAAACTCAACATCCCGCTCCTAAAAATAAATTAGAAAACAATAAAAACAAACATTTTCACATAAAAAAATACATTGAAAAATATAAAATAACTACTACCAAATTAATTTAAAAAAACAACATTAACCCCTTCGATGCTCATGACGGAATGGTTCCGTCATGAGCATCGGTGCTTCTGTGCTCATGACGGAATGGTTCCGTCATGAGCATCGGTGCTCCTGTGCTCATGACGGAACCATTCCGTCATGAGGCCAGGGGCACGAAATCCCTCTGCTGCAGACAGCAGAGGGATTTCCTTTCTCTCCCACAGCCTCGGGAGCTGGGGAAGAGCTTCCCCAGCTCCCGAGGCCCCTCCTTTCAGTGAAATGAAGATCAGCGCGCACGTCGCGCTGACTTCATTTCACTGAAAACGAAACTAAAATGAGCCTTTAGGCTCATTTCAGTTTCACTTTCTACGTGCTCAGGGGCTATCTCAGCCCCTGAGCACGTAGAAAGACGGGAGAGGTATCATTGGAAAGGGGAGACTCTCCCCTTTCCAATGGTACCCCTCCCCAGTGTATCCCTGCTTGGGGATCGCCCCAGGAGGGCGATCCCCAAGCAGGATAAACCCACTAAGGCACCAGGGAGGGAGGAGCGGCCCCTTGGGCAAGGGCTTTTGCTCCCCCAAAAATTGCCATTGTTCAGTCTTTCTGCCCCCCCTGGGGGGCAGATGGGAGCAGTAGCCTCCAATCCCCCCCCGGGGGGGCAGAAAGCCCACTAGACACCAGGGATTTTTATTAGGTGCATTTGTTTCAGGGTGGGGGCTGCCCGAAACGGGCACGCCAATGCCCCCACCCCCCAGCCACCATTACATCCTTTCTGCCCCCCCTGGGAGGCAGATGGGGGCAGTAGCCCCCAATCTTCCCCCCCGGGGGGGCAGAAAGCCCACTAAATACCAGGGATTTTTTTGGATGCATTTTTTTTTAGGGTGGGGGCTGCCCGAAATGGGCACGCTAATGCCCCCCCCCCCCCCCACCACCATTACAGCCTTTCTGCCTCCCCTGGGAGGCAGATGAGGGCAGTAGCCCCCAATCTTCCCCCCCGGGGGGGCAGAAAGCCCACTAAACACCAGGGATTTTTTTGGATGCATTTTTTTTTAGGGTGGGGGCTGCCCGAAATGGGCACGCTAATGCCCCCACCCCCCCCACCACCATTACAGCCTTTCTGCCTCCCCTGGGAGGCAGATGAGGGCAGTAGCCCCCAATCTGCTGCCCCGGGGGGGCAGAAAGCCCACTAAACGCCAGGGATTTATTTTATGTGTAATTTTTTTTTTAGGGTGGGGGCTGCCCAAAACAGGCACGCTAATGTCCCCACCCCCATCACCATTACAGCCTTTCTGCCCCCCCGGTGGGGCAGAAAGCCCACTAAATGCCAGGGATTTTTTTTGGCATAGTTTTTTTTGGGTGGGGGCTGCCCGAAACGGGCACGCCAATGCCCCCACCCCCCGCCACCATTACAGCCTTTCTGCCCCCCCTGGGAGGCAGATGGGGGCAGTAGCCCCCAATCTGCCCCCCCGGGGGGGGGCAAAAAGCCCACTAAACGCCAGGGATTTTTTTTTGTGCAATTTTTTTTAGGGTGGGGGCTGCCCAAAACGGGCACGCCAATGCCCCCACCCCCTGTCACCATTACAGCCTTTCTGCCCCACCCTGGGGGGCAGATGGGGGCTGTAGCCCCCAATCTGCCCCCCTGGGGGGGCAGAAAGCCCACTAAACGCCAGGGATTTTTTTTGTGCAATTTTTTTTAGGGTGGGGGCTGCCCAAAATGGGCACGCCAATGCCCCCATGCCCTTGCCACCATAACAGTCTTTCTGCCCCCCCTGGGGGGCAGATGGGGGCAGTAGCCCCCAATCTGCCCCCCCGGGACAGCAGAAGGCCCACTTGATGCCAGGGATTTCTTTTTGCAATTTGTTTTAGGGTGGGGGCTGCCCGAAGTGGGCACGCCAATGCCCAAATCCTCGCCACCATTACTGCCTTTCTGCTCCCCCTGGTCTCCCGATAAAAATGGTACCTCACACGCGTGGGTGGGGCAAGTACCCGCGACAGGCAAGGGCCCAAAACCTAGTGAGGCGACATCAAAATTACCTATCACAAACCAACCTGGTTTCAAGGGGGGTCCCATGAGTTTTTGGCCCCGGGTTCTGCGGCCAGCTAGGGAAACTTAGCAAACCCACACATTTCTGAAAAGTAGACACCCGGGGGATTCCAGGGAGGTATGGCTTGCGTGGATCCACCAACGTTTTCTTACCCAGAATCCCCTGCAAACCTGAAATTTTGCTGAAAAATCACTTTTTCACACATTTTGTGTGGGAAAGTTGTGGCATCACCAGGCTGACACAAATTTCCTATCACCCAGTGTTCTCCAGGTCTCCCGATAAAAATGGTGCCTCACTCGGGTGGGAGGCCCAAGTACGCGCGACAGGCAGGGCCCAAAACGTATTGAGGCGACATCAAAATTGCCTATCAGAAGACGACCTGGCTTTGCAAGGGGTCCCATGACTCTTGGCCCGGGCTCGGCGGCCACCTAGGGAAACCTACCAAACCCACACATTTCTGAAAGAAGACACCCGGGGATTCCAGGGAGGTATGGCTTGCGTGGATCCCCCAACATTTTCTTACTCGGAATCCCCCAGAAACCTTAAATCTTGATGAAAAGTCACTTTTTCACACATTTTTGTGTGGGAAGTTGTGGCATCACCGGGCTGACACAAATTTCCTACCACCCAGCATTGCCCCAGGTCTCCCGATAAAAATGGTGCCTCACTGGGTGGGAGGCCCAAGTACCCGCGACAGGCAAGGGCCCAAAACGTATTGAGGCGACATCAAAATTGCCTATCAGAAGACGACCTGGTTTTGCAAGGGGGTCCCATGACTTTGGCCCGGGGCTCGGCGGCCACCTAGGGAAACCTAGCAAACCCACACATTTCTGAAAAGTAGACACCCGGGGATTCCAGGGAGGTATGGCTTGCGTGGATCCACCAATGTTTTCTTACCCAGAATCCCCTGCAAACCTGAACTTTTGCTGAAAAAATCACTTTTTTCACAATTAGGCAATTTTGATGTCGCCTCAATATGTTTTGGGCCCTTGCCTGTCGCGGGTACTTGGGCCTCCCACCCGAGTGAGGCACCATTTTTATCGGGAGACCTGGGGCAATGCTGGGTGGTAGGAAATTTGTGTCAGCCCGGTGATGCCACATCTTTCCCACACAAAAATGTGTGAAAAAAGTGATTTTTTCAGCAAAATTTCAGGTTTGCAGGGATTCTGGGTAAGAAAACGTTGGTGGATCCACGCAAGCCATACCTCCCTGGAATCCCCGGGTGTCTATTTTTCAGAAATGTGTGGGTTTGCTAGGTTTCCTAGGTGGCCGCCGAGCCCCGGGCCAAAAAGTCATGGGACCCCCTTGCAAAACCAGGTCGTCTTCTGATAGGCAATTTTTATGTCGCCTCAATACGTTTTGGGCCCTTGCCTGTCGCGCGTACTTGGGCCTCCCACCCGAGTGAGGCACCATTTTTATCGGGAGACCTGGGGGAACGCTGGGTGGTAGGAAATTTGTGTCAGCCCGGTGATGCCACAACTTTCCCACACAAAAATGTGTGAAAAAAGTGATTTTTTCAGCAAAATTTCAGGTTTGCAGGGATTCTGGGTAAGAAAACGTTGGTGGATCCACGCAAGCCATACCTCCCTGGAATCCCCCGGGTGTCTACTTTTCAGAAATGTGTGGGTTTGCTAGGTTTCCCTAGGTGGCCGCCGAGCCCCGGGCCAAAAAGTCATGGGACCCCCCTTGCAAAACCAGGTCGTTTTGTGATAGGCATTCTTGATGTCGCCTCAATACGTTTTGGGCCCTTGCCTGTCGCGGGTACTTGGGCCTCCCACCCGAGTGAGGCACCATTTTTATCGGGAGACCTGGGGCAATGCTGGGTGGTAGGAAATTTGTGTCAGCCCGGTGATGCCACAACTTTCCCACACAATAATGTGTGAAAAAAGTGATTTTTTTCAGCAAAATTTCAGGTTTCTGTGGGATTCTGGGTAAGAAAACATTGGGGGATCCACGCAAGCCATACCTCCCTGGAATCTCCCAGGTGTCTACTTTTCAGAAATGTGTGGGTTTGGTAGTTTTCCCTAGGTGCCGGCAGAGCTAGGGTTCAAAAACTACAGCTAGGCACTTTGCCAAAAAGGGTCATTTTTCATAGTGAAATTGGGGTGTGTCCATGTTGCGTTTGCGTCGTTTCCTGTCGCGGGCACTAGGCCTACCCACACAAGTGAGGTGCCATTTTTCTCAGAAGACTTTGGGGAACATGGGGTGGGTGGAATTTTGTGGATCCATGCAGATTCCAGAACTTTCCACCACAGAAAAGCGAGGAAAATGTGTTTTTTACACTTTTTAGGTTTGCAAGGGATTCTGGGTAACAGAACCTGGTGAGAGCCAGTCAAGTCACCCCATCCTGGATTCCCTGGGTGTCTAGTTTTCAAAAATGTATAGGTTTGCTAGGTTTCCCAAGGTGCCGGCAGAGCTAGGGTTAAAAAACTACAGCTAAGCACTTTGCAAAAAAAGGGTCATTTTTCACTGTGAAAATGTGGTGTGTCCACGTTGTGTTTTGCGCTGTTTCCTGTCGCGGGCACTAGGCCTACCCACACAAGTGAGGTACCATTTTTCTCGGAAGACTTTGGGGAATGCGGGGTGGGTGGAATTTTGTGGATCCATGCAAATTCCAGAACTTTCCACCACAGAAAAGTGAGGAATATGTGTTTTTTTTGACAATTGTTTAGGTTTGCAAGGGATTCTGGGTAACAGAACCTAGTGAGAGCCAGTCAAGTCACCCCATCCTGGATTCTCCTGGGTGTCTAGATTTCATAAATGTATAGGTTTGCTAGGTTTCCCTAGGTGCCGGCAGAGCTAGGGTTCAAAAACTACAGCTAGGCACTTTGCAAAAAAAGGGTCATTTTTCACTGTGAAAATGTGGTGTGTCCACGTTGCGTTTTTCGCTGTTTCCTGTTGCGGGCACTAGGCCTACCCACACAAGTGAGGTACCATTTTTCTCAGAAGACTTTGGGGAACGCGGGGTGGGTGGAAGTTAGTGGATCCACGCAGAATCCAGAATTTTTCACCACAGAAAAGTGAGGATAATGTGTTTTTTTTGACAATTTTTTAGGTTTGCAAGGGATTCTGGGTAACAGAACCTGGTGAGAGCCAGTCAAGTCACCCCATCCTGTATTCCCCTGGGTGTCTAGTTTTCAAAAATGTATAAGTTTGCTAGGTTTCCCTAGCTGCCGGCAGAGCTAGGGTTCAAAAACTACAGCTAGGCACTTTGCAAAAAGGGGTAATTTTTCACTGTGAAAATGTGGTGTGTCCACGTTGCGTTTTGGGCCGTTTCCTGTCGCGGGAAGTAGGCCTACCCACACAAGTGAAGTACCGTTTTTCTCGAAAGACTTTGGGGAACGCGGGGTGGGTGGAATTTTGTGGATCCATGCAGATTCCAGAACTTTCCACCACAGAAAAGTGAGGAAAATTTGTTTTTTGGGACAATATTTTAGGTTTGCAAGGGATTCTGGGTAACAGAACCAGGTGAGAGCCAGTCAAGTCACCCCATCCTGGATTCCCTGGGTGTCTAGTTTTCAAAAATGTATAGGTTTGCTAGGTTTCCTAGGTGCCGGCAGAGCTAGGGTTAAAAACTACAGCTAGGCACTTTGCAAAAAAAGGGTCATTTTTCACTGTGAAAATGTGGTGTGTCCACGTTGCGTTTGGGCCGTTTCCTGTGGCAGGCACTAGGCCTACCCACACAAGTGAGGTACCATTTTTATCGGGAGACTTAGGGTAACACAAAATTGTAGAGCAACTGTTATTATCTATTGACTTTTGATGCATTTCTGCCTTCCAAATGAAAGACAATGTGTAAAAAAGAAGTCATTTTGAAAAATGTCCTATAATTCTCATGCTAGTATGGGTACTCCCAATTTCTGAAATGTGCAAATATCTACTATTTCTAAACTCTATATTTTGTTCCCATTTCAGAAATACATAGGTGTCTTTCATACCGATTTTTCCATGTATAAATTTTCCCAGAATAATTGCTATATACCCGGTAAATAATAAAAAACCATTGCAAGACGCTGCTCAGTTATTGGCTCTGGGTTCATCGGGTTCTTGGTGAACCTACAAGTCCTATATATCGCCACAACCAGAAAGGTCCAGTGGATGTAACGGCATATTGCTTTCAAATAGCTGTCATAATTAGAAGAAGTTACAGGTGAAAATGTTGACACAAATGGCTGATTTTTTCAACTAATTTTCAATTTTTCCTATATTTAACTGTTTGTTTCTATAAAGAAAACTTGAAGGATCTACACAAATGACCCCTTGCTGAATTCATAATGTTGTCTACTTTTCAGAAATGTATAGCTTTGTAGGATCCATTATTGCTTTCATACACATTTCTACCATTAACTGGAAGGAGGTTGAAAGCACAAAAAATAGCAAAAATAGACTATGTCCCAGAAAAATGCCAAAACTGTGTAAAAAATGTTGGTTTTCTGACAAAAGTCTGCTTGTCCCTGAAAGCTGGGAAGATGGTGATTTCAGCACCACAACCCCTTTTTGATGCCATTTGCAGGGAAAAACCAGACGCTTTCATCTGTAGCCCTTTTTTCGCATTTTTCCCCAAAAACCAAAATTTAGCTGTATTTTGGCTAATTTCTGGGTCCCTCCAGGGGAATCCACAATCCCTGGGTACCTTTAGAATCCCCATGATGTTGGAAAAAAAGGACGCAAATTTGGCGTGGATACGTTATGTGGTCAAAAAGTTACAGGGGCCAAAGCGCGAACTACCCCAAATAGGCAAAAAAATGCTTAGCACAGGAGGGGAAAAGGCCTAGCAGCGAAGGGGTTAAACAAAAACAAAAAAAATACAAACAGTCAATATTATTTACATAATATTTGCCATCGATATTTCTACATTACACAAAAATCGATATTTTAAACAACGAAAAAACTTTCCTCGATATTTTCCACCATCGATATTCTTTACTCGATATTCATGCAATTAGATATTTCAATGTCAATATTCTGTCTCTGCACCCAGTGTAGGCAACTTATTTTTATAGTTTATCGCTACACAACAGTCAGATATGATCAATAGCACTGACACATTAATCTGTACCTCTGTTGATGACGCCTGAGTGTTACTTCAGTGATGCACATTAGCGCAGTAAACTCAAGTTTGAGACTTTCATTTACTCAGGCTGCAGCATTTGGCAACATGTCTCTCATTTCTCAACCATTTGCCACTGGGTTGCTCATCTTCAGCACAAGTATCTGAAGCATGGCAGTGTACTGAATTTGACTTTATTATCCTACCCGGAGATTAAACATTTATGATACAAAGACCAAAAACAGGGTAAAGGTGCCTTACTCAATGCCAAACGTTTTAAGTTTAAAACAATTTTATCTAAACTAAGGCCCTAAAATGGAATAAAGAACTTACCTCTTAATAGAATGTCTTCAGACTCTTGCATAGGATCACTGATAGAATATCGAGGTCACTAATATCGTCCTACGAAATTATCGACACAAAAATATCGACCACAAAGATATAGACATCCTATACTTATAATGTAAAATGACAAAAATATCGAAACAAAAATATCGATGTCACTAATATCAAAAATATTGTTTTTTAAAACATAAATGATCAACATTAACTACATATAAAAGTAACAGTAATATAATAACAATTGCTTGCATTTTATTAATTAAAGAATTAATTAAAAAACATTAAAACACATATATATTAATATATGCATTTTATTATATATATATATTTAATTTTAAAATATTATTAAACTAATTGTTTTAATTTATATAATTTAATAATTTTTTTAATATCACAATATAAAAAACTATATATATATTTATATTATCCTGTACTTTAAGAAATAAGGCGATCACAAGAAGGATATTCCACCACCAGTTGGTTTATTCTCAGTAACGCGTTTCGCCTGACACAGCAGGCTTGCTCACACATACCAACTATGTACACTTCCACATATGTACACTGAAATCACATGGAAACCCTGATACAATGGATGAAGATACAGAAAGACGGGCGGATGCCCAAAGCCTTTTCTTGAGAGCACCGAATAAAACTCAAACGAGTAACAAGGAAATCAGGTGTGTGAGCAAGCCTGCTGTGTCAGGCGAAACGCGTTACTGAGAATAAACCAACTGGTGGTGGAATATCCTTCTTGTGATCGCCTTATTTCTTAAAGTACAGGATAATTGGTGAAGCCGGCGTGCTCCGCCGGCAACAGCGATCTGCCTGCCTTGGGCGAGGGGAGACGGAAGGAGCGACTCGTTTGTGGATATATATTTATATATATATATATAAATATATATATATATATTTGTTTTTTACAAATATTTCCAATAACATAAAACCTTTTTTAAAACATACCAATTTAATAACAAATAAAAAAACAATATAAAAATTTAAATATTTTAAAAATATATTACATATTAAAAACCTTACTAATTAAAAATATTATAATTCTAACTAGGCAAAAATATAACAATATAAATTTAATTAATAAAAACTAAACTATGAAATTCAACAAATAATACATATAGTATAGCCTTAACCAGTACAAACAAAATTAAACCCAGGAAAAGTACAAATTACAATTCCCACTACAATAAATGTAACAGTAGGGAAAGCATTGAATTGCACAGGGGTAAAATTCACTATTCCCACTCAACTCAGTGCAACAGTAGGGATAGTGTTGGATTGCGGAGGGGTAACATTTTTCCACTCCAGTCAGTGCAACAGTAGTGAAAGTGTTGGATTGCGGTGGGGCAACATTTACTATTCCCACCCCAGTCAGTGCAACAGTAGGGAAAGCATTGGATTCCGTAGGGGCAACATTGATTATTCCCACTCCAATATGTGCAACAGTAGGGAAAGTGTTGGATTATGGAAGGGTAAAACTGACTATTCCCACTCCAGTCAGTGCAACAGTAGGGAAATTGTTGGATTGCGGCGGGGTTAAATTTACTATCCCCACTCCAGACATAACAACAGTAGGGAAAGTGATGCATTGCGGAGGGGTAAAATGTACTATTCCCACTCCAGTCAGTGCAACAGTAGGGAAAGTGTTGGATTGTAGAGGTGTAAAATTTACTATTCACATTCCACTCAGTGCAACAGTAGGGAAAGTGTTGGATTGCGGAGGCGTGAAATTTACTATTCCCACTCCAATAAGTGCAACAGTCGGGAAAGTGTTGGATGACGGAGGGATAAAATTTACTATTAGCACTCCAGTCAGTGCAACAGTAGGGAAAGTGTTGGATTGCGGAGGGGTTATATCTACTATTCCCACTCCAGACATAACAACAGTAGGGAAAGTGTTCAATTGTGGAGGGGTAAAATTTACTATTCCTAATACAGTCAGTGCAACAGTAGAGAAAGGGGTCGATTCCGATGTCGCCAAAAGTGCCTTCCCAATGCTATTCGTAGGCTTACCTTACATCCGACTCGTATCCGGAGCTTTTTCCTACAAACTAGCAAGTACGATGCGTATAACAGGCAAATCTCCGACCGAATCATCCGCTCCGATTCGTGCACTATGTCAGTAGCGAACAGGCTCAGGAAACACGGAAAGCGAGTCATACGGAGGCGCAACCTAACCAATTTCCGGATACGCAAGTACGATGCGTCCCCAATACGCGTCGCACAGGGCGCTGGCTCCAGCACGTCACAGCATCCGGACGAGGCGTATGAATGAAAGCTCCGAGTCGCGCCAGAACACGATCAACGGGGACGAGACGGAGCAGCCATGTATCCAATCGCGCATGTCTTCCCTTTACTGTACGCCCATCGTTACCGACGCGCACGACGCAGAAGGTAAGTTAGACACCTACCACACACCAAAATGTCACGAGTACACGAAAGGAAACACCACCATAGGGGGGTGGATGCTTATCCCAAATAGCATATCCCACCCATAGGGGGTGGATGCCTATCACTCCCATTATTGTCCACCCCATAGGGGGTGGATGCCTATCACTCCCAGTATTGTCCACCCATTGGGGGGTGGATGCCTATCACTCCCAGTATTGTCCACCCCATAGGGGGGTGGATGCCTATCACTCACAGTATTGCCCACCCCAGAGGGGGGTGGATGCCTATCACTACCTGTATTGTCCACCCCAGAGGGGGGTGGATGCCTATCATTCACAGTATTGTCCACCCCATAGGGGGGTGGATGCCTATCACTCACAGTATTGTCCACCCCAGAGGGGGGTGGATGCCTATCACTCACAGTATTGCCCACCCCTATAGGGGGGGATGCCTATCACTCCCAGCATATCCCACCCTTAGGGGGGTGGATGCCTATCACTCACAGTATTGTCCACCCCATAGGGGGTGGATGCCTATCACACACAGTATTGCCCACCCCATAGGGGGGTGGATGCCTATCACTCCCAGCATATCCCACCCATAGGGGGGGGGATGCCTATCACCCACAGTATTGTCCACCCCATAGGGGTGGATGCCTATCACACACAGTATTGTCCACCCCATAGGGGGTGGATGCCTATCACTCACAGTATTGTCCTCCCCATAGGGGGGGTGGATGCCTATCAGAATGACCATCCCCACTCATAGGGGGCAGGATGCCCATCAACACCAGGATACACACACATAGGGAGACTAAGCAAACCACCCCCTCTACCATCTTTGCAACATTGCATGTTTGTATGTGACAAATGCTCACAACACAGATTGTGGCAGTGGACATACAATGTGACTCACAACACGTGTGCCCAAAATGTTAATGTGTGTCACTAATATCCTGCTGCAACTGATCACTGTTGTAATGGGACATAAACCCCCCATCACCATGAAAATAGCAGCATCTTCAAAACAGCATGCATGAGTCCGTGTCCAAATTGCACAAGCAATGTTGTGGCAATGTAGTGGTTGTGTCACATACAAACATAGATTTGGTTTGGCAAATATTGCCGTGTATCACAAGAACACCCTCTGCCATGTGCAGGCAAGCAATGGCCATGACCCTTGACAATGACTCCAGTGAACAGTTAGACAATGTGCAAAGTGAGTACCATGAGGAATACACACATATCAACACCAACAGACACACACACTAAGGAATCCTGTGGAGACTGTAGATGTTATGTGAACAAGTCCCATACCATGTCAGCAATGGGAGATACCAAACATGATGAATGTGCAGGCCGATGAGCCAGGAGACACAGGGACACTAGGGTAAAACCTACCAAAAACATACTGCCAATGGCCGGGAAAAGACATAACAGTGCAGTGGTGCCGAAGCACAAACACAGACACCATTACAATAGCAAGTTCATGATACACATCATCAACATCATGTACATAATATGCAACACCACTGGATAACAGAAATGGCTTTATTCAGCAATAAAATATATATGAATGTTCATGCCACGATGCAAAAAGGCCAATGGCCAGTCCATCAGAGTCCAACCAGGGTAACAGGTGAAAACTTGTCATCCATTATTTTGCCTGCACTGCTATAGACCAGGGACATCTCACCCCTTGGAGGGGCATACATAGTGGCAGGCCAGGCACCGCAGGGACAGGATCACGGGACAGGAGAATGGGGCAGGGGAGGTGTGGTGGGTGCAGGAGTGACGCCAGCAACTGCAGTGGAGGGGTCTGACACAGTGGGCGCAGTCACCACTGCTGGGCACAAGTCAGATGTGGGGTTTACCTGCACCACTGCAGTGTGCGGGACAGATGTGGTGGACGGGCTCTCAACTGCAGTGCCCAAATCAGACGGGTGGGATGTCCCTCCTACTGCAGTGCCAACATCAAGAGGAGTGAAATGGGGTTCAGATGAGGTGGGCAGGACAGAGGGGGGAGACACGGTTTCCACACCAGTGGCAGGAACAGGCTGAGCATGTGAGGCGGGGGTGGAAGTGCATGTGGAAGGGGGGGAGGGCCTAAGCATCCTGGGTAAGCGGTATGGGTGTGTGGGTGAACCTGGTGCAGGGAATGGCCGTAGGACCTGTGTATTGGCGTCCGGGGTGCTGCAGGATGGAGAGTGTGAGGTGGAAGCCTGTGCTTTTGGTGGTGTCTTACCCTTCCTGGTCCGGGGAGACTTGCGGGTGGGGGCCTCAGTGTCCATGCGCCTGGGGGAGGGTGTCCGTTTTGCAGGTGAACTCCCCTCTGTGCGTGCTGACTTCCTCTTCCCCTTGTAAGTTGGAGCAGATGGTTCTGTGGGGAAGAGGCCAAGGTCACAGAGGAAGAGCTGCTTGGAAGTGGGGGCAGTAGGTGAGGCAAGGGAAGGTGTTTTGGAGGGAGAGGCATCTGAGGAATGCAGAGAGCTTGTGGATGCCTGTATGTGTGTCTGTGACTGATCCCCTGTGTGTGTGCCATCAGTCCCCGGAGTGTGCATGCTTGTGGATCCAGACTTTGGCTTGCGTGTCTGTGTGCTGCCATTGCCTGATGTGGTGCGTGCATGTGTGGGTGTGTATGTCTGTTGGACAGGCAGGGGAGTGGTGACTGTGGATGTGGCAGAGGTAACAGGGGTGAGGGCCTGTTGGAGGAGGGACACTGCTGCTGTCTGTGTGGAGGCCATGGCCTGAATGGTCCGATGTAGGGCAGACATGTTTGATGAGATGCCCTCCATGAAGGACACCAGTTGTGTCAACAGACTGGTGTGGGAATGGAGGACACTCAGCATCGCTGTCTGACCTACATGGAGCTGCTTCAGTAAGTCCACAGACTCCACACTCAGGGCAGCAGGGGAGACAGGGGCAGGTGGTGCGGTGCCTGGCACGAAGGAGACATGCTCCCTTACACGGGAGCCTCCACGGACATCTGGAATGGGAGCAGAAGGGAGGGTGGAGATGGTGGTGGTGGCGGGGCCAGACCTGCTAGGTGTTGTCTGGGGGCGGCTGGCACCCGCCTCCACAAGGGAGTCATCACTGAAGCTGGAGTGTTCCTCAGCCGAGGTGGACATAGCCGAGGTCTCCTCAGTGTGGCCCCCCTCACCCTCCGTTCCACTGGGTCCCTCCGAATCCTCCGCAGCGGACCCTGTCTGGCGCTCTGGCTCCTCATGGTCCGTGGAGCTGTCTCCTCCAGTGTCCGTAGATGTAACTGCAAATCAACAGGGTAAACAGAGAAACATCAGTCACCTGTATAGACATCACACATCACAGTCAGAACAGCACATGACAGCGCACGTTTGTCCATCATTTGCAGTAAATACTCTTAAGTGCAGACACATATTTGTAAAACACACATGTCAGTCTGCCAGCAAACCATGCCCCTCATATCCTACATGTCCATGGAGACATCAGTCTGGTGCATGTAGCCAGACACGACTCATTTGTGCACACATGCACCACATAGACAGTTGCCTGAACTGCAGGATTTGTGATGGAAATGTGTCAGTACACACATATACCATATCCTGCCACTGAGTTTGTACATGTGTCAGGTAAAGGGATGGCCAAAGTAATTGTCAGTAATATGGATATGCTTCCTTCACCACACACCATGATGTGCTCATGTCTTGCTGGACGATGCCACAATTGAGTGCATGCAGGACAACTTCCATCACTGCAGGATACACTAGAGCAAATTAAACAACATGCTACAGGGCAGTCTGGGTAATCAGTCATTGCTGCCTTCTGTCACTGGGGCAGTGCATCACAAAACCAACAGTCTGCACTGTATCTCAATCATGTAGTTGTGGGGAATATAAGCCCTGCTTCTGTCAAGTGCACATGTTACCCCACTGCTACCCACATGTTAAGGCAAATGATGATCCCACGTCCAACATATGCCACAGTAGAGTGACAGCAAGCACAAGTCTGGCAAAATGAGCACATCACAGTCTGATGACAATTAAGTATAGCTGCCTGCACTTAAATTTTGGAAACACCACCAGGCACAGTCAAGTGATTATACACCGATGTTTGACCCCATCGTGAAGATCCAACAGCCACATGTCAGCTGTCTGACCACCCAAAAATAATCGACACCCCAGGAGTCTAAAAAGCTAGCCCACTCCACAATGAGACAGAGGCTGACACCTGATTGCACATTGCACAATGCATTCAATTTACTTTGACACACATGATTAGGAGAACTGAGTGTACACCATGTCCGGAGTAGACATACCTGACCTGGTCCATGTGCAATATGGGATTAGCCCGAACAGTAGGCATGTGTCCATGCATGTGTGACACACATGATGGACATACTTCAGAGATCACAACATTGTCACACATGCTGCATGTGTGTGTGGGTAACACCCCAGACACATATGGCGAGGCAGAGCATCTACTAGGACACGTATGTATGGCCCACACAGAGTGCATGTCATATATCTGTCAATGTGCAGATACATGTCAATAAATTCCACACTCATGAAGGCTAATACATACTGCCAGTAGCAGATGCGGTCCCCCACATCAACCTTGGACAACAGCAGGCCCCCCGTGAGACATGTCACTGACTGAAAGGGACACACCTGTGTATCAGATGAGGAAGGGCCATTACAGAAATAATGGACATGATTCTAGTTCAAGCAGACAGACAAACTGTGGTAGCGTAACCAGGCTGAAGGAATGCAAAGATCATGTTAGACACAGTTCACAGACAAGGCATGCACTTACCCCCTCCTTGCTGCTGTCTGGCCTTGAACAGCCCATCCAGGTCAGGGAAGACCACTGGCAGAATCCGGCGCATGTGGGGTGTCAGGGTCCGGTGTCCGCCCCTACTGCGAGGAGGCGAAGGCTTCAGCAGGACTCTAGCAATGCGTCTGCTCCAGCCACGTAGGTCCTGCCACCTCTTCTGGCAGCTGCGGATGCAACGCCTGTGGACCCCCACAGATCTAACTGCCCTGGCAATGGTCAGCCAGATCTCCTGTTTCTGATGGGCATCAACCTGTGAGGATGACAAAGTTAAAGGGCCATTAACACACATACAACATGTTTGTGCATCACACAGTTGGATAAACATGTGCTTTTCACAAGGGCATCTGATGTACACAGGTAGTGCAACTATGTGGATGGACACTTGTCATGCATCACCAACATGGAAACATTGCTTGGGTAGTATGGCCGTCTCTAAATGCACTCTCACAGCACAGTACCTGTTCAGTGCAGGTACCTGCACACTTTGGGTGTGACAACTACTGAGTGAACATGCTAGCCAATGCTTCACACAATGCCATTAGTGCTAGACAGACAAGATGCACAATGAGAGAGGATGTGGACTGCACACTCACCTGCTCCCCTGGTTTCCCATACAGCTTGCTCTACTGTGGTAGGAGGCTGTCCAGCAGAGCCTGGTTTTCCTCCTCTGTGAAGGCTGGGGCCCTCTCCACAGTACGTGCCATCCTTGGAGCCAGATGATACAGAGACAGCAGCAGTGGTAGCAGAGATGTCTATATGGAGCATTCAGTGCAGGCAAGTGAGCTCTCAGGGCAAGACACAGCCTTATATTTGTGCTGCAGAGGCAGAATCGGTCCCATGCGTACAAAGCGATAGGTCCGACTCGTTCGCATCCTATGAATTAGTCCAATCCATGAGATAGGACACATCGGACACGCCTACCGCAACTTTCAAAATACCTGCATCATGACAGTTTAGATTTTGATACATTTGTTCTAAAAGTTAACCGAATCGTACCCTACGCGAATCGTGCACGATGCAAAATGCGCGTCTGTCACCATGACGACCAACAGGCAACCAGTGCGTCCGGCTGGGTCAGGATGTGGTAGACGCGTGTATTGAAAACTCACCCGCGCGAACAGCATTGAATCAAGCATGCAATCTGTCAGTCCGGCTCAGTCAGGAGGTGGCAGTCGCGTGTATTGAAAACTCACCCGCGTCGAACAACATTGAATCAAGCATGCAATCTGTCAGTCCGGCTCGGTCAGGATGTGGCAGACGCGTGTATTGAAAACTCACCTGCGTCGAACAGCATTGAATCAAGCATGCAATCTGTCAGTCCGGCTCGGTCAGGAGGTGGCAGACGCGTGCATGCAATGCCCACTCATCAACTCAGACAATGTATGTATGAATAATGGCATGCTGTATGCCCTGTGTGGATGGAGTTCTGCACATGTCAAATGGGACAGACACAATAGACAAGACTACTCACATTATGATCCTAGCTTACAGTGCAACTATAGCAGTGTTTGTGAGGGACATGACTAGTGTGAGTGACCACTTCACAGATCATCCTCCTATGCTTGGCCACTGTCCCAGGGGATCATTGTGTTGTGTAGGTCATACATCACATCATGACAATGTCCAGACCATGACAGTGTTGTGCATGGTGACAAGCTGTCTGTATGTAGTGTTGTTGCTAGGTCGTAATACCTTGTCCATGTCTGTGTACATTCAATGCATGTGCTATTTGACCTAAGAATCTATGACTGATACTTAATTGTGTGTGTGTTGTGCATGTTACAATTGATCACATGGAGAGTGTCAGAGAACAGTGAGTAGTCACAGTACTACACAGGATTATTTGGTAATACATGAAATAATTGTGTGTATGTTCATGCTCACATTGCTGTAATTTCTGGAGTAGGTCAACCTCAGACATCTGACTTCACTGTGTCATCATTGTAAGTGCCACGCAATCTGTTGATACTGTATTACTTGAAGTTTAATTCATATAGTAATATGTGTACATACTTTGTCATGTGTTCCTCAGGGCACCAAATGTCCACAGACCCTTCCCGGATCTTGAAACCATGGTGGAGCGTGAGTGCATGAGGAAATACAGGTTCACAAGGGCATTAATTTGGGAATTGACAGACCAGATGTCACCACACTTGCTACCTGGACGCACATATCCCTTTGCCCTGACCCCCAAGGTGAGGGTGATGGCAGCACTACATTTTTTTGCCACAGGTTTGTTCCAGTTTACTGTGTCTGATGCTGGTGGGATGTCCCAGACGATGTTCAGTCGAGTGCTCCGGGATGTGTGTGAGGCCATGTTGAGGTTCCTCGACCTGTACATACATTTTCCCACACTGCCACAGTTCCGTGCCATTAAGGATGACTTTTATGCCCTGGGACACATGCCACATGTGATTGGATCGAGTGATGGGACACATGTGGGTTTGGTTGCACCACGAGCCCATGAACAGGTTTACAGGAATCATAAACACTTTCATTCAATCAATGCTCTTGTGGTATGTCTGGTGGACCAGATCATCTCCCATGTATATGAGCGTTTCCCGGGATCTGCACATGACGCATACATAATGAGGATGAGTCGGATCCCCCAGCTGATGTCCCAGTTCATGAATGAGCGTGCCTGGCTTTTTGGTGAGTCAAGTTGTCAGTGTCAGTTGTGTGATCATTGCCTGTCATGTTGTACCCTGTTGTTGCTCAACTGATCCTTCATATTTGATCATTTTAGGAGACTCTGGTGGATACCCAAACATGCCCTGGTTGCTGACACCACTCAGGAACCCGGTCACACCTGCTGATGTCCGTTACAACGGGGCACATGGGCAGACCAGGCGTGTGATTGAGCGCACATTTGGGCTGCTGAAGACCAGATTCCGCTGCCTTGACCGGACAGGAGGTGCCCTTCAATATTCCCCAGAGAAGGTGTGCAAAATCATTATAGTGTGCGGCATGCTTCACAACAAGGCTGTGAGGAATAAGCTACCGCTCATTCAGGATGACAGGGACCAATGTCCTCCCTCATGGGAGGATCCAGGCCTGGGGAACGTTGCCAGTGAGAAGGAGGAGGAAGAGGAGGTGGATGTCAGGAGACAGCTCATTGACAACTTCTTTGCTTGAGTGTAAGTATGCATATATGTCTGATGATGCCTTTACTAAGCGTGATGTGTGTATGTAGGACAATATGTTGTGATATGTGTGTGGGTCAGCTAATTTACAGGCTCATTGCCGTTGTACAGTGTATGTTAAGTTATGATGGTCTCCACTACATTGTTGTATTCACTCCTAGCAATTGGTCAGAATTTACAATGGACAATAGTGAGTCAATGATTGGATATGTCATCATGGCAAGTTGTATTTAAGACTGTACTATGTCTCTCCTTCACAGGCTCCTTTGGCTGTTGTGTGGGTACACACAACGCTATTCCATAATAGATTTTCAATTTGGACCAGTACTCTCTGACAGCCAATCTATTTGGTCAGATTTGTCTTTTCTTTGGTTTATTTGGATACTTGGAACTGTAATCAGTTTGCTTTTCTGTTGAGCAGAGCTTCTGCCTGTGTAATAAACCTGTTACACACATTGATGTTTGCCTTCTCCGTAGCAAAAACATGTTACAACCGTTCATATCATGTTTTTCTGCCATGGTGTTCATTTCATTAGACAATGGTCTTTGTTTGTGCGGTTCAATGGGTTTTATTTGACAACAGTGTGTGCAATGTTTAATGTTGCATGTGCTATGTGTGTTGTGCTGACCTTGCGTGGCTATCTCTGGTATGTGTCATGTGACATTTCTTCATGAGGCGGTAGATGAATTGTAAGCTGGTCCCTAGGATCATGCTGTATTATGCTAAAGTTACCAGAGCCAAGCTGACATAATAGCTTTGTGTGTGACATTTTAGCACACATTCTTTCTGTGATTGTAGTGCAAGATGCCTTTGAGTCCACATGAGATCATTTTGGTACTGTTGGAGCGCTGCGCCACAAGGTTGAAAAACAGGACTCTTTGTAATGGTAGAACTAGTCAGCAAGGATAGTTTCGCCATGAACTGCTACACTTTGTTACACATAAGTGGAATACTTGCATTACATTGACATACAGGGCAATAATCTACACAGATGGAAGATCTACGTATACGCACCAGCGCTTTGCTGTGCATATGCTGTGACCAGTACTCCTACTGTCTGAGGTGAGCGGTTGACCCGTATTGCCACAGAGTTCTTCAATGGTTTGTAGAATCTGTCACCATCACAGGGAGGGTGGTGCTTTCCACACGGAGGTTGTAAACACATTTCACCTGTACTATTATGTTTGATTATGGAATTGTATGTTGTTTGAGAATCATGTTTACTGCTGCTGGGGCTAGCTTGTATGCTGCATTGTAGGACAACAGTCAGAGATTGTTTTTTCTCAGACGTGAATTATTGAACATTACACACACTCTGATTCATGATTTGGTGGACAAGCATGGGTGAGTGAGCGTGAATGTGTGCATTGCTACCTTGCTTCGGAGATGTTGTTGGTGCTGGCTACTGGGTGGTAGAATCATTGGGTGTCTTCTGCATATATTTTGTTGAGATGATGAGACACCAGAGGTAGTAGGTCATTGAATTGTGTGTTCTGATGTGCAACTAATGTCCAGCCATCCTTCGACAACGGCCTATTTTGCCGTGCATACTTCTGTATGAGAAGAATCACTACCACAGAACTCATGCACCTCAGTGTGAGACAGTGCCAGGTGATACAGATCATGAGCTAATAAGTGGGTACAGTGTACAATTCACAGATGACACAGGGGTTGTGTGAATATGAATTTATTAATGTGCATGTGACAAAATCTAACAGGAAAAGGTGATTGCATTCCCAAATTTATTATCCACAGTTCATAGAGGAGTTGGAAGCGTTGTCAGATGAAAATCCTTCTGAGCGAAATCCACAGTCCATTTGGCATTTAGTCCAACTTACATGCTCCATCCCATATGGGAGAGTCCAGGGACTGTCAACAAAGTGAATGATTTCCACACAATGGAGGATATCCAGAGCATTTATTTGGTTCCGGAGGGGATGCATGTCCATCAGTCTCTCACTTGCCATCCTTCCTTGGACGGCCCCTCCTCTTCTTTGTTGGGGGTGGACCCTCAGTATCAGGCTGCTGCAGCGGAGGGGACTCTACGCCAGACTCCTCATCCCTCCCTGTGGCAGTTGCCGATGTAGAGGCAACAGGTGTGGAGTGCACACGGGGAGATGGGGTAATGTTGGTGGTTATCTGGCGTAGGCATGTAAGTATGTCCCTATGCACCGCAGTGAGATTGTCTATTTTTGACCAGTTGGACTCCATACGGTCCATGTGTTGGTCCATAGGTCCATGTGTTGGTCCACACGGTCCATATGGTTGTCCATCCGGTCGAAATGTGCAGCCTGCTGATTTTTTATGTCCCTGAGGATCCCGACAACCTGGCCAAAGTCTCCGGTGCATTCGCGATATACATTGAAAATGCGTTGTAACTCGGGTTCAGCTTGTTGTCCGACACCAGCTGTGGGACGTGTCCTCCCACCACGCACCCTCACACCACTCCTTTCCCTACCCGCACGGACATTGCCTGGCGTAGCACGCACTGACAGCTCCTGTCCTCCTTCATTGTTGACAGGGCTGATATTTCCTGCCAAATCCTAATTGGGCCGGATTTGCTGTGCTCCCAGGGTTTTGTTGTCTGGGTGTGTCCGTGGGGATCCGGGGCGTCTGGATGTTAATGGACGTTGCAGGAGTGGTTGCTGGGGCTGCTGATTGTACTGGTGCCGCATGCAGACCCACACCAGAGGTGCCAGGTTGGTTCCCATCGCCCGAGGAGGTGTGAGAGTCATCCACACTGGAGGTCTCAGTGTCCGACGTTGTGCTGGAGCTGCTGGTGGACTCTGAATCTTCTCCAGATGATGCCCTCTGTTTTGGAGTGCCTGTGGGTAGTAGAGAGACACAATGTTAGTTGTGTAATTTCAGATGTTATGTTGTCATGCACAGCCAAATGTGAAGATGTTGTGGATAATGTTGCGTTTCCTTCGTATTTCTACTCATCAATCGTCACAGACACTGAGCTTTTTTGTAATCGGACATTGTTATTTTCGAGACATGTGGTTTACTGAGCATGTCCAGCTCTGTGCATCAATGTGCATGTATTCTTATCCTTGACTGTTCGTATTAATTTTTTGGCAAGTGTCACACTGTGCATGAGCCAGGTGTGTTGTTATTTTACACATCAGTGTTTTCACTATGACATACATACTGTAACTAATCTTATGTTTGGCAGGAATTGTGCATCTGTGCTTGCCTTTGTGGAGTTTCTCACAGTGACATTGTTGGGGTGACATGCAAACTCACTCTCCTGAATATGTGTCATCATTAGATGATTTTGCGTGGATGTATGTGTTGATGTGAACAATCAATGACATCACATGTGTAACCTCGTATGCAATAGCAACGCGTTTCTTCTGACAAATGCATTGTTACATGGCAGTCCTTGAAACACAGCTCATTACATTGGCATGCAGTAGGGGAGTAACTGACATGAGTAGTTGTATTATGCGATAATAGTATGATCTAGCATTCCCTAATGTTGCCCACACTGGACTTGTAATGGTGAATAGTATAAGTTTGTACTCCTGCGCAGAGCCTACACCAAGTTTGTGTGATGTTTTGCATTGTGCTGTTCTGCTATGTCCCAACATGGTTGTTGTTATGCGTGTGTATTTTTTGCATTGTTTGTGAACGTATGCAATGTGAGTAGTCATATTTATGTCGATATTTTTCATCACTTTGCACACATGTGTATATCTTGATGTGGTGCATTTTGTTGCTGCATACTTTTGCACATGATCACTTCATGTACATTCTACTGTTGTGTACTTTGTAGGGTGTCCATAAACGGGCTTTCTAGGCTCATGTCCTTATATAGGCTCAATTCGCCTTGCCCTTATATAGGCATAAAATCCCAGACCTTATTTAGGCATAAGCCATGCATACCAAATACAGGCATGGATTCCGACATCCGTCCACCCTAGCGTCTCAACGAGTCCATGAAAAAACAGACCCTCAGGCTGCGGGAGTTTCCCTTGCCCAGGACTATTGATTTCTTCAAGGACTCATACATTATGCATGAACCTCTATTCCTTAAGGGATTCATTCATGACGTCTTTCGCTACCCAACTTACGTCAATGCTAACATTTTCAGGTATAAATATACCTTCCCAAACCCCTGTAAATCAGAGGAGACCTCGACTTCAGAGGAGCCCGATTCCCGGCCGGACGCACTGAGAAGACGCTGTCTTTCCTGCACGCAGAGAGTCCAGCTTCCAGTGATCTAACTTCCCTTGCGGGGTGTTGGAGTTCGAGTCCGGAAAAGAGATTCCTACCTCTCTCATTCTTCAGGTATGGAGCAGACTAGAACCTAGAGGGACTCTTGGCATACTAGACTCTTGGCATACTAGACTCTTAGTATACTCTAGTCAGGAATACAGCACCTACTTCTACTTCTCCCTACACCTAGGAAAGGTTAGGCACACTGGGTAGACCTAGGATAGAAACGCATCGTATGAGTACTCGCATTTTTAGGCTGTGTCATTTTATGTAAATGCATATATGCTGACAAGATAATGCTAACGCAGTATTATTTATTTCTACTGCTCACCTTGTACATTATTTATCTCGCATACTGTCTTGTGATCGTAACAGCACATCTAACTTACAACAGAAACAAGACTGTTCAATAAACCTTTTTATTGAAACGCCCGTCTGGTTATTTCTGTGTAACTTTGAGGAGTAACTAAATCCTGCACAACTGAGCTGAGTGAAATAGTTATCTATTGTTTCTACGACTCTGGGACACGTCCTGATTCTGTAAGGGAAACACAGTGGTCATGTTTTGCGGCTGCCAGAAACTAATCCCTTCTTGTTGTCAAGAAGTTTCTAGTGGCCTCTGAGCTAGCTGGCACAAGTAATTAAGTTTAATATACTCGATAGGGACATACCGACCTTAGTCCTATGTCAAACCTATAGGATATATTATTCCAATGCGCAGAGCCTATAAGGGAAATAGGAGCTACACTACATAGCGCCCAACGTTTGGTAAGGCAGTAATTCAACGTTAGAGACTGAGTAACTCAGCTGTGCATATATTCTTTTCTCTCTCAGAGACCCCTACCCATATACTCCAAAAGACGTCTGGAGTGGGCAGGGTTAGTATCCGCCACGGCTACATAGGGCAGTACCCTATATATTAGCTGTTTGGTTTGCTCAACGTTGAAGGATACAGTGTTCCACAATATTGTGCACCTTATCTTTGTTTCCTTGAAATTTGTTCTACATTTTTCATAAAACTAAATGAATGAAGACGCCGGAAACGGTGTAGCTGCGGCTGATCCAGCCCAACCAGCACTTTTTAACTTCACCGGTTTAAATGAAACCGAGGAGGGTGTCATTGACATCGCTCCAAACTTAAGAAGAGCCATTACTCTAAAACTTATAAAACATGGCCTACCACCGAGAGGGGGTAGAGCAGTTTTCGTGATTGAGGCACATGAATCCTTTCAGACAGAGGTATTCTATTCATGGGTAATTCTTCCTGAATCCAATCCAGTAACACACTTGTTTCACTTCTACAAAGAAGATGAACCACCAGAGGAATACATTCCTTTCGAGGATATAGAGATTCCATTAACATACCAGGAGCATCAGCTCTGGTTTAAAGGCGCCCTAAAACATAACAAAAATATAACCAGGCTCGGTCCACTAGGTAGACCAGGAGCAACATGGCCGATTCTAGCCGGCTACACACCTCATCCAGACATCGAAATAATGTCAGACGAGGAAGTACTTAATCAACTCACAGAGTTAATAAAAATCTACAGACAATTGGTTCAATATGTCATGCGGACTTTCACAGTCCAACAACCATTAACAATTCCAAATCAAACCCCTCACCAGGGGAACAATTTAAAAATTACACCACAAACTCTATACGCAGTCATGGGTAAAATGCCCACTAAGCGGGAGCAAATTCCGTTTTGGATAGCTCAAAAAATTACTCAAATCGAAGCAGTATTTCCAAATACTAGCCCGCATGAGAAACACAGAATCCTAACCATTAGTTTACCAATGGGGATCACACCACAACTGGAAGACTGCACCACTTGATGCTCAGTCTTTGCTGCCATCTACACTAAAACACACGGCATTCCGTCAATTGCGGTAATACCTGATGTCCTAAAACAAATTCAAAACGAATACGGGGCAGAGCCTGCTTTAAATTTAGGTATGAAATTACTGAGAAATTTCGACCAGGTCTCAACAATAATATTATCAAATATTAAAGGGGAGGCAGCAGCAGTGGCGATCCGACAAAAATTAAGGGAATTTGATGTTACAGAACATCAAACAGAGCTACCCAGAATTATAGAACAATCATATGCAGAATTAGGCAGAGATAGTTTGGGTGGGAGACCAGCTAAACCAAAACTATCTGAAAGTCCTGAGAAGGACTCAATTAAACAAACTCCTACATCTTGTAAAAAGAAGTGGGAGTCTACTAAACAAAATTCAAATGAGAAAAGATCTCAATCCCGAGGTAGGTCTCCTCAAAAGGAGCCCTCTGAAAGGAGGTACAACCTCAGGAATAGGGATAATTTGAGAAAACCTGATAGGTATCAAGATAATGATACACGTTCCTCTCGTCCCTTTCAGGTCTCAACACAAACTTCGGAAAGAAGAGGACGAACAGAACATAGAGAAGAACGCGTGAAATCGAAAGACGACAAGCACGCAACAAAAATTAAAACTAAACCTCAATTCTCCAAAAAGAAAGTAGCAGGTCTAATAGTAAGACATGCCGAGAATTCTGAGAAGTCAACTCAAGAACGGAGAATGGGCTCAGACAATGCTGGACAGTGCAGCAGAAGTCACAATAGCTCGCCAGAACCTGATGGAACTTCTGGAGATAGTGGACTTGAATGAGTACATTACAGTAGAGACTGTAGACACCAGGGTTAGTACTCCACAAAGGTTATATGAAATAACACTCCGGATGGAGGGAGACAAACCTAGATAGGTTAAAGCACTTTTTTGGGAAAAACTATCAAAGGGTTATGACATACTTCTAGCAGAAAAAGACTGGCCACCACAATTTGTCAGGGAGTGCCCACACGGCGAGGACATGATTATGCCTGCCTTCTCCAATCACATTCCAATTCACTTAAAATATACATATGCCAGAAAATGGGCAGTGGCCCAGGCTCCAGCATTATATAAAAATCATGTAGGATGGGATGAGGACTCACCTCACCATAAAATAAATCTGAAACATGAACCTACTGCACAGAGGCAGTATCCTATTAAGCAAGAAGCTAAAAACAGGTCAGGGAGATTTTAGATCAACTTGAATATCAAGGGGTGATTGAAACATGCACCTCATCCATGAACAATCCTTTGTTTCCTGTCTCCAAACCAGACAATACATATCGTCTAGTTTTGGACTACAGACACCTAAATACTTGTTCTAAAACTTTTGCAGTGCAAAATGCACACAGCACAGCATTAATGAATAACATTGTGCGTAAAAGATACAAAACAACATTAGACATCTCAAATGGTTTCTTTTGTCAAAATATAGCACCTGAAAGCAGGTACTTAACAGCATTCTCCATAATGGGGACCCAGCGTCACTTTTGTCGACTCCCACAAGGGTTCAAGAACAGCCCAGGTATATTCTCAGCGAGAGTAACGGAGTTACTACAAATTTATGACAACGAGGCATTGTCCTATGTCGATGACATCTATCTGACAGACGATGACTTGGAAAAACACTTGAACAGGGTGAGCACCATTATACTGGGATTCGCCTCTGAGGGCTACAAGTTCAACTTTAAAAAACCCCGAATTGCCCATCTCAATGTCCTATTTTTAGGATATGAGCTTTCAAGTGAAGGCAAGAGCTTGGCAGCTAACTTTCTAGAGAAATGTGCGTTGCTCCAACCTCCAAAAACGCAAAAAAACTTACAATCAATTCTGGGATTCCTAAATTTTGGAAGAACATACATTCTAAACTACGCAAAAAGGGTTAAACCTCTCTACGCATTAATCAAACCTGATTTCATAAACAAAAACTGGACACAGGAACACACAGAAATTTTGCGTTCACTCCAGGCTAACATGTTAGCAACAAACCACTTACAAACAAGCGTAAGTCAAAGAAATTTGGTGATTCGAATAATTTCGGGTCAATGTGGATTCACTTACTTAACCTTTAATGAGGGTGAGAAAGTTCCAATTGCATACAAATCACATTTGTATACACAAGCGGAAATGCGCTTCAGTTCAACTGAAAAATTCTGACAGCAGTTCAAACAGCTGTAGCAAAAGAAAGAGCCTTAGCCCAAGGGAAACGCATAATTGTCATTACCCCAGTACCGGCTTTAGAAGCGGTCACAAAAGCGAGCATTCCAAATGCTAAAGCTTTACATCCGAGATAGATACAGTGGGTTAATTCTCTTGCTGTAACTGATGTTGAATATGTTTTTGATCCAGATTTAAAAACACAGGCATTTCTCCAATATGAACAAGAATATTCTCTGCCCACTGAGATTCTGCCTCTCGATCAGTATGAATTCGTAATTTACACTGACGGATCCGCACAGCCCGCAACAGGGAGTAAGCAAGCTTACAGTGCAGCGTGTGCTATCGTTAAAGGTCGCATGCGAAATGGCATCTTCAGACCTATGGTCACAAAAACTCAATCACTAGGTGATTGTACAGCTCAGCGAGCTGAACTACAGGCATTCAAACTGGCACTTGAGAGTACGGATCGAGAATTCCTCACACTGATAGTGTGCGATTCCTATTACTGTGTTCAGTCGTATAATGATTATATACGAACCTGGCTTGAAAATGGTTTTAAAGATGCGAAAGGTGGCACAATAAAGCACAAACTGCTTTGGGAACAAGTAGTTCAGTTGAAAAACAAACTACCAAAGGCTCACGTGATTCACACACTGAGTCATCAGCGTGATGGCGTTCACGTTGCAGGGAATTCATTGGCTGACGAAGCCGCGAAGGGGGCTGTTCAGACGGCTTCCGTAGCTGCGATCACTCGTTCAAAAACAAAAATAGACGGTGAGATAATGTTAGCTGTCAATGCTTCAAGCAAAGGCAGCAGTGCAGCGTTACCAAAAAAGTTTCCACTCAAGTACTCTTATGTAATTGATGTGAACAACGTTCCTTTTGCTCGAATCCCTGGAGTGGGGGATAGGGTAATTCCAAACAAGGAACGCAGATTAGGACTTATCCTAGCAGCACACGAAGGGATGGCTTCTGCCCTTGCAGGTGTTTCTGCGACAGTGTCTTTACTCAAGCAAAGATATTGGTGGCCTGGCATTCGGAAACAAACTAAGAACTATGTTTTAGAATGTGATATTTGCCAACAGATGAAAGTCTCAACAGTGAAACGTCCTGCGCAGACACCCTTATTAATTTCAGATAAACCATTAGCTTGTGTTTACCTGGACCACTGCGGTCCCTTGCAAAGGGACGGTAATTATAAATACATCATGGTTGCAGTGGATTCATGCTCTAGGTTCCTATGGTTATGGCCTCAGCGCTCGGCTGACGCTCGAACTGTTATAAAAGATTTGCGAGTCTTTATCGGCACATACGCAATAGGCACGCTACGTTCTGACCAGGGTCCTGCGTTTAGCTCTAGGGCTTACAAGGAGGCCATGGCCAGTCTGGGCGTTGCATTGCGGTACTCCTCTCCATTCCATCCTGAGGGAAATTCTGTTGTGGAAAGGAAAAACCGGGACATAAAGCAGTCTATAACAGCTAGGGTATTAGGCTCGGGTGATGGGTGGGTCAAACCCCTCATTAGCGTTCAGCGCTCACTTAACAATCTGCCAAGAAGTTCTCTAGGGGGGGTCACTCCATATGAGGTCCTATTTGGGACAAGAATGTGGGTTCCAGACTTAGAACACGTAGGCACAGTGGTGGACATGAAAACATTTGATATCAAAGATCGTTTGGCTGTGTTACAGGATCTTAACAAATTAAGAACGAAACAAAGCAACGTATCCCTACAGCCAACCACCACTGGGGAAAAATCTGCGGTCCCAGCAAGGCCTGTCTGGATTCCAAAAGTTGGGGATCTAGTCAGAGAAAAAATAGCGGACAAGAAGGAATTTGGACCTTCTTACAGACAACCGGTACCTGTTCTTGCAGTTCAAGGAACAAGGACAGTACTTCTGCCGCCCCTTGCTGGAAGAAAGGAGAAAAGATTTGTGTCAATCGACCTGATCAAACCACAACATGTGGCCAATACTAAGCAGTAGGCCTCGTGGACTCCGACCTAGTAGCAGACGCACTCCTCTCGCTACTATTCAAGAGGTTCAGACTGAAAGACTGATCACGATCGAGAATTCAGCTGTAACAAATGAAGGACTAAGCAACCAAGCTATGGAACTCATCCCTCTTGACAACCAAATAACAGTTCGTCCAAATACACCGGTCTACACCAATGTGACTCGTGAAGAACTGGTTCCTGTGATTTCAACGAATCCTGATGCAATTCCAACAATTGACAGAACTGCTTCTGGCTATTTCATTGACTTTGATACGTTCTCAGAAGATCCAAGCGAACCTGAAACGACGCCAGCATCATCAAAACTCAAGCAGCAAGTACAAGACTTTATTCACTTTCTGAAAAGACTTATCTGGTTTCTCCATGGATTGAACTCTGGATTACATCTGGACTTTTTGTTTTCCTGCTCTGGCTAGCTTTGGTAACGACTGTAAGCATGCTTATAAATGGCAGATACATCCATGTGAACAGTAAAGAAAAAGACGTGAATGTACTTTTGAAACCACATAAATCTTCCCATCGTGATGCAAGAGACTTGTCATCAGTGAACATCACAGCTGTTCCTATACAGGATGGTATAGTGTGGGACAAAACAGATTATGAAATCTTCGGTCCAAGTGAACAATTGAACATTCCACATTTATTTAAAATTTCACTAAGTGATTTAATTACGTCCAGTACCTATTCAGATGATTGGGACTTAGAGACTGTTCAAGATATAATGTTTGATCTAGAAAAATCTGCTGCATTTTCTAAAAATGAATTTTTAGAGGGTTCATCTGATTATGAAGAACTGTATTGTTATAACCACTATGGTCATCATTATTTGCACAAAACTGCATATCCAAGAAATGTGTTTATGTTTAACCAATGGGAACATTGTCCTACACCACCACAAGGTAGTTCGAAAACTTTTGCTAGTAAATTTCCATATTTTTCAGGTTATAATACATCTGATCCAGAAATGTTTTACTATAAAAATGTAAACAAAACAGGACTGAAAATTATGTTAACAAATACGAAACAGATTTATTCTGAAGCATTTATTGCCCAACTGTCTACACAGGGTTTCGACTTATGGAAAGACACAATAGAGACAAAAACTGTCTGGGGTAGTAAAGATTGGCAAGTACAGGGTATAGAAGCTTTATTTAGAGCCTGTATCATCCCTGAACAAATACTGTTTTTGAATGACACCGTACAACAGACATCTTGTCTTGGATTAGCCAAGATAAAAGAGATGAAAACACCTTCTGTGCCAACACCTGCCAGTGATAACAATACAAAGGCAGTGGTGACAGTTGACAATATACTACAACTCAACAGAACTCATCCAAATTGGAAGAAATGGTTGATCTGGCCCACAGACACAAATAACTGTCAGGAAAGGTTCTTGAACAAAACTCAGGGCTTTACTGTTCATAGGCCAGACCCAAGATATGTCCAAAGACAACATCCGGGGGTAGTAACAATATACAGTGTAGGTAAATTATTCCTCGATTGGCTGCATAAATCTACACTACAGGATGTGAAACAACACTTAACCTTACTTAAAGAGGACGCAGATCTTAGGGAATTCTTGCTTGGACCAAGAAAACCGCGTCAAAAACGTTTCATATATGCCGGCATCTATGCTGCTTATAACGAAGCATGGAAAGTGTCACAGATAGAGGCTGCAGAACGAATACGTGAACTTGATCGTATTAATTTAGAGAAAACACTCTCTGTGGTCGACAATGGGTTAACAACTTTGTCCTCCAGGATTTATTCATTGGATGGCATTGTATCCTCTGCTATCGACATTCTAGAACAAGATTTGGCTATGTTACAACAAGGTCAGTCTCAATTACGTTCTATTGTGTTATTGACATGGACGCTGCAATCTTTGCGAGCGGGCTATGTGCCTTGGCGTTTCATCAACACGTCGTCTCTGTTTGCAGAATACAATCTCACTGATAAACAGATCGAATTGGCACAAAGAGGAGCGAGGTATACAGTGCTAAGCATTGAAAAAATGGAAAAGCTACCATTTACAGTGGCCGAAAAACCAGCTACAGAATGGGTTATTCATGGCAAAATAACATTACCTGTGACAACTTTTCAGTTTCAGTATTGCCTCAGACAGATGCAAGCAGGCAAATATGAAAGGTTGGGTAAGGAATACATTAAGATATCATGGAATTTACCGTATACACATAAATGTTGGAGTGGGGATCGTGAAGTGTTTCTTAGCGGTACTAACTGTAAACATGCACTGACCGGTTCACTCATTTGTCAGGACATTATTTTACATGGAGCTTGTAATGGTTCTGTGGCAAACTTGTCTTGCCATCAGCACGGTTCACCAGCTGCTGTGATTAATCCAGCGTTTGGACAACTTTCGAATGGGAGTTACCTCATGTTGAATGATCAGGGCTGCTGTGGAATGTTGCCAGGCATCCCATATCTAGTAACGGTCAACTCCAGGGTCACTTGCTGTATGCAAGTATTGTTTCCCCAATAGACACAGTCAGGGAGTCGCCTTTATGGCCTTCGCTGAGCGTCTCTTTTATAAGATTTGATACTTTAAGCAGAATGAAAGCCATGCTTTTACAGCAAACAGTGCCTTTGACCTCAGCCAAAGAAACCTATGATCTACAAGTTGCAAGGACTTCGGCTGAGATACAGACTTTAATACGTACAAACTGCCCTATACATTTCGTAGAAATGATATCACTTATCTTTAACATGTCAGATACAACAGGAATTGTACATGTATTTAAGAGCATTTGCACCGGTCTGTTAGCACCGTTCCAGGCAATACTTGGAATCATTCCGAACTTTGCACATTCGGTGTTTGGTGGCATACCATTAATTCTCGCACTTGTTGCCGGAATTTTATTCATCTGTCTGCTATTGCGCTATGGCCAGCCGATTCGCCGACATCACTCCGAGCGAAATGGAGAAAGCTCTCCTTGAAAGAAAGTGCCGTGAGCTAATAGTACAGCTATTGGGCATGACTCGTCTACGGGACCTTAATACCACGTGGTTCCTGTCATTCCGACCAATCTGGCATGATTGCATCTTACCTGTTCTACGATGCCTGCTATGCGGTGAAGAATGCGTGTTGGACGCTTGTTTAACATATCCATCAGCTGCGCCGAAGGACGTCGATGCTTTGCTGGACCCGTTAACGGCCCATGCTCTGTGTTGTCCCCAGAGGCTTCCAATCCTAATGTCAGCATTCATTGAGATCTCACAGTCGCCTCCTGCTGCTGCTGAGGTACGAGAAACAACTCCAGGCACACAGGTAACAACGGACGCAAACATTGCTGAAAGCGATGTTTCCCATCTTTGTGCGGTCAATCTTTTACACGAGGTGTTCCAGCTTACACCAACGACAGTGGAAGATGTTTTGTCTATTGACATAGATGATCTCATGTTTACACCAGACCCGTAAACCGACTCTGCTTCGGCATACTCTGTTCCCGTACAACAGCAACAATTTGGCCTTCATTTTTTTTTAAAAACCTTGGAACTTTACCAAATTTGAACTTTTGTCCCATTTTTTCGAACGAAAATGGCACTCCAATCTGCTTAAAATTAGAACTAGCCTTATAATACAGACTTGGCAGTACTTCCAGGGACACTTAGTCATCTTGTGTGTCTAAATCAGTTCATTTAAGTTTCATGACAGGAAATGACTTTGATTTTGAGCAACCTTATCGATCATTTTCATCATATGTGAATATTGCCTTTATATTTCGTTCCAATTGCATTTATTTCATACTTTATGCTGGAAATGAAAATGCACTGCTTAATGATGTACAGCAACCTTTGCATTTTTAATATGTCTTTTAAAGCTTTTAGGATATGTTTTAATATGCGGTACTCCATTTTAATGTTTAGCATTTTAAATAGTTAGCATTTTAGTTTTGTTGTATACACAAAAGAGGAGTGGGTGTTGTGTACTTTATAGGGTGTCCATAAACGGGCTTTCTAGGCTCATGTCCTTATATAGGCTCAATTCGCCTTGCCCTTATATAGGCATAAAATCCCAGACCTTATTTAGGCATAAGCCATGCATACCAAATACAGGCATGGATTCCGACATCCGTCCACCCTAGCGTCTCAACGAGTCCATGAAAAAACAGACCCTCAGGCTGCGGGAGTTTCCCTTGCCCAGGACTATTGATTTCTTCAAGGACTCATACATTATGCATGAACCTCTATTCCTTAAGGGATTCATTCATGACGTCTTTCGCTACCCAACTTCCGTCAATGCTAACATTTTCAGGTATAAATATACCTTCCCAAACCCCTGTAAATCAGAGGAGACCTCGACTTCAGAGGAGCCCGATTCCCGGCCGGACGCACTGAGAAGACGCTGTCTTTCCTGCACGCAGAGAGTCCAGCTTCCAGTGATCTAACTTCCCTTGCGGGGTGTTGGAGTTCGAGTCCGGAAAAGAGATTCCTACCTCTCTCATTCTTCAGGTATGGAGCAGACTAGAACCTAGAGGGACTCTTGGCATACTAGACTCTTGGCATACTAGACTCTTAGTATACTCTAGTCAGGAATACAGCACCTACTTCTACTTCTCCCTACACCTAGGAAAGGTTAGGCACACTGGGTAGACCTAGGATAGAAACGCATCGTATGAGTACTCGCATTTTTAGGCTGTGTCATTTTATGTAAATGCATATATGCTGACAAGATAATGCTAACGCAGTATTATTTATTTCTACTGCTCACCTTGTACATTATTTATCTCGCATACTGTCTTGTGATCGTAACAGCACATCTAACTTACAACAGAAACAAGACTGTTCAATAAACCTTTTTATTGAAACGCCCGTCTGGTTATTTCTGTGTAACTTTGAGGAGTAACTAAATCCTGCACAACTGAGCTGAGTGAAATAGTTATCTATTGTTTCTACGACTCTGGGACACGTCCTGATTCTGTAAGGGAAACACAGTGGTCATGTTTTGCGGCTGCCAGAAACTAATCCCTTCTTGTTGTCAAGAAGTTTCTAGTGGCCTCTGAGCTAGCTGGCACAAGTAATTAAGTTTAATATACTCGATAGGGACATACCGACCTTAGTCCTATGTCAAACCTATAGGATATATTATTCCAATGCGCAGAGCCTATAAGGGAAATAGGAGCTACACTACACTACTTGTCCTCCATGGACAGAGAGATCTTTCCCAGGGATGGTCTTTTGCCTTTTCATGGTCAGAGCTGTGAGGTACAGTGTGTTTAGTGCTTGAGTTAGGCTGTGTTGACTTCTACCCCACTTTCCAATGGCTAACAGACCAGCTTACTCATCATTGTCAGAGGAGCAATGACAGTGAGGGTGGTAGTTTTGAAGGATGCTGAGACCGCTGACTGATGTTGAATTACAATGCTACACACAACAATGCCTTGTGCACATGACACAACGCAAGAGTGTCAGCCGTCTTGCATTACACCTCACATCTACTGTCCGTGGGCATTGTCCCGGATGTGTGTTTATCTGTGTGTGTTTTGTGTTATGTGGTGTGACAGCTAATTAGAGTGTGTCCTGTCCTCCACACACATTTGTAGCATGCACATTGAGGGCACATGTGACTGATCTATACCTGTCAGTGTGTGTAATGTGCAGTTAAGGTTATGGTCTGTAGTTGTGTGAGTAGGCCAAGAACTGGCAGTAGATATTTCCAGATTTCGTACAGGATGGCCCTGTGTAGCCATCTTGACAGGGCATTTGCATTCACTCTCAGGGACAGCATAGTGACAGATGTGTTCTTGTGGGACTGGGGGGACTAGTGTGTGCTGGTGGCAGTAGTCATTGCTTCCACTCCTCCTCCCACCCAGGACAAATGGGCCAGCATGTTCCAGGGTTCCATGACAGTGTGTACATAGTTACATTCAAGATGTGTTGCTGTGGTGTCTGTGGCTGTGTATTTGGGGTGAATTTAGACTATTTGTACATGTACTCACCAGGTTCAGGGATTCCAGCTAGTCCAGTTATGGCCTCCTGTGGGAGGAGGTCCCGCACCTTCACCTCCCAGGTGGTGAAATGCACCGGTTTATGACGTCCACCGCCAGTCTTGGTGCTCAGGGCATGTTCTCTGGCAATGAGCCTCTTTACCTTCCTGCGAACGTCATAATACCGGTTCCGGATATCCTCCTTTGTGCGCAAGGTAGGTGAATGGGCATTCACCTTGTTGACAATCCTCTCCCACATCTTGGTTCTCTGGGACTGGGAGGTCTGTTGGGCCAAGCTGCCAAATAACTGTGGCTCAACTCGGATGATTTCATCTATCATCACTTGCAACTCAGCAGCTAAGAACTGTGGATTCTTCTTTGGGGGCATGGTGATGGGTGTTGGTGGAGATGTGTGTGTGTGTGAAGGTGAGGGTGAGTGTGAGTGGAGGTGTGTTTCTTTGGTGCTAGTTGTGTGGATGCTGTTTGGTGGATGAGATGTGTGTGTTTGTGGTAGCTAGATGAGTTGTCTGTCTAGTGGTGTGGTGTGCTTGCATGTCTGTCGAAGTAGCAAATGGTGTTGGGAACTTTTGGCTCCCTTTATATAGGTTGTGTTGTGGGTGTGTCTTGTTATTTGAAAATGTGTTTTTTTGGAGATGACAATGCGTTTTTTGGTAGTCTTCTTTCTGTTTCCATTGTTTTATTTTCTTCTCATTTTGTAAGTCGTTTTGACAGCACTTGATGCTTGTTCTTGTGTAATTTGTTTTGGACGAGTCTGTTCCATTCATACTGGGCTATGTGGCATCGTTGGCGTCCGAGTCTGTCGGGTCGTGTTGATGCTTGGCTATGTGGCATCGTTGGCGTCCGAGTCTGTCGGGTCGTGTTGATGCTTGGCTATGTGGCATCGTTGGCGTCCGAGTCTGTCGGGTCGTGTTGATGCTTGGCTACATGGAGTCATTCGCGTACGTGTCTGTAGGTTGACGCTTGGCTATCTCGAATCTTGCGCGTACGAGTCTATCGCGTCAGGCTCCTTTCCTGCTGACTCGGATGTATAATATATTTTCCGGCCTAGTCGGTCGTAAATTTCAAGCTTCGCATCGTACTCAGCTATTTGTAAGGCGTGTGTACGGTTCGGTCGGAAAAAATGACGGGTCCATGTTGGGTAGTACGTTTTCCGGCCGAAATCGGAATCGACACCAAAGTGTAGGATTGCGGGGGGGGGGTAGATGTAATATTCCCTCTCCACTCAGTGCAACAGTAAAGAAAGTGTTCGATTGCGAAGGGGTAAAGTGTACTATTCTCACTCCAGTAATTTCAACAGAAGGGAAAGTGTTGGATTGCAGAAGAGGTACATGTACTATTCCCTCTCCACTCAGTGCAACAGTAGGGAAAGTGTTGGATAGTGAAAGGGTAGAATGTACTACTCCCACACCAGTCATTAAAACAGTAGGGAAAGTGTCGGATTACGGAGAGGTTAAAATTACTGTTCCCAATCCAATCAGTGCACCTGTCCGAAAAGTGATGAATTGCGAGGGGTAAAATGTACTATTCCTACTCCAGTCAGTGCAACAGAAGGGAAAGTGTTGGACTGCGGAGGGGTAAAATTTAATACTCCCACTCCAGTCACTCTTTGCAACATTACACACACAGTAGTCCACTTTATAAAAATAAAACATTTTAAAAACATTATTAAATCACGTTTTAATACTTAAATTGAAAAATTATATAAATATAATTCTATTTAAAAAATAAACAAATTCCATATTTATTACAGTCTTTAAGACATAATATAAATTAATACAAACATTATAATTATAATTAAAATACCAAACAGCCTGTCAGTGGCCGGTTCACCGCCATCGTAATCAGGCCCTATATTGCCAGAATAATAACAACAAATTAATACAATATTTTTTTAAATAAAAAAGCCCAGCACAATTTACACATAACATAATAAAAAAATATTTAAAAAAAAATATTTAAATATTTTTGCATTTTTTATTAAGTAACTTCCTACCCTATAACTATACAAACTACACAACACTCACCTAAAATACATGTATTAAATTATAATATTTACACAGTTTATATATATAATTATCAATTAAAATATTAACAATAATACATAATAGTAAATTAATTATATTTAATTACCTTCCCATCCTTTATCCTTAGAAAACAAACAACCTGCACCTAATATATGAATATTAAAAACAAATAATAATAATTAACTAATAACAAATTAATTATATTAAATGAACTCCCCACCCTTTACCCCTACAAATACGAATGACACCTAATATATAACACAATCAATATCCTAATTACACAATCTGTAAAATTAATTATTAATTAAATAATTGTTATGTATTAACATTAATTAAATACTATCATTAATTTCCTGCACACCATTTACCATACAAAAACAAAAACTATACAAAACTAAAAAATAAATTCTGTACACAATTTACATAATTAATTAGCAATTATATAATTCATTATAATAATAAATATTCATGAATTAATTATAATTAATTTGCTTCCCACCCTATAACCCCACAAAACCCACAACCTACACCTAAAACCTAAATTTGAAAAAATGCAACTATACAAATAACATTAATAATTAGCAATTAAATAATTAATATTAAATAAATATTAATTATTCATTAATTATAATTAATTTACTTCCCACCCAATAGCCCAACAAAACCCACAATCCACACCTAAAACTTAAATTAAAAAACAAATTTAATCATACAATTAACATAAAAAATGATCAAATAAATAATGAATTTTAATTCAAAATTAATTATTAGATACTTATAATTAATTTACATCCCACCCTATACCCCTACAGAACCCACAACTCACAACTACAACTTGAATGAATAAAAAATATTTATACAATTAACATCAATAATTATCAATTAAATAATTACTTCCGACCATGTACCCCTATAAACTCCACAAGCTGCTATGGTACCAAAAATGACAAAAAACTATTAAATTACATTTAAAAGTTCAAAAAATCCACAAACTATATTAGAAAGCAGTAACAATATTTATACAAACAATTGATAACATATTCAAATAAAATATATGATAAATACATAAAAATAATAAAAAATCGATATCATTAACAACATTTTTAATATTGATATTAACAACATAGATATTTTTGTAATCAATATTAACACTTTCTATATTCCTAACATTGATATTACTTACCTTAAAATCGATATTCTTGCTGACAATATTTCTGCCTGGCGATATTTCCAACTCGATATTTCAGTAGGCCGATATTAAATTTCTGATATTTTGTCTGAATACCTCTTGCATGAAGACCCTGCCCTCTAACTACAAATGTCATCTGGATAAACTCCTCCTTTTAGCTTTCTGAGGTGCTCATTGCGATGACGGACGGAAAAGCCCTCCGACCGCCATGGAATCGGGAAAAATCCCTCCGCATGACCCGCAGCATTTCCGTCGGACAAATTACGATGCAAAGTACGCAACATTAGACCACGGCGGACGGATGCCCCAAAAGACCGTCCACCATGGACGGAAAAGCTGCAAATCCGACTGCGGTGGACGGGGAAAGCTGTTCAAAGGCCCGAAAAGGCCGCTCCTGCGCGGCAGGACCGCACGGCAAATGACGATGAGAATCCAGAGCCGGCGGACCGAGCACTGCGTCTGACCGCCGCGCACGCACATAGGCCAAATGAATGGCGGACAGAAGCAACTTCCCAACAACGCCCGAAGTGTGCCTGTACCCCCTGCCGCCCACAATCACAACACACACGCCACAATGATATACCCCAACTTGCACCTGGGAAGGAAAGCCATGCGCAGCATGGAAGAGACATCTGGAGGCCATCACCCATGTGGACACACCCACAGACCACAGAATAAAACCAACCCCATCCAGGCCCAGCATCCTTTGCACACCACAAGCAGAGACAGAGAGACAGGACACCATTGACTCACACTGCACAACATCACACACACCTATCTCCACACAACACCACATTCACCCACACACCTCACACACTACACATATCTACAACATCACCTTGCACCCTGCACCCCTCATCCATCTGCACCATGCCCCACAAGAAAATGCCCAACTTCGCCGACTCAGAGTCGAAAGTGATGGTAGACGAGACAATCAGGGCAGAACCACATTTGTTCGGGCACCTGGTCCAACACACCCCAAGTGCGTGCAAGAATCAGATGTGGGCAAGGAGCCACAGCAAAGTCAATGCCGTAGGGACCACCCTACGCACTGTGCCTGACATCAGGAAGCAGTGGGGCGACCTCAAGGGCCGGGACAAGCATCCGGCACAGAGGAACCACGCGGCAGCCCAGAGTGCTGTTGGCGGCCCTCCCATTCCACCACTAACCGCAACCGAATGGGAGGAGAAGGTGCCTGCCAAAATGCATCCAGAGAGTCCCACATGAATCGAGGGGGGACTGGAGGCTGGTAAGTTCCAGCAAACTGATCACATCACACTACAATACACCGTTGTGCACAACAAGTGAGCTCCAATCGCCCGCCCACATCAAACTCATGTGGAATGCACGCTTACAATATGAATGAGTCAAAAGGGCAGCATTTCCTCAATAAGTTCAACCTCACAGGTAGGTGGTCAGTTCATGCACCCTGGCCTCCTTCCCAAACAGCATGGCTCACCCTCCCCACCCCACAACCATGTGGCAGCTAACACCGTCGACAGGGCCTCCCAACAGGTAGCAAGCCATCTCACTGGGGAGGGGGATGTCCAACCCTCACAGCAACACCACAACTCCCACAAGGCCCTCTGTCTCCCCTCACAAACAGCCTGGAGCCAAATGACCCCCACATCCCGCACTTCGCAGCCAACTCTGGAAACCCCCATAACATTCTAGGCCATGCACATACAGAGAAATCCATCCAGAGGCCACATGATTCATAGTGTCATTGAGGAAGGAACATGCAACTGAAAAGCAGAATACAAGAACGCAACCACAAAAAGCAAATGTGCAAGTCCCATTGCCTCAAAGCAGAAAAACCCGGGTCAACACACCACATGCATGGATACCCTGTCAAACCACACAAAACCACAGTAGGCAAGCACAAAAAGGCACAACACAAAGCATGAAGTGGCGGCAGAGTAGTCAGATTCACATAGAAAAGACACTAATGTCCAAGCATGAACTGAATCGGATGATCAAGAAGTCAGTACCAGAGGACATGTCCCCGGAAACACAACATCGGTACATATGAAATTTGCCCTTCAGCCATGTCACATCGCTAACGAGCAATGTAGGTACCCAGGGCTTCAAGTGGGATGAAAAAACTGGGATGGTCCCTCAAAGGACCCTGGCCAATGTAATTAAGGGCGTGTCCCAAAAACCTCAGACATCAATATGGTATCAGCATATTGGGCCACCCCACTAGCATTTTCCTGTCACTGCCATTGCACCCAGATATATGAGACAACAAGGAACATGACACCTACCACAACTCCTGACTACTGGCCTTTGCAATGTTTGTCAGTTGCATAAGATAAGGAAGCAGCAACCATGGCTTGCATCTAACATTGGTAAATCTTCCACTCTAAACCCTGATGACACCACGACGATGTTGCTGCACATGAGTCTCCAAAGGAGTGATTTCCCGAGACAACATGAATCCACAAAGGATTCCACTTACCCACAACGCTCACCTGGCATGACGTAATGCCGTAACTACTCCACCAGTGAGAAGTGAGGAGTGTGACCATGCGCACATCGATGTGCCTGCTGGCTATGCATTCCAGCAGGGAGAACGGACCGCCCGTGGCAGGGCACAAAGCAGAGCACAAAAGAGACCCGTACCGAGGCCCCCCTCAAATATTTAACGCTGCACAGCACCGTTTGCAACCCGGCCCACTTAAAGCCCTGTATGTACCTCAACATCATGTGCGACTGATGACATACTGACATGAATTCCCAGTAATGCCAAGGTAGAAGTCATGTCATCTCAAATCAAATGTGCCAAACATGAACATCAAAGTTGTGCTGTGTGACGAACATGCTGACAATATCACCTCACTCCAACAGGTGACTCACTAGCAACAGCAGGCGACTGTGCCATGGACGAGCCCAGGCCCCCACCCCGGAAGGTGAACCCTCTGATGCAGAATCCGTGGTCTGTTCAGGTGGGGAGGACCTCCATGGGCCCTCTGGTGTGCCCCGGGCATGCCATGCTCTGTCCCTCACTGACACCCCCACCACGACCACAACAGCTGCACCGCCAACGCTGACCCCTGCAGCAACGACCTGTGTGGCATCCACCTCCGCCATCACCAACGCTGCCTCCAACACTGTCCCTTTGCCAGCAGTTGCGAACAACACCAGGCACACCGGGGATGCTGGGGACGGTGTGCGGTGGCTGCGCCAGGCAACGCCACATGTTCGTGGTTTCAGGGCAGGTGGGAGGACAACTGGGGGACAGTCACAGGAGGACAATGAGACAGAGGCCCAGGACACCGTGCTAACTGTCCTTGATGCATACCAGCAGAACCAGGGACAGATGGGCCAGGTCCTTGACGAACTGCGTGAACTCCGCCTGCTGCAGAGGTCCATGGACACTCGTTTGGGACAAATTGCTGAGTACATGGGCCAGCATCACACCACATCCTGTCATGTGGACGATGTGGACGTTGTTGCATCAACACACTCAAGTACTGTTGCACAGTGATTCACTGCATACACATGCGATTTATGCATGTCCAACCACATGAATGCCAGTCCCTGACAACATGCACACGCCAAATCTAGTTCCAAAACGCACTTCGCTGTTCCTGCATGAGCACAACAGCTACGTGCACAGTTCAGGCATCACGTATATAGGATCTGTTGCACAACGTGTCCTTTTTGTGGCAATGTTCAGCTAACTACCCCATGGGTGATTGTGGATAGTCATTTGTGGCCTCACATTCACAAAGCGAAAGCATACTTCAATAAGTGTGCTTGCACAATGGGCCTCTGTTGAGACAAGTAGTCGCTCCCACACCAGACCGGAAACCTTCGAATTGCAGGTGTCTTGACCGTCCCGCGCTATTCAGCCACTGCTGAACACGGCTCTCTCACTATTTTTGCGTTGAACTGACACACAAATTATTGATTGCTTCTGATGTTGAAGGCCGTTGCACACTTGTTATCAGACTTGTGGGCTCTGGACTTGTCCTTTCCTTCCATGCTTCTCCGGGAGTACCACTGGGTGTGATTGCTCCAATTTGCACACTGCATTTGGCGTCTCAGTTCATCACTTATGCTGTACAGCTGTGCATTGGTTCTGAAATTGCTCTCACGCCATGCCTGACCGTCCAGTGGGCCAGGCTGAGCCTGGTCAGTTGCAAATGTACCATGCCCGCATGCAGCTTCTCTTTGGGTGTGTCCCATTGGCTGTGCTGGGCATCAGTTATGGACTAACGTTCCGCTATGCGTATTTCACATGCGTGCAACCTGTCTTTTCCTGCAGGAGATGTCTGTTTGAGTGGGCCATGGATGTCTGCCTTTCAAACACATACCTTGCCGACCTGGATCATGAGCTGTGGGTGACTTCTTTGTTGGTCCACGTGCAAGACTGCTTCGGTGAGACACGTTTATGGGATGCCTTACAATGTGTCAGGCAGGCAGACAGCTGCGCCTGTGCGTTAGCGCAATGGCTCCTGTGCAATGCCAACATCGAACCTCTCCCAGGTTGCGATGGGATGCTCCTATCAACCTCGTGGTGCGAGGAGCACATCTGTTCCTTCATACTGCTGGATTGGATGGCGGTCCTTTTTGCTGAGGACGATTTGGATATTCTTTTGGTACTGATTGCCTTCGAAGCTGCCTGTGCCTTCTTGGATTCGTAACCTACAACAGCAACAGGAACTATTGGTGACTAATTCAATTTACGTTTACCTTTCTTCACGCCTCCTGACGGGAATTGTCATCCAGCTCTCTGACTTTGGCCCTGTCGACATTGGCTTGGACTATGCTGATCTCTGCGGGATGTTTCGCTTGGTACCACAGACCAGAGCAAGTGGAGTCTGTCATCTGAACGTCGTGGACATTGTCGCCTGGCATGAGGCCGGCTTCCATCATGCAGATGTAGCGCACGGAGATGACATGGCGTTGTTGTATTGCAAGTACCCAGGGCACGAGTCAGGTGTACACGCAGGTACAGAGCGTCCTCCCCCTCTTTACACGGGGTGGACGCCGTCCCCCCTGCCAGGACGTTGGTCCCCACAGGAATATGCATAACTTGTCCCGGTGTACTCTCCAGTTACCGATACATGTTGACCAGCACCTGCAAGGTGACTGCTCTCCATTCCCTGCAGCAACATGCAGGTAGCGAGTGAGCCTTTTGTGTCACCTCCAGCGGCCGAAGTAAAGGGCCCATCCGTCCTCCTATTGTTTGTACATGCTGACTGGGGTCCGCCTTGGACCTTACATTTGAATGTGAATGCCACAGAGGGACACATAGGCACACAGCTTGCCTTCTGTTCACAGGTACTTAAGGGAGGCATGCTTTTGCCTGTGTTCTGTCCATGTGTGTCAATGCAGACAGTGTAAGACTGTCAGATGGGTTAGTTTGTCCCAGTATTTGCACAAATCATTACAGTCGCAACATTTTACTTCTTTTTTAGCACTACGTCGTAACGTTGTGGGGTTATTTGCATTTTGTCTTACTTTGCCAGTCCCCCCACTTCTTTTTTGGGGACCTGTGCCCTGCAGGTACCTTAGTATATGTCTGTCACATGAGAGGTGTCCGCAGCGCTTGTCCTCTGCGCGGTCCTAGAGTACTGTCTGTACATTCTGTCCGTGGTCGGAGGACATTGTCCCTTGTCATTCTGTTCTGGTGTGGCCCTGGCACCCCGACCCAACCAAGTCTCACAGCTGCAAGAGGACACGGATCCCCTTTGGATGAATTGGAATGCGGGCTAGATGCCCCACACTTGGGGAGTGATGCATCCAGTGATGAAAGCGACACAGCAAATGTGATGCAAATGTCACCATACATGGGCAGAGGGATGGGTACTGCTGGCGAAGGCCATGGGCCAGGGACATCCCATACAACTCCTTCCTACAAGGGGTGGGAGGATATGCACGTGGATCGCGGTCCAACTTCATGTCAAATGGATATGTCACTGTGGTTACTGGTTAGGTACTCCTGCATTTTCAACCTGTTGTGGCACGTATGTTGCATGCTTTGACACTGTATTTAAACTTCACTTTTGGAAACGTTTCTTGCCTTCAACTTGTCTGCTTGTGAACAGGCGCTTGCATGCCTCAGAGTGAGTAGGGGAGCAAGTGAGGCAGTATGGCAATGGTGTCCTGTGCGCAGGGGTGGTTCGGGGTGCTCAGTCCCTGCATGCATGTGTTTTCTGATACGGCGCATTGTCCAGTATGTGTACGAAGTCTCTGGGACATTTGTGAAAGTCTGTGAGACAACAGCAAGGCACACAGACACAGTCATAGTCGCTCATTGTTGCATCATATTCAACGGAGGGAGTTGACGATGAGCTGTTGGCGCTGGTCAAGGCCTTCTTCCTCACCAATGTCATCGTCACTGGGCATGTGAGGGTTGGGAGCGGGGGTATGGTGCTGTTCCGCAAGTTGTAGCAGTCATGTGCCGAGCCAGGATACTTTGCACACACGTGTGAGATGATATGATCCACCTGGCATGCCACTTGCACGTTGATGGAGTGGTAGTGTTTGCGGTTCCTATAGATGTGTTCACTTGCCTGTGGTGGAACGAGGGCAATGTGGGTACCATCAATGGCTCCCGCAACATTTGGAATGCCTCCCAGGCAGGGCCGGCTCACGGAATCTTTATTTGTGTTGTCAAACGAGGCATTCGGGTGGGCCACTGCATGCCCGATTTGTCACTTATGTCTCTCGCCAGGCCTGCTTCAGGGCCCTCCTTTATCTCTCCTCAGTTTTACAAGGGCCAGGCAGACGCATTCTTTCCTTCCAAAATCTCTTTCTAGATGTTGTCAACTCTCAGGAAGTGTGTTTTTTTCTGTAAAAGGTCCTCCTGATGGGAGGAGGAGGTTTCCTGAGGTGGGAGTATCAGGCAAGTGACACTTCTCATGCTCTCACTCATGCCCTCCTCCTCGGATTCCCTCTCTGCCACCCTCGTCCAGCGCCCCTCATCTCTCTATGGCGACTCGCACATGTGCATTTCATTTGTTGCATGGCGCTACTGATGTGGGTGTAGGGTGTGACAGCACTTTACATCACGCACACATTGTACAGAGACAATCAGACATGCAAGTATGTGTGTAGATCAGTCTACAGTGAATGTCACGTAAAGCCTGTGGGGATTGTGAGGTGTGGTGAACACATGTCATCCATACTGGTGGGCAGGAACTTTGGAGGGCGTTTGGTCTGGAGAAGCACTGACTCGGGATGTGTGTGGGGACATCTACAGGCAGTGGCAGCTAGGCAGACTGCACGCCACACCAGTACGTGTGTTGGAAGTGCTAGGGATTACACGTATGTCTGATTTGCAGACAATGGACACCTCTGATTGTCTGCCTACGCCACTGACCCTTCACAAGACGAACCCTGGCCAGGAGACGCCAGTCCGATGTCATGGGATATTCAAGCGGGGTTCACAGGTTGGATGTTTTATTGCACAACATTGGTACAGTGCGGGAAACATTTGTCCTTTTTGACTCCTTCCCTCATGTAAGTCCATCTGGCCACGGGGCATGGCTATGTATGTAATTTCACTCTCCTTTCCTTGGACATTCCATGTGTGTGAAGACTTGGCTCCCAGGTCACACTCTCTCATCCCTTCACAGTGTAGTGACCAGCTGGTCACTGTTCTAGTTGTTCTGGTGTACCAGCCACTCCCAGAGGGCTGGCTTACCACCAACCCCACAGCCACCCAGCACAGGCGTCACTGGACATGTGACCCTGCCAACAAACGGAGCAGGAGGCACGTGCCCTGGGCCGGTTCGCCTATACATGTACGGTGTCTGTGTGGTTACTTTACATGCATGGGGGCCTCGTGGCACACAACATTACACATGGGGTGCACCAATCACTTTGGGCAAATGAGTTGTGATGTGTGATGTAGTTCGCAGGGCGCCAATGCAAATGCAGTATCTGTTCGCATGTGCAGTAGCTGGCATCTGCAGCGATGACACGCATTGGCCCCACTTGAATGTTGCAGGGTTGTGGTCGCAGCTTCCGGCCCGCCAGGGTGTGGCACACACAATGCGGACGAGCCATCAGCCAATGAGAGCCTTCGGCGTACATGTTTAGATATTGCGGTGTGCGCGCTCTGCAACTGCGAGGCTCGTCATTGGCCCCAATTGCCTTCGGGGGCACCCTGGGTCACTCATGGGGATTGGGTGGGCCGCGCAATTTGCATTTTGCGGGTTGCCACATTCTTCGCTGTGCCCCCACGCTTGCTGGGAGTTGTAGTTGTTCAGGGGTTGCATGCGTGGAGTTGTTTGTTACGTACCTCTGCTGTTGAGCACGCCGGCGTCTTGTCTGCCAGAGGTGCAGCCCTTGGTGCAGCGGGAAGGCCTGTGGCGCAGGATCCATGGCGGGTCCGGGGGATTAGATGGGTACTGTGTCGGCTCTTCCTCTCCGATGTTGTATTTCCGCCATCTGCAACGTAGTGGTTTTTACGCGGCGGTGGGAAGGGCTCTTTGCAACATCGTGATCTGGTAGGCGGACGGAACGTGTTTCCGCACGCCGGTCCTGCCCTGTTGGCTCCGTCCGCCACCCTTGCGTACGCAGAAAACGTGCGGAGCCTGACAGACGGCGGCGGACGGAAAATGGCCTCTGGGGGTCCATTGTGATTTGTTGGTCGCAATGACCGCACCTGGGGCGGGAGACATGACGGTTTTCCGCCACCAGCACGGATGAGGTTACGTCCGTCATCGTAATGGGCCCCTAAGTTAGAGTTGGGTAATGCTGCCTTAATTTTCTCATTACTGCTGGTCTTCCTTGACCTGGTCTTTATTAGGGGTGGGCGGTTAACTCCGCTCCACGAGCGGATTGCGCAGCGCTTTTCCACTCAGTACTCCACTGGGAGCGCAAATTTTGGGAAAAAAGTCTGATACTGCTGCAGAGCTGAGTTTGCCCCCACCAGCCATCCCTAGCCCCTGCTTGGAGCCCCAGAGAGTTAATTGCTATAGGAGTTGAGGATACAGATATTGCTGGTGGGCTGGAGTTGACGGTCTATTCCTTTTTAGCCAGACAGGAAGAGGGGCTTACGTCACCGCTCTCTTCCTCTTCGCAGCCCCTTGCTGAAGAATTCTGGGAATCCAGCCTCTAGTGAAGAATAGAGACCGCTGCTTTCCTAGGTAAGTCAAGCCAAAGCACAACCGCACTCCCTGTGACCCCCCAAACACAATTAATCGCAAACAGCAGCGTGATAGCGTACCTGATCTCCCTGGAGTCTGGTGGGGCAGAAAAATCTCCCTGGAGTCAGTTGGGACAGGGAAAACACCGGGTTAGCCATGATCGCTGGGAACAGTAAAGCGCTCTAAACCATGTGAAAGCAGAGAGACCATGGAGAGGAATGAGAGAAAGCGTATGAGTATTCAAATGAAGAGCGACCGGCCTCGGATGATTTTTCTAGCTTCCTCGCCTCTCTGCCTGGCTAGCCCCTTCTATACATGTTGCGCTGTGCCTGTCCCACAGTGGGAGAATAGGCGGTGCTGCTCTCTGTGCTGTCTAGCTCGGGCTATGCCAGTGGTTCCCAAACTTTTTTGACCTGTGGCTCCCTTGACTAATTTGGCACTGCTGTACCCGTTCAGCACTGGTAGCGCAAGAGAGGGGCACTTTGCAGCTGAGCTTGGTCACGCTTTGCTGTTGCTAATGACAAATAAATTAGGCAGGGCGACTTGAGGAAATACTGAAGTGGCATTCACAGATGCAAAGCTCGTGCGGGTGGTTTTATTAATTTGTTTAGAAAATGTAAAATAATATCCGTACAACACAGGGGTAAAGAAACACTGAAAGAGCTGATGTGATGAGTTGGTTTAGCTCTTGTGAATAGCAGTGCACAACTGTTTTTCATCGATAGAACTGCACATAGGAGAAGACGAGGTACCCTGGCCAAGGTAGAGCTGCACTGGTGGAGCAGGGTGAGCATCACAGAAAGCATGTACAGCTGTAGAACCATTTTGGTATATAATGGCTGAGCGTGGAGGGGGTTCCGAGTGCACAGGGGCGTGTCTGCTGAATACCTAGAATGAGATACATTCGCCGAGCGTTGAGCGTGTTTCTCAATACTGGAAGGCCATGGTAAAGAGCACTGGTCAAGCACTGAGTGTGATTCTCATTATCAACACAGTGATAGCGCACAGTGTCAGGAAAGGGGTACATTGTCAGAGTGTTGAGTGTGGTGCTCAATGCTAGAATATCATGGTGTGTGGAACAGAACTCCACAGAATCACACAGAGTTTTTATGTGACTCCAAGGAATTCCATGAAGTACAACTCCGTGAGAGATTAGAATGCCAAAAAGTTTGTGTCCATCAGCAAACAAGAATGTACAATACTTGATAGTATGCTGGGATTAGAACGATCTGCCAAAGTATGACATAATTTCAATTACTCGTTCCACAGATAAGAAACTGTCAAATCATTCCGTTCGATACCACATCAATAATTACTTCACTGACAAGAAACTGGCAAACTAACCACCGAGCGACTCAAGAAATGTCCGGTACTTGTACTTAAAATGAAAGTCACAAGCACAGGAGCAACAGATAACCACAGGTATTTATGAAAAAAGTCTAATTAACTCAAACAAAATGTGGAGTGAGGAGAACAAGGAGTAATGGTATTAAACGAAAATCATTCATTACTATTTTCAGAACGGATCAAGTCGTTGCCTTGAGGAGAACCCCATTATTTATAAGGGGGTACGAAACGTGTCGACATGATCTCTTGGGAAACAAACTTAAACTAAATAGTGGGAACACTGGTAGATCCCCAACCCCACTTTACACTAGAGTCAAGTCAGCAGTCCCCAAGAGCTATCACCAGCAGGAGACAACTTTTTGATTAAGTGACTCATTGCCTCCACTTGTGAATTCCATCATTAAAGGACTGGTTCAATAAGTTCTTGTTTAGAAAAACGTACACATGAAATGTTACAATTATTTGCACTTTTCCTTCTTTTTTCTTTTAAAATTTGTCACAGTTGGTTATGATATATGTGTATAATAGTTTTGAGTATATATATAAAATGAAGAATCGGTCCTTTGATGATATGTTATGAACTGCAATATTTGTTGAAATGAATCATGGAACTAAAGTGAATAAACACATGGGCCAAGTAAATTAAGTTATTGGACACTGTTGGAATCTTTTATCTTTGTAAAGAGACAACTAGAACGTATTTTTGGTTTACACTTTTAGAAAGCTGGCTTTTTCATACCTTAGCCATTCAGTGCATATAGCCTGTCTCTGGTCATATGATTGGGTGTAGGTGATAGTTGGACTTTGTGTATTCCTCCTAGACAGCCACACACAATTGGGTGCTTAGGTGTTCCTGGATGTGTCATCACTGGCAGGATGGCAGGGAGGAGCTGGGTACAGCCCCACTTACACCTGAATAGGCTGTGTCCCGCCTCCATACAAAGGACTTCATACCCTCTGTAGTTAGCCTGGAGCCAAGTCAGGGAAGGCAGGATGTGTAGAGACTTCAAAGAGAAACCTCTTGAAGCTTCCCCCACACTTCAAAGGCACAACTGGATATAAATACTGGACCTCAGAAACTACCACTTCAGTACACTTCTGGACCTGTGGATACTTTGCCAGGAAGGGCTGCTAAAGGACTGCAACTCTGACAGACTGCTGCTCTACTGGACTACTGCCTTGCTGTGCTGCTGCCTTGCTGTGCTAACCTGCTGCCCTCTGTAGTGTCCTGCAACATTTTATGACTGAACACTTTTGGCTCCTAGAGGATTCCGTAGAGCTGTGATGTAGGTGTCAGAGTGCAATGCAACAAAAGCTTGTTTTAGAATGCTGAGTTCACAGTTACATGCAGCAGAATAAAGACGTGCAATACTAAGCTCAGTGTATGGTGTTGTCACTGGCGGGTACTCAGGCTGGGGATGACGCTACAAATGGCGATGAAATAGGGGATACGTATCCTGAATATGACCAAACTCTCCCAAACTGCTTGTCCGAGCCACATGTGTCGCTGTCGCTGTCGAAGAATGGAATCAACGCTTCACTCATGTGGAGTCAAAGCTCAACTCCAGCTGCTGTAAGTGAAGACAATGGAAGCATTGGTTGCAAAGAATCTATACGGTGATGGCCAAGAACCTGCTAGTCAAGCCATACATAAAGGTACCACACTGTCATGCAAGATAAAGTTGTACATTATAAGGAGCGATACTGCATAAGGTGGTTGCGTACTGATACAGGAAAAAGTGCTGGCTGACAGAATAAGTAAGGAAGAAGTATATTATTGTTGCACCTACTAGAGCCTCGATGAGTGGAGCTTTATGACCTTAGCACTGGGTGAGGAGATCCAAGACAAAGCACAAGGGTTCGGCTTACTGAGTTGTCCAATACCTGAAGTGGCCCACCACCGAAGCTGCCAGGTGAAGACTCAAAGCAACGCCAGAGGTCTTCAACAAGTGACGGGCTCCGATGGAGATCAAGAAGAAGGTCATTGCTTCCCCGATTGTTCATGACGACTTTGATGCAGGTCCATCGCAAGGCCTCAGAAACAGAGCGAATGATGCAAGATCAAATGGACAGTGGAAAGGAGCAGAAAGAGCTCCACCCTCAAATCCAGCCACTCCCATAACTAGTTACCATGTTGCCTCCTTTCGGAAACCACCACCAGCTTTCGATACCACCAAAAAGCAAAATATTGGCGAAACATGGACTGCTTGAATAAAGATATTTGATGATTTCATTAATGCACTTGAAGAGACAGATAACAAAAAGATTATCAAGTATCTCAAACATCTTGCTGGTTATAATGTGTGAAAAAAATCATAAAGAAAATGCAACGAACTGATCAAGTTCAATCCAGTACCAAACATTGATTACGAAAGATACACTTTCAGTCAAGAATGGCAAAAGGTTGGTGAACCATTTGTGGAGAGACTCAATACGCTCATCTAACACTGTAAGTTCAATGAATTTAATGATGAGGAAGCTATGCGACAAAGTTATTGATGGATGCTTGTCAGATTCATTCAGACGATGAATGCTGAGAGAAACTCACAGGGTCTTATTACGAGTATGGTGGTCCATAGCACCGCTGTACTCGTGGTGGTAGTCTGGCCACCGCCACACTGGCAATCCCCCCACTGTATTATGAGTGTGGCTGTCGGACCGCCACGAGACGGCCGGCTACACCGGGATCAAGGATCCTGCTGTGCCGGCAGTCTGTAAATGGCCAGGAATATTCATGTTCCAATTTGAATGTCCACCGCCCATTTTATGTGGGTGAGTCTGCCACGAAAAGGGTGTCAGACATGCAAGGAAGGGGCACTAACAGGGCACCCAGCCGCTACTGGGCCAAGTGGTGCATGCAGGGGGGCACATGTTGTACCTCCCTGGAATTGCACCCCTGTTTCTGCACGGTGTGGCATACATGACATGGTGCATGCCACACTGTACAGGAACGTGCTGCAGGCATGCTCTCACACGGCGGTCTGCTGTTAAGGCTCTTCTATGAGCCTAACAGACCACCACCGGGAGACCGCCGCAGCACCCCCGTCCCACCATGAATTACACTCCTAATCTGGTGGGCGGGCAAACTACGGGCTTGGCAGTTCTCCTGTCGGCGCAGCAGTGGCGGGCCGATAGGAGGACCACCAACCTCCTAATAAGGCCCTTAGTCTGCAGCGAGTGTTGATGGCTGCTAGAGCTGAGGAGCATGCTGAAAAGCAAGCTACTGACATGGAGGCCGGAGATGCCCAGAGTGAATCAGTCATGAGTATAAAAAGTAAGTCAAAGCAAAAGACTGGAGGATGCAAAGTAATGTTTATACTTAAAAAGAAGTTATGTTTTAGATGTGGATTTCATTTCCACATGAAGGTAATTGTGCCGCTATTGGACAGATATGTAAGGGCTGTGGGAAAGAGAACCATTTTGTGACTGTAGAGCGAAGGAAAAAGTAAGTGCGTCACGGCGCGAAGACAAAATGGCCCCCAGAATGTTCCAGAAGTAACGTTTGACACACACCCACAAGGCCAATCGCCAACATCAATTGAGGCAAATTGACATAACGAGGTCGCTAGTCATCTAAATCATCGTCAAACAGTTCATCTGCCTCACTATCAAGAGAAAGTGAGGAAGATGGTAGCACCATGTTCATGTTTACCTCAGAGAAATGTACGCATGTCGCACTGGCTGCATGTGAGGAAAAATGTCAGTCAAAGAAAAGTTAGCGTGTCATAGCACCAAAGCCATACAAACATTGTCTGAAGATTACATTCAAAACAAATGATTGCTTGATACCTTTCATCATTGACAGTGGTGCATTTATAAACATAATGCATGAAGAGAAATACAATGAATTATCTTCATTGCCCTGACTTACGCCATCAAAAACCAAAGTGTACACCTGGGCTGCATTGACACCCACAAAATGCCAAAGGTCATTTGTAGCGACACTGGAATACAAGAAAACAAAGGTGCAAACACACATTCAAGTGCTTCAAGGTACAGAGGCAAGTGCCTGTCTGCTTAGTTTCAGTACGGTTGCTGAAATGGGACTGGTTTCTGACAATAACAACATGAAAGCTCACTTAAATTGTAAGTCAATTTCCTTCTTTGTTTCATGGTTTGGGAAACTTAAGACTAGGAAAGTAAAGTTACATATTAACGAAGATGTCTGTCCTGTTGCTCAGAGACATAGGTGAGTTGCTTTTCATTTACAAGAAGCTGTTGAAAAAGAACTTGAATTTTTGCTTAAGCATTATTAAGTGTTCAACTGGTCCGACGCCATGGGTTTCTCCCATAGTGGTAGTGCCCAAAAAGGACAGTGAAGTAGCTGTACGTATATGCGTTGATATGCGTCAAGCTAACAAGGCAATTGAACAAGAACGACATCCAGGTCCACACATTGCTGGCATGATAATGCAATTAAATGGTACAAAGGTCTTCTCTCGCCTTGATTTAAATAAACGTTATCATCAGTTGGAAATCAAAGAAGATTGCAGGTATAATATAACCTTTTCTATGCATGTCAGTCTATTTCGATAAAAGAGACTCAGTTTTGGTGTGTCATCAGCGGCAGAACTTTTACAAGACATTATTTGACGTGTCATACAGCCTGTAGTGAATGCATTTTCAGAGGTACACAGAAGGAGCATGATAAAGCTCTCACCTTATGTTGTTGTTTACTGACTGAAGCAGGCCTGACTTTGAATGCAGACAAGTGTGAGTTCCACAAGACAAAGTTAAAATTCTTTGGCCATATCTTTTCAGATAGGGTATGACATTTGATCCTGTCAAAGTACAAGCCCTTTCAAATGCTAATTCCCCACACGATGCTTCTATGTAATGTTCATTTCTTGGCATAGCCAGTTACTGTTCAAGATACATGCTAGATTTTGTTACTATAAGTGCTCCTTTATGAAAGTTAACAAAGGAAAATGTTTCAGTCAAATGGTCACATGAATGTGAAAGAAGTTTCAAGGAAATCAAACAAGCCATTGAAACTGCTTCTGAAATAGCCTACTTCAATCCAAAGCTTCGTAAAGAGGTTGTTGTTGACTCTAGCCCAGTTTGGTTAGGTTCTATTGTTGTATACTTTATAGGGTGTCCATAAACGGGCTTTCTAGACTCATGTCCTTATATAGGCACAATTCGCCTTGCCCTTATATAGGCATAAAATCCCAGACCTTATTTAGGCATAACCCATGCACTCCAAATACAGGCATAGATTTCGACATCCGTCCACCCTAACGTCTCAACGAGTCCATGAAAAAACAGACCCTCAGGCTGCGGGAGTTTCCCTAGCCCAGGACTTTTGATTTCTTCAAGGACTCATACATTATGCATGAACCGTTAATCCCTAGAGGTTCATTCATGACGTCTTTCGCTGCCCAACTCACGTCAATGCTAACATTTTCAGGTATAAATATACCTTCCCAAACCCCTGTAAATCAGAGGAGACCTCGACTTCAGAGGAGCCCGATTCACGGCCGGACGCACTGAGAAGACGCTGTCATTCCTGCACGCAGAGAGTCCAGCTTCCAGTGATCTAACTTCCCTTGCGGGGTGTTGGAGTTCGAGTCCGGAAAAGAGATTCCTACCTCTCTCATTCTTCAGGTATGGAGCAGACTAGAACCTAGAGGGACTCTTGGCATACTAGGACTCTTGGCATACTAGGACTCTTGGCATACTAAGACTCTTGGCATACTAGACTCTTGGCATACTAGACTCTTGGGATACTAGGCGTAACTTACTCTTAGTATACTCTAGTCAGGAATACAGCACCTACTTCTACTTCTCCCTACACCTAGGAAAGGTTAGGCACACTGGGTAGACCTAGGATAGAAATGCATCGTATGAGTACTCACATTTTTAGGCTGTGTCATTTTATGTAAATGCATATATGCTGAAAAGATAATGCTAACGCAGTATTATTTATTTCTACTGCTCACTCTGTACATTATTTATCTCACATACTGTCTTGTGATCGTAACAGCACATCTAACTTACAACAAAAACAAGACTGTTCAATAAACCTTTTTATTGAAACGCCCGTCTGTTATTTCTGTGTAACTTTGAGATGTTACTGAATCCTGCACAACTGAGCTGAGTGAAATAGTTATCTATTGTTTCTACGACTCTGGGACACGTCCTGATTCTGTAAGGGAAACACAGTGGTCATGTTTTGCGGCTGCCAGAAACTACTCCCTTCTTGTTGTCAAGAAGTTTCTAGTGGCCTCTGAGCTAGCTGGCACAAGTAATTAAGTTTAATATACTCAATAGGGACATACTGACCTCAGTCCTATGTCAAACCTATAGGATATATTATTCCAATGCGCAGAGCCTATAAGGGAAATAGGAGCTACACTACACTATCCTTGCACAGCACAGCGGTCATCCCCATGCTCGAAGGCATATTGTGGCATATGCCAGTCGAATTTTGTCCCAGACAGAATGTGCTTACTCACAACCTGAGAAAGAAAGTTTGGCCATGGTATAGGCTTGTGCACATTTCCATGTAGTCCTGTATTATTATTATTATTATTATTATTTGTTAAGCGCAACGAATCATCCCCAGGGGGATCTCTCGGTGCCACAGTAACAGGCAACAGAAGCAGAACTATGTCTAGTTAGTGATTGAATAACCAGGTCTTGAGGAGTTTTCTGAAATGCGTGAGATTAGAGAAGGAGCGGATGTGGAGTGGCAATTTGTTCCAGTGATGGGGAGCAAGGTAGGAGAAAGAGCGACCATCCACTCTGGTTTTATTTATCCTTTTGGGACATAGTAACAGCTTGTCACTAGATCTGAGTTGTCGGGTGGGGATATAAAGTTTTAGCTCCCTTCCCCTGCAGTGTTTTAAAGACCATACATAGGAGCTTAAACACTGCCCGTTTTTTATGGGCAACCAGTGGAGCAGGCGCAGGAGGGGTTCAGATGGTGTCGGGGGGGCCGGTTTAGAGCAAGGAGTGCTGCTGTATTTTGTACTACCTGTAGCCTTGAGAGAAGACCTTCCCTTATCCCAACCAGTAGGGAGTTGCCATAATCTAATCTGCTCACTAATAGTGCCTGGATTAGAGATTTTCTGGCTGAGAGAGGTATCCACAGTAACACCTTCCTGAGCATTCGCATCAGGCCAAAACATGTGCCCGAGATGCATTTCACATGTTCATCCATGGATAGATTGTCATCCAGTATGACTCCCAGATTCTTCACCCATTTTTTTGGTGTTGGAGACACTCCCAGTTCTGGAGGCCACCAGTCCGAAGACCAAATCTCGTCTGCCTTTCCAAATAGGAGAATCTCTGTTTTATTTGTGTTGAGCTGCAGAAAGTTTGCAGTCATCCATGCTGCCGTTTTTAACATGCAGTTTTTTTATTTTTCCTTAGTGATAGAGGGGTCAGGATCAATCGTTATTATCAATTGAGTGTCATCCGCATATGAGATGGTCTCAAAGCCACATGATCTAATAATCTTAGCCAGGGAGGACACATAGATGTTAAAAAGAGTGGGACTAAGAATAAAACCCCTGAGGTACCTCTTTGTCAAGGATCATGGACTGTGATGTAAACGAGTCCAGCTGCACTACATGTGTTCTATCGAAGAGAAAATTTTCAAACCATTTTAGCACCATTCCGCTGACACCAGACTCTCTCAGCCTTTGAACTAGGATTCGATGGGAGATGGTGTCAAACGCTGCTGACAAGTCTAAAAGGATCAGCATAGTTGGAGTTCCCTTATCTAAGGCTAGCTTTATAGTTTCAGTTACTTCCGTTAGAGCCGATTCCGTGCTGTGTGACGTTTGGAAACCTGACTGAGAGGGGTCTAGCAAATTATTCAGTTCTAGATACTGTGTTAGTTGATTATTGACCAGTGCTTCCATAATTTTGGAGAAGAAAGGAAGCAGTGATATAGGTCTGTAGTTCTGCAAGTCCTGTGGGTCGGCAGAGGGTTTTTTCAGTATACGTCTGATTCGGGCCATCTTCCACTTCCGAGGGATAGTGGCTGTAGTTAATGATAGGTTACAGATATCTGTAATGGGTGCCGCTAGGGCCGGGGCCAGGGATGAGATAATATGTGGGGGGGCCAGATCTAGAGGGGAGCCTGATTTCATTTTCATTAGTAGGACCTGGACTTGCTCTGGACTTGTAATTGCTTTAAAAGCTTCCAGTGGGAAAGGGATTAAATCTAGAGAATCTACAATGTGGTGACCAAACTCGGTTCCTCCTTGTTACTGAATGAACTATAGATTTTGTTAATCTTTTGTTGGAAGTGATCTGCAAGATCATCACAGAGCTTTTGGGTTGAGGGAGTAGATGGACTATTTACCCTCGGGTCGGTGAATTCTTTAAGAATCTTAAACATCTCTTTGGAGGAGTTATTTGCTTCGCTGATTCTGTCCCCTAAATGGGATCTTCTAGCAGTATTGCACTTTTTAAAATATGCTCTAAAGGCGATTTTATAGACTAGTTTATCTTCTTCCAGTTTCGATTCCCTCCAGTTCGTTTCCCATTTCCTACAGGTGGCTTTTTCTTTCTTGAGGATTTCTGTATACCAAGGTGCTGTGGCGTTCTTTTTCTGGGTCTTGCCTACTTTTTGTGGGGCAATAGTGTCTAAGGTCTTTGCAAGTGAGTCCTCTAGCGCTACTAGAGCTGACTCACTGTCCACACAGTCCAGTATGGCTGGTGGGTTGAAGGAGGGGGTGAACAAGGCGAGAGTCACCTTCCTTCAAGGTCCTGAAGATTTCAGGGTGGTCTGACATTTATCATTAACATTTGGAATATTTAAGGAAAATTTTGAGGCGAAATGGTCTGTCCAGGTTAAGGCTATGGGGGATTCCACAGTTATATCCGGTATATTAGAGAAAATGGTATCCAACGTATGTCTGGCTATATGCGTGGGACTAAATACTTTTGGAAAGTGACCTAGAGATTCCATGACCGCCGTCAGACAGCTGGAGTCTGGGTCTGAAGAGATGTCCAAGTGGTGATTAAAATCCCCTACTAGTAGACAGTTGTCTGCTTGAAGAGTGAAGGGGGCTAGGGATTCCATTAGTGATTAACTAAAGTCTTTTTTGTCGCTGGGTGGGCGATAGACCACTGCTCCCATACAGTTAGATCTATGTGCTACCTCCAATCTAAATGCCATCATTTCTAAGCTCGGGGTGGAGACTGTGTCCAGAATCTTGATGCTTAGGGGCAGGCGAGTTGCGATGGCTATTCCTCCTCCCTTCTTCTTCACTCTGTCCAGTTGTATGACTCTATATTCTTCTGGAAATGCGATTGCCAGGGAAGGGGAGGCGTCCTTATGCAGCCATGTTTCTGTGAAGAAGCAGATGTCTGGTTTGATGGTGTCTAAGAGATCCCAGACTTCTGCTACGTGCTTTGGGATGGAACATGTGTTGAGGTAAAGGCCCTGCAGGTCATATGGTAGCCCTCTGCTTTCACAAGCATTCTTCTTTGGGGAGTTCTTGCTTATACCTCATGAGTTCGCGGGTTTGAGGGTCAGTTGCATACCTGTTAGAGGGGGATGGCAGGGCATTGCCCAAAATCCAGACCACTAGCCAGGGATATCTTTCCATTGCACATGGTCCTTTTAATATTGTCACCAATGTCCAGGAGCTCAGCTCTCTGGTAGGTACGGGAGAACATTTCAATCTTACCCCTGGGGTGAAAGATGCAGCCTCCCTGGCAGCTGGCAGCGTTCAGGTGCGGACAGGCGCACACGGGCTTGCCTTTGGGCCTGTTTTATGTGAGTAGGCCGAAGCCTTGTGCAAGGGATTATGGGAGACGATTAGAGCGTAAACCGCTCAAAGATGGCGGCCGTCAATATGCCAGACGACCTCCAACAGGGCTGCCTCTCTCCACGCAATCAGTCTCCTAGCAGGACCGTGGTGGACCGGAGAGTAGCCTGGGGATGTTGGGTGCTTACGGTGAGCAATGGGTAAAATCTATCATAGCAGTTAAAAACACAAGGATGCTTGCTCTACGTCGAGAGCGACGGAAAGCCTTTTACGCTGGTAACTGATCATCAAGCTTTACGAATTATCTTTGGCAATCCAAAAGCCAAGGTGCCTCCTCACATTAAACAGTGGGAACTACAATTACAAAAGTATTATTATACCATTGTGCATCATCCAGGGAAGGATCAAAACCCAGCTGACTACTTTCCCAGAGTGCCTATACAGAATCAGAGTACTCCATCCAAGACGGCTGAAGCCTACATTATTTTAATTGTGAAATCAATTACGCCAGCTGACATCTCATTAGCCTACATCATCACTGCCATATGCCATGATAGTGACATGCTGAAGTAGTAAGATATAATTACACATCTGTCATGGAATCGACGCACTCAAACTCTCACCAGCGGTGGTGAATACCAGAAGTACGAAAACATTAACTATGATTTGTCTATAACTCAGGAAGGAGTTATACTGCGAGGGTCAAGAATCCTAATTCTGGAGAGTTTGAGATAGAAATAATTGAAGTGGCTCACAAAAGACATTGTAGTATTGTTGCCACCAAACGAGCTTTCAGAGACAGAGTTTGGTTTCCATATTTAGATGAGACGGTTGAAAAGGAACTCAAGGCCTGTCATCTATGCAACTGCCATGTCAGATTCCCAAAAACGTGCATGGGAGAGAATAGCCATTGATTTCTTTGGTCCACTCGCTAATGGACAATTTCTGATGGCAATTGTGGATGAGTACTCACGTTTTCCATTAATAGAGGATCTCTCATCCACAACTCATGAGCGAGTCATTGAGATACTAGATGGCATCTTTGCAACATGGGGCGTTCCAGCCATTTTAAAGTCTGAAAATTGCCCACCGTTTAACAGTCGAGAATTCAAGGATTTCCCAGAGCATCTGAAATTAAAGCATCAGAAGAGTACACCTCTGTGGACACAGGCTAATGGACTCGTTGAGCATTTTATGAGCACTCAAAAGAAAGCAGTACAGTGTGCAACTCTTGAGAGCCTCAGTTTAAAAAGTGTATTGAATTCCACTCTACAAGCCTATTGTTCAGTACCTCACTCAACCACTGGCAAAAAGTCCTGTGACTTTGACGTTCGCGAAAGCAATGACAACCAAGTTACCACAATAGACCAACAAAAGAGAAGAAAATGAGAATGCAACTCATACAAAAGACTTGGTTAACAAGAAAAAAATGAAAGCCTATGCCGACAAGAGGCGACTTGCAAAGAACATTGAGTTTAAGACAGGATGCCTAGGAGGAAATCTGATGCTCCATTTGATGCTGCACCTTTCTACGTTGTGTCCACCAAGGACATATGGTGACTACCCAGTATCCTGTTACCAGAGACTGTTCCCACTTTCGGCATTTGATTCATCGTTCTTCCGATCGAGATGGTGAAAGAAAGACTGAACCTAAAAACTCAGTGACTGGTTACTTCTTCACCATCTTTGAAAATCTCTAATTGTGAAAAAGACAGCTTCCAGTAACCAGATCAGGTTGAATAATTAAAGTGCCAAGAAGGTTGATTGAAGAAATGTAATGTAGATATATATATCTATATGCCGATTTGTAAATGTTTAAAAAAAAATATTTAACAGAGAGGGAGATGGGGTGTCTTGCGATATTTTATGATGTAACACTTCTGGCTCCTAACGGACTCTGTAGAGCTGTGACATGGGTGTCATAGTGCAATGCCATGTAAGCTTGTTTTAGAATGTTGAGATTGCAGTTACACGAAGCAGAATAAAGATGCGTGATACTAAGCTCTGTGTGTGACATAGTCATTGGCTGGTACCCAGACTGGGATAGACGCTACACCTTCCTGCCTGAGTGAGAATGACTGGACCTGCATCTCTTGAACACAGAACCCCACAGTGACTGCAAGGGCTAGTCTGCTGGCCTCCTGACTTGAGCCTCGGGGACAGAAGGCTCCAATAACCTTACTCTTGCTCCCAGACTTTGCCATCTGTGAGTCTACCCTTCCAAGTGGTGCCACCCCGGTACTGGACCCTTAGAAGTAGGTCTAAGGTGCTCGCCAGCCTCTGTGGACCCACTAGAAATGACGCATCTCCTCTGCTGCACAGCAAAACCCCGAGCAAGACCAACGCATTACAGCTGCTGTGTGGATCGGTACTACCTCAAACACCCATTTGGCATCACAGCCCGTTGCCACATTGCAGCCCGTCACCGCTTCGGAACCACCACGATGTGACGCATTCTCAATGCAGGCCCTCGCATCTCTTGTCGACAGTAGCCTCAATGACACCGGACTGTGTATTGCAGCTTCGCAGTTCCTCAGGCAACGCATCGCCTCGACTGCAAGACGCATCCTCAACTCCGGACTGCGCAATGCCAGTCTTTGTTGACTTGATCTTTGATGACGATGCAGCAGGACCTTGCACCGCAGACTCACCACATCTCGAAACTGACGGGTCGCTTTGGCTGCGCGATGCATCTTCAATGCGGATCCGCGCAATGCTTGGCAAACCAGGATTTAGGGTACTTTGTTCAACGGGCCTAACTGGGTCCCTGTAGAGGGACCCGTGTTCCACCACAATCAGCCTCAACTTGTGACTTTGTTCCGGTCCGGCATGACCAGATATCCACAATTGGCGCTTTATACCTTTTGGAGCTATTTTATTGAAACCTTTCAGTTGACGCTTTATGACTTTTGGTGCTATTTTTATAGAAACATTTCAAATTGAATTTCTCTGGTTCTACATATTGTATTTTTCTCATTTTGGTCGTGTTTCATTTGTTAAAAATGACTCTATTCTTCAAAATAGGCTCCTTTTACAATGTGTTTTCACTGTATTACTGTTTGAAGTGTAGCACAAATACGTTACACACTACTTTGAGTTAAACACAACTTCTCTGTGCTAAGCTACCCAATGGTTGAGCACAGGTTAATTTAGGGTTGGCTTGTAACTTCAGCCTGAGAAGAATTGTGGTTGCTGCTTGAGAAGGGTTTTACCCCCCTCAACCAGTAACCACATTTTTTACACACATCCACTCAACCTTTGCATCATGTCAGTAGCTTTCTTATACATAGGACAAACCAGATGCATACACAGACACATCTATACGATTTAAATCTGCTGACTGCATACTAACTATATACACCTGCAACCCAAGTACAACTCACAGAGCTATCTTAGAAGGGCCATAAAGATAAACAAAAAAAATGATGCTCTTTGCCCAGACTGACATCGGTAACAATCAAAAAATCTAGAATGTTGCTCTGTTTGATAATGTCAGCTGGGCTTTTTCAATGTACTGTGACATCTTTCATTGGATGGCCCCTTTAATGGATTCTTTAGCTGGAGAAAAAGCACGACATGTCTTTGGCACTAAGATGGACCTAAAAGAATGTCTGCAGTGAGATCCACCTTGTTTAAAGACAGGGACGAGAAAGAATAGGGCTAGAGGTAATGAGGATGTAAAGGAATTAATACCCAACTGTAATTAAGAAAGCTAAAAGGAGGAGCTTATCCAGATGAGATTTAAACCTGCTGACTGCATGTTATATACGCACAGCTGCAACCCAAGCTCAACACAGCGCTAATTTACTAGATACCATATCAGCCAGGGAGAAGGCCCAATATACTTTGGCAATAAAGTAAAGGAAATGGAAGTGCCAGGTTGTAGGCGAACAGTTTGGTGTGAGATAAAAGGATAGTGGATGATTCTATGTGGCTAAGCAGACTCTGCGACAAAACCATGTTTCAATTTAGGGAAAAGAGACAAAGATTCAGCAATGATAAAATACATTTTTGAAACCAGCAAATAGGAAAGATAAGAAAAGTACCTGATTGCGCAAAAAGGTGCATTGCAACTCGTAAATAAACGTCACCTACCATACAGAAGAAAAAATCTGAATTAGAACACTTAATTTCGCAATATAATATTTATTTCAAATATAAGTAAAGAATTGACGTGTCACAAAGTCACACAATTCCGTATGCATGCCGCATAAAGTACTAAACGCGTCATGATACACTGATTTTTATTTTGTGTAGCAGAAGAAGTGACAGCTCCCTGTGCTCTTTATAACGATGGCAGACAGAGAGCCCATATTTAGGGAGAACAGTGCAAAATGTTTTTTTTTTTGTTCTGCTTGGCAGATAGGCTACATACAGGGAGTGGTGGGCGGGCAAATGGGAGGTGGGTGCCGGTGCATGCGGCGTAACATTACATCAACAAAATTGCTGATATATTACATTATCTTAACTCTAAAATGGTAATGTAATGCATGTCGTCGATTTGGTGCACATACATTAAATACATTTAATCATTAAAGAAAAGAAAAGAAAAGAAAATTCACTTATCTTGCAGCACATCCGTGCTCCCGTCCGGTCTTCACTTCTCCAGCGCGGGCCGTCAACTCACTTAACCAATCCTGGCACTGCTCTCATGCTGTTAACCACACGATAGCAGCGCCAGGATTGGATTGAGCAGGCTCTCTCAGGGCTCCAAAGAGCACTGGAGGCCTTTGCTTGGTCTCAACCCAGTACCCTGCCAACAACTTATTTCTGCTGCTGCAAGTTAGCAGCTGCCCAGTCCCCGTCCTGACACTCGCCTCAGTACGGGGTTATTGTAAAATAAAATGGTAATATATTAACTGTATTACCATTTTATTTTTCAGCTCTGGGGCATTGGGGGCATTTCAATCAGTGGGGCGATGCTCCTCTGCCCTAATGGAGGAGCCTCCTATGTTGGCAGAACATTCCTGTGTATTGCATTTCTTGAACAGTGACACCAGTAGCCATGGGATGAACCTGGAAATTTCTAGTCCTCTAAACAAACTCGGAAGAAGTCGAACAGAGTGCAAGTCATAGAGAGTACTTAAAACACTTGCATGTACATTTCAGGTTGCCATAAGGCCTCCATAAAGGAACCGCTAAGGAAAAGAGAGGAAATGTTATCCTTCGATGCCCTAAATAGTATCTACTAGTCAGGGATGTTGCTTGCCGCTGCGGCCCTTACAGGTAAGAGCGGTGGGACCGTGTGTGTGGGGGGGGGGGGTTTGACGGACGATGATGAGTGAAATTTTATTTTTTATTTAATTTTCCCTCGTCATCGTCTGTCGAAATCCCCCCCCCATCCGTACCCACCTCCCCACCGCTCTTACCTGAACAGCTGGTTTCTTGATTCTCTGCAATAGGCCTGGCTAGAAGCTGAGGCCATCTACAGGTTCTTAAAGATCCTATAATATCTTAAAGGACGTCTCCCAACTGTAATTAGTCCCTAATTCAGTGTCATTAGCGAAAGGATTTCTGCGCTCCCACAGTCACGACACTATCATAATGTAGACGAAGAAGTGCAAAAAAGGTAACCGACCATCTCCATCTAAGCACTGGGGATCTGAACCAACATCCCTGTATCCATCAGGTGAGCCCTAACCCTGCTCCAATGTAGGAAAGTTTGAGACATACCTCTTTCAACACACTTCATCACAACGCAGTAACAATACACTTCCGATCCCAGATACGAGCTACCTTGCCAATCACTCTTTTACTTGCTTTTGACTCTGGGTCTGATTTAGATCTTGGAGGTCCGACCACCAGCCCGCATGGTGGCAGGCTCCAGTACTCCGTCAGGTTGATAGAGTCCTGACCACCATATTTAGATATATATGCGATACACAAAAGACCGCAGAGGCAGTGGTCTTCTGTGCTGGCGACCCACCCTACATCGCCGTCCTTGGGGCAGGGTCCCACCGAGCCAATTTGGATGTTCCCGTTGGGCTTGTGGTGTTCTGTTAGTGGAGTGAAGAACGGGGCGACAGGTAAGTGAGATTTTATTTTTTACGTATAACACATATATGTTGTGTATGTGTCCATATGTGTATGTAGGTTATGTGTAGTGGCCCCTATCTACACTGCACCCCGCCAGCATATTATTATTATTATTATTATTATTTAGCTTGTAGAGCGCCTGGTAACCCCAACGGAGTGTCCCCGCGCTAGAACACCATCCGTACCACAGCAACTGCCCTCAAGTACCGCCCTCCATCTACCTCTAGCCCCAACGGTACAAGAAATAAGGCCTACTTCCGGCCACCCGGAGGGTGTCGGAAGAGCCAGGTTTTTAGTTTCTTCCTGAACAGAGTCTCAGATGCACACATCCTTAAATCCATAGGCAAGTCATTCCATGCCTTCGCCGCAAGAAAGCTAAAGGAACACCCTCCTGCTCGTACCTTCCGCACCTTAGGCACAGTCGTTTTAGCTGTGCCCAAAGATCTCAGGATCCGCGCAGGCCTATAAGCAGTGAGAAGGGGATGCAGGAATCTAGGCCCCTTCTCATTGAGGATCCTGTGGCCTACACACAAAACCTTAAAGGTAACCCTAGCCTGTATAGGCTGCCAGTGTAACTTCCTCAGGGCCTCCCCCACAGAGGCCCGCCCAGGGATGTTCAAAATTAGCCGAGCTGCGGCATTCTGGATCTTCTGCAAGATATTAAGATTTCTTGCGGTTGCCCCTAGGTACAGGATGATACAATAGTCTAGGCGGGATGTAACAAGAGCCTGTACAATGGTTCTTTTGGCGTCAAGTGGGAGTAGGTCCAAGATTTTTCGCACTATTTTGAGAATGCCAAAGCAGGCGCCTGCCACAGCCGATATCTGAGCTGAATAGGACATAGTGTTATCGAACCAAACTCCCAAATTCTTGACCTTGGCTTTCGGGGTCGGAGTAGGTCCCAGCTCCTCCGGCCACCATAACTGTGACCATAAAGAGGGCTGCTTTCCAACTACCATCACCTCCATCTTTCCCGCATTCAGCTGCAAGCAACTGTGCTTCATCCAGTCAGCAAGCTCACCCAAGCAGACCTTAAAGTCAGATGCCATTCCAGAATCCCCTTGCTCCAGGGTAACAATCAGCTGAGTGTCATCAGCATATGACACCAGTTTTACCCCATGTCTCTGCACAATATCTGCCAAGGGGCGCATATAAATATTAAACAGGGTAGGGCTAAGGGCCGAACCCTGTGGCAGCCCTTGAGACAGAGGGCAGACTCTCGATTTTAAAGGGTGTTGTAGGACCTGGAAGGATCTGTTCTGCAGGAAGTTTTTAACCCACTCCGATGTACTGCCACCGACCCCGGCCTCCCTCAGCCTTTCCAACAGAAGGCCGTGGGAGACCGTGTCGAACGCAGCACTCAGATCCAAAAGGATCAGTGCCGAAGTACTTCCTTCGTCTGCAGCGATTTTCAGGGACTCAGTGCTATGAAGCGGCCTGAAGCCAGACTAGGTATCATGTAGAACCTGTCTTTCTTCCAAGAACATAGACAGTTGGCTGTTCAAATGTTTCTCCGCAATTTTTGCAATGTAGGGGAGCAGAGATATCGGTCTCAAGTTTTCTGGGAGAGCGGGATCTAAGGAAGGTTTCTTTAGTAGTGGTACCACCATAGCATGTTTCCAGCTGCTAGGAACCTGCCCCGAGCTAAAGGACAGGTTCAATAATTTGGTGATAACCGGCGCAGTTACATTTTTCCCCCTCAATAGAACTTTTGGGGGAATCGGATCCAAAGGCGACCCCGATTTGACAGCTTCCATGAGTTTTAAAATATCATTTTCTACAGGAGGGCAGAAGACAAACCTATCCTCAGCCCCGGGATCTTCCACGACTGGATGCATAAATAAAGTTCCTGCTGCTTTCCGGAAAGGTAGCGTAGATTTTTTCTATTTTACCTATAAAAAAATCTGCAACCTTATTACAGTGATCGGTAGAAGCGGGTAGTGCGGCTGTCACACGTTCCAAAGAAGACAGTTGTTTCACTACATTAAAAATATTCTTTGTAGAATTTTTTGCTAACTCAATTTGCTCCATATAAAATTCCCTGCGTACCCTCCTAATCTGTTGATGGTAGAACCTCAGTGCTGTTTGGTATTTCAGCCTATTTCCATGCAGGTAATTTCCCCTCCACTGGCGTTCAAGGCGTTTACAATCAGTTTTCAATTGCGCCAGTGCATACACACACCATGCACTGTATACCCGCACACACCACGTACACTTACCTTAGAGTCCTGGGGCTGAGGACTGATACCGTCTGCAAGCTCAATCCCAGTGAGGGTCCACACAGGGAGCAGACTAGTGATACAAGCCAGTGAGGCCCACCAGTCTGATGCCCTAGGTGGAAAGCACCACCAATGGCAGCAGTCTAAGGGAGCGTCATGCCCTCACAGCACTCCAGCTTTTTCGCAAGCCGGGCAGCACTCCAACAAGCAATGGATCAGTATGGCCAGCATCAGTGTTTGCCAACAGTTGTGGCAATGGTCAGCCCATTCTCCTTTGGTTTACCGGCTTGAAGAGAGGGTTGCCAGTCTCTCAAGATGCTGCAGCACCTAATCCCGGCTCCCCAGCAGAGTTCTACTCCCTCATACTGTACATCTGCCATTTTGTTGTGCAAGGCAGGAGCAACTCTAATATTCGGTATGGCTGCCGTCGTCCTCGTACTTTAGCCAACAGGCCTCATCTAGTGCCCAGTGCTGTCAGGCACACATTCCCGATCCTCCTGGCTAGCTGTGGAGGTGTTGGTGTGTAGATGGTTGCGAATTATTGCCTCCAACTGCAAGAGCCCAACTACAGTGCAGCCATATTATGCGCAGGCAACTTTGGCACCCCCTTCCTCCTCCCAATGTTAAATAAAAATTATGGCGTCAGTGGGAAGATAAAAAGCCTAACATGAGCAACAAACAGTTCTGTTATTGGTCAATATTGTGAGTAATGTAAGTAAACACTGATGCACTTCTTTTAATGGTATATCTATTCATAACTCCATTCTATATATAACACAACATTCACCATTCATACATCATCTGGCAATATGCCTTAGATGAAGCACACAAAAATGTATGATAAAATAGTAACTTTGGGGATCAACACCACAATAAAAAATAAAAATAATTTAAATACAGCTACCGTTCTGCTAGGGAAGTCCAACTTGTACTGGGTGTTAGGTTAAGAAAGTGTGTCCCAAAGAATAATGTCAGTCTCAACATGTCAGGACTGAGGATGTGGACAGATGAGGACAGGTGGGGGCGTTAGGCATAGAGGTAGTTTCTAGGAGGACAAAAGATACGTAAGGTCATGCTAATGCTAGTCTGGTGCTTCCGAAGCTATGCAAAGCCTTGTCATACTTTATTACCCAGGTTTCCTAAAGCCATGATAGGAGAGGTAGTACAAGGTGAGGTGATGATGAGTCTTTGTCAGATGGAACCACAGTTTCTCCTGGAACATATCTTTTGCTGTGTCTCCCTGCATCATCACGGTTCCTATTACAAATATCTCTCCCCAATATCCAAGTCCAAGAGAAGCTGTGTTGATAGTCTCTTGGATCTTAGGGGCTCATTACGATGCCGGACGGAAGCCCATCCGTGCTGGTGGCGGTGGCGGAAAACTTTCATTTTCCCGCCCCAGGTGCGGTCATTGCGACCACCAAATTACAATGGTCTTACAGAGGCCATTTACCGTCCGCCACGGTCTGTCAGGCTCTGCACCTTTTTTGCGTACGCAAGGGTGGCGGACAGAGCCAATAGAGCAGGACCGGCATGTGGAAACACGTTCCGTCCGCCAAACAGATTACGATGTGGCAAACAGCCCTTCCCACCACCGCGTAAAAACCACCACGTTGCGGATGGTGGAAACACATCAATGAGAGGAAGAGCCGATACAGCACCCATCGAAACCACCGGAGCTGCCATGGATCCAGCGCTACAGGCCTTCTTGCTGCACTACCTGCTGCACCTCCCGCAGACAAGACGCCGCTGTGCCCAACAGCAGAGGTATGTACCAAACATCTCCACGCATGCAACCCCTGAACAACTACAACTCCCAGCAAGCGTGACGGCACCACGATGAATGTGGCAACCTGCCAAATGCAAAGTGCGAGGCCTGCCCCATCCCCATGAGTGACCCTCGGTGCCCCTGAAGGCAATTGGGGCCAATGACGAGCCCTGCAGTAGCAGAGCGCGCACACCGCAACATCAAAATATGTACGCCGCCGAAGGCTCCCATTGGCCGACGGCTCATTCGCATAGTGGTTGCCACACCGCGGCGGCCGGGAAGCTGCGACCGCAACCCTGCATCATCCAATTGGGGCTAATGCGTGTCATCGCTGCGGATGCCAGCCTCCGCGCATGCGAACACATACTGCATTTGCATTGGCGCAATGTGAATTACATCACCCATCACAACTCATTTGCCTAAAGTGATTGGTGCACCCCATGTGTAATGTTGTGGGGCACGAGGCCCCCATGCACATGAAGTAACCACACAGACACAGTACATGAATAGGAGAACTGGCCCAGGGCACGTGCGTCCGGCCCCGTTTGTTGGCAGGGTCACATGTCCAGTGACACCTGTGCTGGGTGGCTGTGGGTGGGGGGTAAGCCAGCCCTCTGGGAGTGGCTGGTACATCAGAACAACTAGAACAGTGACCAGCTGGTCACTACACTGTGAAGGTATGAGAGAGTGGGACCCTTGAGTCAAGTCTACACACACATGGCATGTCCAAGAAAAGGAGAGTGAAAGTACATACATAGTCATGCCCCATGGCCAGCATGGACCGAAATGAGGGTAGGAGTCTAAAAGGACTCTCGCACTGTACCAATGTTGTGTAATGAAACATCCAACCTGTGAACATCGCTTGTACATCCCTTGACAACTGACTGGCGTCCCTTGGCCAGGGGTCGACTTGTGAAGGGCCAGTGATGTAGGCAGACAATCAGAGGTGTCCACTGTCTGCAAATCAGACATACCTGTAACCCCTAGCACTCCCAACACACGTACTGGTGTGGCATGTGCACAGCTGCCATTGCCTGTTAATACTCATACACACGTCATAGGAGTGCACATGTGGAACAAACAAACATAGCTCTGACCGACATCATCGCTCATTGGTAGCCATGTGGGCATGTATACACAACCCATGTGCATTTGTGCCTCATTCAGGTGAACATTGCAATGTCTGTTATGCAAATTCCTCACACACTCACGTAGGACTGACCCCATAATGTCCACATGTGTCTGCCCACCGTGCTGAGCAACCATGTAGCGTTGTCCAGATGACACTCATTGCCCTCATCCCGTAATGGTGTTGCGTATTGTGGGACTGAAGCTTGCGTTCGTGCAGTGACAGAAGCAACATGCAACTCAGCACTGATGCTGGGAAACACTAGTGCCGTGCCATCTGACCACAGGGCAGCTCATCCTTGATGTAGCAGTGTACTACATGCCATACACATCGGATGTCGTTGTGTCAGTATGTCGAGTGAGTAAAGAAAAAGAACGTCTGAATGCAGGTCACTTGTGCATTTCACGTGACCATGAGGCCTGCCAATGTTGTGGTTGTGCAAGTCTCTGGGTAAGCTGTGCACCACAATTCATCTCGAACTCAGCCCATGCCTGTGTACCCTGACATACGTAGGAGGAGACCACCCAGCTTACACCCTGTCCCCGACCTGATGACGATGGAGGACATCGAAATCATCCGGGGATTCCGTTTGGATTGCCGCATACTACAAAACCCATGTGCCCAGTTGGAGCCCCATTTGAAGTCCCAAAGAAAATATCCGGCTGCATTGTCTGCTACAGTGAAGGGTATGGCTACACTGCATTTCTCCGGTACTGGGTCTTCCCAGTACACTGTGGCCAGCGCCGAGGGGATGTCACAGCCCATGTTCAGCATGGTGTTGCGTGACGTCCTGTCAGTATTGATGCCTCACAAGGACAGACCTGTCCACTTCCCGAGGAGGGATGAATTGGCAGCTGTGAAGGGGGAGTTCTATGACCGGGGAGGCATTCCAAATGTTGTGGGAGCCATTGATGGTACCCACATTGCCCTCGTTCCACCACAGGCAAGTGAACACATCTATAGGAACCGCAAACACTACCACTCCAACAACGTACAAGTGGTATGCCAGGCGGATCAGATCATCTCTCACACGTGTGTGCAAGGTATCCCGGGTCGGCACATGACTCCTGCATCTTGCGGAACAGCGCCATACACCAATTGATGGCCAATCTGCACCCCGAGCGGGCCTGGCTTGTTGGTGAGTGGGCTGTGTCAATGACTATGATGTATGTGTGACATGCTGCTCTCCCCACACATTCAGATCACACTGTTTGCCTGTCTGTCTCACAAGTAGGTGACTCTGGGCATCCCAATCGTCAGTGGTTGCTGTCCCCACTGCGGAATCCAACAACGCCGGGGGAAGTCCAATACAATGATGCACATGGGAGGACACGTCGTGTGTTGGTGCGCACTTCTGGACTGCTGAAGTCAAGATTTAGGTGCCTGGACCAGACTGGTGGTGCACCTAAGTACTCGCCACAGAAGATATGCCAGATGTTAGTCGCCTGCTGCATACTACACAACCTGGCCATGCGCAGAAGGATCCCCCTGATTCTGGACGATGATGAACAGCAGCAGCCCCCCGCACCCAACCCACACATGCCCAGTGACGATGACAGTGGTGAGGAAGAAGGCCTTGACCAGTGACAACAGCTCATCGTCAACTACTTCCATTGATTGTAAGTGAACAATGAGCGACTATGACTGTGTCTGCGTGCCTTGCTGTTGTCTAACAAACTTTGAGATCTGTTACTGGCATTTTGTACACATACAGGACTATGCGCGGGATTGGAGAACTTGGGCAGGCAGGGACTGAGCACCCAGAAACACCCATTAGCACAGGACCCAATAGCTATAGTGCCTCACTAGCTCTCCCACACACTCAGAGGTTTGCAAGCGCATGCACACAACACAAGTCGATAAGTTGCAGACAAGACACGCTTTGAAATGTGCTTTTTTTTACTACAGTTGCAATACAGGCAACATACGTGCCACAAGAAGTTGAGAATGCATGAGTACATATACAGTTTCCATAGTGACACATCCATAACACATGAAGCAAGATGTCATATCAATAATCCCTCTGGACAAATACCCACGGGCATTTCCCCCCACCCCTTGCTGAGAGGAGTTGAATGAGATGTCCCAGGTCTATGGGCTTTGCCAGCAGACCCATTGCTCAGCCAGTACATGGTGAAATGTACATCCCATGTGCTCTGTCGCTCACATCACTGGATGGATCACTCTCAAAGTGTGGGGCAACTAGCCCGCCTCCCCATGACATCTAAAAGGCATCCGTGTCCTCTAGCAGCAGTGACACCTTGTTGAGTGGGGGTGCTAGGGCCTGACCAGAACAGAATGACAACGGACAATCCCCTCTGACCACAGACAGAATGTACAGGCAGTGCTCCTGGACCGCGCAGAGATCAAGCTCTGCAGACACTTCTCATATGACAGACAAATACTAATGTACTTGCAAAACGACTACGCCATGTGAATTTCGTGCACTACAGCTGCATGATGGAAGCCGGGCTCATGCCAGTCGACAATGTCCATGACGGTCAGATGACAGCCTCCCCGTTGCTCAGGTCTGTGGTACCAAGCGACACAGACCGCAGAGGTCAACAGAGTCAAAGCAAAAGCAGATAGGGCAAAAGTCAGAGAGCTGAATGACAATTCCTTTTAGTAGGCGTGAAAAAGTTAAAAGGACATTGAATTAGTCACCAACAGTTCCTGTTGCTGTTAAGTAGTTACGAATCCAAGAAGGCCCAAGTAGCCACGAAGGCAATCAGTTCCAAAAGACGATCCAAATCATCTCCAGCTAAAAGGACCGCCATCCAATCCAGCAGTATGAGAGAACAGATGTGCTCCTCGCACCACGAGCATGAAAGGAGCATCCCATGGCAGCCGGAGAGAGGTTCGATGTAGGCATTGCACAGGAGCCTTTGCGCAAACGCACAGGTGCAGCTGTCAGCCTGTCTGACACATTGGAAGGCATCCCACAAACGTGTATCACCGGAGCAGTAGTGATCATGGACCAACAAAGGACTCACCCACAGCTCATGATCCAGGGCAGCAAGGGATGTGTTGGAAAGGCAGACATCCAGGGACCACTGAAAGGGGCATCTTCGGCAGTAGAACACAGGCTGCACGCAGGTGAAATAGGCATAGGGGAAGGTTAGCCTATAACTGATGCATAGCACAGCTAATGGGACACATCCAAAGAGGAGCTGCATACGGTCACGGTACAGTTGCAACTGACCGGGGTTCGACTGGACCACAGGACGGGCAGACATGGCGTGAGAGCACTCTTAGAACCAGCGCTCAGCTGTACAGCCACGAGTAGTGATATCAAACCGCTAAATGCAGTCGGGAAATTGGAGGAATGACACCCGATATAACTCCAGAAATCGCATGAGACGAAGGGACAAAGCCAGAGCCCACATGTTTCAAAAAAGTGTGCAACAGCCTTCAGTATCAGAGGCTTTCGATGTATCTTGTGTCAGTCCCCCGGAAAAAAGGGGGAGTGCCGTGTTCAGCAGTGACTGAATCGCGCGGGACGGTCAAGGCACCTGGAATTCGAAGGTCACGGGGCTGATGTGGGAGTGACTACTCATTGACACAGAAGCCCATTGTGCCTGCACACTTATTGAAGTCCGCTTTTGCTGTGGGAATGTGAGGCCACAAATGGATATCCACAATCACATATGGGGGAGTGAGGAGGACATTGCTACAGCAAGGAACACGGCGTGCAACAGTTTCTATATACGCGATGCCTGCCCTGTGACCGCAGCACTTGTGCACATTCAGGAGAAGATAACTTTGTTTGTAAAACAGGTTTAGTGTGGGTATGTTGTCAGGGACTGGTGTACATGTGGGTAAACATGCATAGACCGCACATGTCACTTGAAAATCCCGGTGCAACAGTACTTGAGTGTGTGAATGCGACAATGTCACCATCGTCCACATAACAGGATGTGTTGTGATGCTGGCTCTTGTGGGCACACTGCTAAGAATTGCATTGTTCTGCGCTGTGTGGTCTGTGACAACTTCTGTCATTTCCATGATGATGTTATTAGGGGGATGGGAGCACACTGCTACACCTTCCAGCACAGTTCACCCCTTAGCATTCTGGTATTTGCAGTTCAGTCATGATGCTTACTTGTCATGTGACTGAGGTGTCTCACCCGAGTCGGGCAGAGAGAGCTACAAAGACCCGAGTAGAATCGGGCAATTCCTCAGCAGACACCGATCACAATGTATCTTACCCCTACTGATGTGGGAGGATAACGGGACACACATGTGTCTAGAGTTTCACAGCACTGACCTGCACCAACCTAGGTGACACACGACAACGGTGACAAAAGTGAGCTTTTCAACTGGACTGCATTCACCAGGATGCTAAGGGCGAAACTGTGTTGGGAGGTGCAGTCGTGTGCTCCAGTCCCCCTGCTGTCCATGTTGATGGTGTTTGCCGGTGTTGTCTGTAATGCATATTGTACAGTGTTGCCTCGTGGTGTGCTTCTGCGGTTATTGCATAATATGGCAACGCACTGTTTTTTCCTTCTGTCTTTCCAGGTACCTCCCCTCTCTCAATGGATTTTCGCTTTTACATATTCGGATACATTGCAATGTGAGTCTACATGCCACTTACTGTGATGAGAATGCTCTTGGCACGAAGGGATACTGTTGTGAGTTGTGTTTATTTTGCGATGTGTGACAGGTGCGGGGTGAAGTAGGAGGTGATGGTACATGGATAGTTAGGGTAGGACACACAATGGTAGAGTTTCGAAGTCCAAGCGAACACTTCCATCCTTGTGGCAATGTGGTTTGGTATTTACAACGGCAGTCAATGCTCGGTGTTACAGTGGTGACATCAACGGTTGCTCCGAGAACTGGTACGGCACGGTGCTGTGCCACGTGATCCTGACGGGGTGTTTTTAGGACGCCCCCTCTGCCGTTTGGCCGGGGGCGGAACCTGCTGCATGCTCAGAGGTGTCTGAAGATTCGCCGTGGTGTGACTCACCCCTCCCTGTAGCCGCTGCTTGACCCAGCCCTTGAGCTCACCCCACCGCTTCCTGATGTCACGCACAGTGCGTAGGATGGTCCCTGCGGCATTGACTTTGCTGTGGATCCTTGCACACATCTGAGTCTTGTGCGCAAGTAGGGTGTGTTGGACCAGGTGCGCAGACAAATGTGGTTCTACCCTGATTGTCTCGTCTACCGTCACTCTCAACTCTGAGTCGGTGGATTTGGGCATTGTCTTGGGGGGCATGGTGCAATTGAATGAGGGGTGCAGGGTGCAAGGTAGTGGTGGAGATATGTAAAGTGTGTGAGGTGTGTCCTGTCTCTCTGTCTCGGCTTGTGGTGTGCAAAGGATGCTGAACCAGAAAGGGATTGGTTTCATACTGTGGTATGTGGGTGTGTCCACATGAGTGAAGACCTCCGGATGTCTCTTCCATGCTGCGCATATCTTTCCTTACCAGGAGCAAGTTGGGGTGTATCATTGTGGATTGTGTGTTGTGATTGAGGGCGGCAGGGAGTACAGGCACACTTCGGGCATTGTTGTGAAGTTGGCTCCATCCGCCATTCATTTGGCCTCTGTGCGTGCGCGGCGGTCGGACGTAGTGCCCGGCCCGCCAGCTCTGCACTCTCATCGTAATTGGCTGTGCAGTCATGTCACGGCAGGAGCGGCCTTTTCAAGCCATTGGACAGCTTTCCCCATCCGCTGCGGTCGGATTTGCAGCTGTTCCGACCGTGGTGGACGGTCTTTTGTGACATCCGTCCACCGCGGTGTGATTTCGCGTACATTGCATAGTAATTTGGCCGACGGTAATGCCGCAGGTCATGCGGGAGGTATTTTTACGACACCATGGAGGACGGAAGGCTTTTCCGTCCGGCATTGTAATCGGGCCCTTAGTGTGCTTGAGCAGTTCTTCTTTGCCCTCCTCCTCCCATCCTCAATATTGCAGTTTTCCAGCTATGGGGTGATGGTTTCCCTCACTTCAACGATGTAGGGAGCTAGAAAAATGAGAGAAAGAAGGGTTTTCAGACATCTTGAAGTATGTCATATTTATATGTCATGTAGCAAAAAAGGATGAGTACAATTCTTGAACTAAAATCAGCCGCTGAAAATTACTTAGGGCTGCATGCATTTTTTGTCTACCATGCCACCTTAGAAAGGACCCACCCATATGGAAATTAGTCTTATTCCAGCCCCAGTGACCTGGCACTTCAGACTGGAGCTGACTTGTATATGGCTGGTTCCTTTCTGAGGTGCCATGGTGGGCAAAAAAAACAATGGAATGGATTGTGGCCCAAAGTAATTAGTATTGGCTGGAATTAATTCAAGCAATCTACTCATCACTTTCTTGCTTTTCTTGTGTCCTGTAGAGCACATGATGAATCTGACAATGCTCACAATGCAAACATTTACAGACCACTTTGCTGTGGTCCTCCTTGCAAAAATGCAAAGTGGTATGAATTTCAGCACAACCCTACCAAAAGATTGTTGTTGTGTTACAAGGATTCTATGATGTCAGCTGACCCATGGACTTCAATGAATGTTTTCTGTACACAGGACTTGCTCTCTTTGATACCATTTTCATCTTTGTAGCCAGCCCATCTTGGGGGTTCCTGTAGGAAGTAGGAGGAAGAAAGTAAACAGGACTATTACAGACCCATTTACTATCTGTAAATGCCACTCCCTGACCTGCCACACTAGTAAACTGGAGCCAGTGAAGTAGATATGTGTGGCCAAATGTATGAATGTTACAGTAGTATGGTCTCAAAGGCCCTAACATCAAATCTGTTTTACCTTGAATTTTGGCTGTGTGAACCCGTGAAGCAATCCAGCCATAAAAACAGTCCCTGAGCTTCCATTCCATCCTGATGTGATCCTGACATCAGTTCTTTTTTCTTGCACCGCCAACGTGTTCCGGGGCTCTCTTAATCTACTAAATAGTTGCATTTCTTCAAAAATCGAAATTCTTCAGGTGCAATTTCCTCCCACACAGCCCTGCATTAAATCAAATGTTCATCACAGATCCCCAAGATATCTGCATTTGGTGCTTAGGATCCGACCACGATGCGAAGGCCTGTGAGTCATGTCATTGAATGCATCCAAAGGCAATTGGAGTGCGGCAGGTTGTTATGATTATGGGTAAAGTGTGACACAAACGAAAGGGTATCGTAAATCAAAACTGAAACGGAGTTACCACGTTCATCAAAGTCATTGAAGAAAAAACACAGAAAGAAAGAAGAATGAGGCTTGCCATCGCACTTCGAAAAGTACGTTTTCAAAACCCCTGCTTTGGCCTATCCAATGTCGTACCAGGATCCAACGGCACCTGCAGTTCCATGTGACCAGACTCCAGTTCCAGAGATGCTGCCACCTGTAGCACCAAGCAAAAGGGCCCAGTCTGATCAGTCATACCCAGAGTTTCCGACTCAACATCTAAATGACACCACTTGCAGGTATCGTCAAATCACACGGCATCAACATCATTTCCTATGCCATGACACAGAGCTCATTCTCTCACTCCCAGCGGACACCACTTTTACAAAGATCAGCTTCTACAACTGCATGATGAACGTCGCAACATTGATGAAAGACAACTGCCTGAAATTCAACACAGACAAGTCCTGATCTTCGGCAGACACACCGCCCTTTGAAATGACTCCTGGTTGCCCGCAGAGCTTGGATCTACCTCCATGCCGAACACCATGCCCACAACTTCTGCATCTTCTGGACAGCCAACTCTCCATGAAACGTCAGGTCAATACTGTCTCCTCAGCCTGCATCCACATGATCCGCAAGCTCCTCTGCAAAATCTTCAGATGGCTCCCTATTCGTACAAGGAAATTGGTGCCTCAGGCCCTCATCACCAGACGGCTCGACTACGGCGATGCCCTCTATGTTGGCACCACCACCGAACTCACGCAAAGACTCCAGACAATCCAGAACACAGCAGCCAGACTGATCCTCAACTTGCCCAGGAGGACACACCTCACCCAACATCTCAAAGACCTCCACTGGTTTCCCGCCAAGAAGAGATGCCATTTCAAGCTCCTGACCCACGCCTACAAAGCCCTCCACAACCACAGATCTGCCTACAGGAACCATCACCGGATCTTCCACTAATCAGCCAGAAGACCTACACTCCACACACCTCACTCATTCTCCCACCTCACCACCAAAGCCTGGAACACTCTCCCCTCCACCTCCGCACTGCACCCACGCAGACCCACTTCAGGAAGGGACTCAAGACCTACCTCTTCGACTGAGACCTGCAGCACAGTGCCTGGATACCCTGGGGTGATTAGCTACACTTTACAATTACTACTTGATTGAATAACTCTTGAGTGGTTCCTTCCATGTTCCTGAGTACATTGTTTAATATCTTTAGTAGGTCTATGATCCCCTTTGGAGCATCGTCTGGCACCATTGGTCTGATGTATTTCACATATGGAAGAATGCCAGCATCTTATGACTCAGCGTCCTTCATGCCTTTTCTCTGATGGCCCTCGAATACATGGTCAAAGACTCTGACGCCATCCCAGCCATCGGGATCAATGCAGATGATAGCACTGCCCCACTAAACATCCCGACTTCTTTGCTTGTGGTGCCAGAACTTAACTTATCTTCAATGCCAAAAATTACTTCTTTGATGCCATGGATGATGCCATTGGCACTGCAGACAATGCCTTGGGGTCCGCTGCCAAAGTCTCCACCACAACCACTTTCTCTGACTTCAGCAGCACAACAGACCACTTGACCCGAGTGTCTGCCTTTGATGGGCTTGTCACTCCATAGCTTCAAAACAGATATGTAAATATTGATGGAGGAAGGCAGTTTCTTTTTGGGTGCATGGATACCCAGGAAGAACCCAGTGGGAGGAGGATAAGGATGGTCAATTCACAATGGACCCAGACTTTTCAGGCTTCAAGGATGCCAGTGGTATTGTTGTATTCCGCTTTAGGTGACCGTATATAGGTTTTCCTGAATCATGTCCTTATATAGGCACAATTCGCATTGCCCTTATATAGGCATAGAATCCCTGTCCTTATTTAGGCATTAACCGTGCACTCCAAATACAGGCATGGTCACCGACATCCGTCCACCCTAACGTCACAACGAGTTCCTAGAAACCAGACCCTTAAGCTTCAGGAGTTCCCCTAGCACAGGACTATTGATTTCTCCAAGAACTCATCTATTATGTATGAACCTTTATACCTTAAGGGTTCATTCCTGACGTCTTCCTCTGTCCGACTTCACGTCAATGCTAACATTCCGAGGCACCTATCAGGTATAAATATACCTTCCCTCGCCCAAACAAGTAAGAGAAGACCTCGACTTCAGAGGAGACCTCGACTTCAGAGGAGCCCGTATCCCGGCCTGACGCACTGAGAAGACACTGTCATTCCTGCACGCAGAAGAATCCAGCTTCCAGTGTTCTGACTCCCTTCGCGGGGTGTTAGAGTTCCAGATCCGGCAAGAGATTCCCACCTCTCTCATTCTCAAGGTATGGAGCTGACTAGAACCTAGAGGGACTCTTGGCATACTAGACTTAACATACTCTTAGTATACCATACTAGAGAATACTTTGCCTACTTCTTACCTTTCCCTACACCTAGACCAGGTTAGGTACATTGGGGTAGAACTAGCTTAGAGACGCATTGTATGAGTACTTGCATTTTTAGCTCATGTTATTTATGTACGTGAATATATGCTAAAAGATAATGCTAGCGCAGTATTATTTATTTCTACTGCTTACGCTGTACATTATTTATCTTGCATACTGTCTTATGATCATAACAGCACATATCTCTTACACGAGAAACAAGACTGTTCAATAAAACACTTTTATTGAAACGCCCGTCTTTCCTTTCTGTGTAACTCTGTAGAAACTAAGCATACACGATTGACTGAGTGAAACTGATATCTATTGTTTCCACGATTCTGAGACGTGTTCCGATTCTAAAGGGAAACAAAGTGGTCATGTTTATGCGGTTGCCAGAAACTACTCCCTTCTTGTTCTCAAGGAGTTTCTAGTGGCCTCTGAGCTAGCTGGCACAAGTAATTAAGTTTAATATACTCGATAGGGACATACCGACCTTAGTCCTATGTCAAGCCTATAGGTTATATTATTCCAAAGCGCAGAGCCTATTAGGGAACTAGGAACTACACTACATGGCGCCCAAATGTTTGGTAAGGCAGTAATTTAACGCTAGATACTGAGTAACTCAGTCGTGCTTTTCTCTCAGAGACCCCTACTCACATACTCCATAAGACGTCTGGAGTGGGTTGGGTTAAATATCCGCCATAACTAAAATAGGACAAAAACCCTATATATTAGTTGTTTGGTTTGTTCAACGTTGAAGGATACAGTGATCCAAAATATTGTGCACCTTATCTTTTGTTTCCTTGAAACTTGTTCTACATTTTTCAAAAAACAAATGTCCGAACACGGGGACAATGCCACCGAAACCGGTGGAGCTGCGGCTCAACCAGTCGTAACAGCTTTTAACTTTACAGGTTTAAATGAAACCGAGGAGGGTGTTATAGACATCCATCCAAACTTAAGAAGAGCCATCACTCTAAAACTTATAAAAATGGCCTACCACCAAGAGGAGGTAGAGCAGTTTTCGTGATAGAGGCACACGAATCCTTTCAGACAGAGGTATTCTATTCATGGATAATATTCCCAGAATCAAATCCAGTCACAAGAGTGTTTCACTTCTACAAAGAAGATGAACCACCAGAGGAATATATTCCTTTCGAGGATATTGAAATTCCACTAACATACCAAGAGCATCAGCTCTGGTTTAAAGGCGCCCTAAAACATCACAGAAACATTACCAGACTCGGTCCACTAGGAAGACCAGGAGCAACATGGCCGATTCTAGCCGGCTACACACCTCATCCTGACATCGATATAATGTCAGACGAGGAATTACTTACTCGACTTACAGAGTTAATAAAAATCTACAGACAACTAGTCCAATATGTCATGCGTACTTTCACAGTCCAACCACCATTGACCATTCCAACTCAAACCCCTCAACAGGGGAATACACTAAAAATTACACCACAGACTCTATACGCAGTCATGGGTAAAATGCCCACAAAACGTGAGCAAATTCCATTCTGGATAGATCAAAAAATTACTCAAATCGAAGCAGTATTTCCTAATACTAGCCCTTATGAGAAACACAGAATCCTAACAATCTGTTTACCAATGGGGATCACACCACAACTGGAAGACTGCACCACCTGGGGCTCAGTCTTTGCTGCCATCTATACTAAAACACATGGTATTCCATCAATTGCAGTAATACCTGATGTCCTGAAACAAATTCAAAACGAATACGGGGCAGAGCCTGCTCTGAATTTAGGTATGAAATTACTGAAAAATTTCGACCAGGTCTCAACAATAATATTATCTAATATTAAAGGGGAGTCAGCAGCAGTGGCGATCCGCCAACGATTAAGGGAATTCGATGTTACAGAACATCAAACAGAACTACCCAGAATAATAGAACAATCTTATGCAGAATTAGGCAGAGATAGTTTGGGTGGAAGACCATTGAAGCCAAAACTATCTGAAAGTCCTGATAAGGACTCTATTAAACAAACTCCTACATCTTCTAAAAAGAAGTGGGAAACTAATAAACAAAATTCAAACGAGAAACGTTCTCAATCCCGAGGTAGGTCTCCTCAAAAGGAGCCCTCTGCAAGGAGGTATAACCTCAGGAATAGGGATAATTTAAAAAAACCTGACAGGTATCAAGATACTGATACACGTTCCTCTCGTACCTTTCAGATATTGTCACAGACATCGGAAAGAAGAGGACGGTCAGAACATAGAGAAGAACACGTGAAATCGAAAGACGACAAACACGTTCCGAAAAATAAATTAAAACCTCAATTCTCAAAAAAGAAGGTAGCAGGTCTGAAGATCAGACATGCCGAGGATACTGAGAACACAACTCAAGAACGTAGAATGGGCTCAGACAATGCTGGACAGTGCGGCAGAAGTCACAATAGCTCGCCAGAACCTGAAGGAACTTCTGGAGATAGTGGACTTGAATGAGTACATTACAGTTGAGACTGTAGACACCAGGGTTAGTACTCCACAAAAGTTATATGAAATAACACTCCGAATGGAGGGACATATATCAAGACAGGTGAAAACACTCTTTTGGGAAAAACTTTCAAGGGGTTATGATATACTTCTAGCAGAAAAAGACTGGCCACCACAATTTGTCAGGGAGTGCCCACATGGTGAAGACATTATTATGCCTGCCTTCTCAAACCATATTCCAATTCACCTAAAATATACTTATGCCAGGAAATGGGCAGTTGCCCAGGCCCCAGCATTATATAAAAATCATGTAGGATGGGATGGGGACTCACCTCACCATAAAATACATCTAAAAAATGAACCTACTGCACAAAGGCAGTACCCAATAAAGCAAGAAGCTAAAAAGCAGGTCAGGGAGATCTTAGATCAACTTGAATACCAAGGGGTGATTGAAACATGCACCTCTTCAATGAACAATCCTTTGTTTCCTGTCTCCAAACCAGACAATACATATCGTCTAGTTTTGGATTACAGACACTTAAACACTTGCTCTAAAACATTTGCAGTGCAAAATTCACATAGTACAGCATTAATGAATAACATTGTGCTTAAAAAATATAAAACCACATTAGACATCTCAAATGGTTTCTTTTATCAAAACATAGCACCTGAAAGCAGGTACTTAACAGCTTTTTCAATAATGGGGACCCAGCGTCCTTTTTGTCGACTCCCACAAGGGTTCAAGAACAGCCCGGGTTATTCTCAGCGAGGGTAACGGAGTTACTACAAATTTATGATAATGAGGCATTGTCATATGTCGATGACATCTATCTGACAGACGATGACCTGGATAGGCACTTGAACAGGGTGAGTACCATTATATTGGGCTTCGCCTCTGAGGGCTATAAGTTCAACTTTAAAAAATCTAGAATTGCCCATCTCAATGTCCTTTTTCTAGGATATGAGCTTTCAAGTGAAGGCAAGAGCTTGGCAGCCAACTTTTTAGAAAGGTGTGCGCTGCTTCAACCTCCAAAAACGCAGAAAAATTTACAATCCATCCTGGGTTTCCTAAATTTTGGAAGAACTTACATTCTGAATTACGCAGAAAGGGTTAAACCTCTCTACGCATTAATCAAATCTGATTTTTCAATCACAAATTGGACACAGGAACACACAGAAATCTTGCATTCACTCCAAGCTAACATGTTAGCAACAAATCACTTACAAACACGTGTAAGTCAACGCAACTTAGTGATCCGAATAATTTCGGGTCAATGCGGATTCACCTACTTAACATTTAATGAGGGTGAAAAAGTACCAATAGCATACAAATCACATTTGTATACACAAGCAGAAATGCGCTTCACTTCAACTGAAAAAATACTGACAGCAGTTCAAACCGCTGTAGCAAAAGAAAGAGCTCTAGGCCAAGGGAAACGCATTATTGTTGTAACCCCAGTACCGGCTTTAGAGGCGGTAACTAAAGCGAGCATTCCAAATGCTAAAGCATTACATCCAAGATGGATACAATGGGTTAATTCTCTTGCTGCAACAGATGTTGAATATGTTTTTGATCCTGATTTAAAAACACAAGCGTTCCTGCAATATGAATATGAATGTCCTCTGCCTACTGAAATTCTGCCTCTCGATCAGTACGAATTCATTATTTACACTGGCGGATCCGCACAACCCGCTACAGGGAGTAAGCAAGCTTACAGTGCAGCGTGCGCAATCGTTAAAGGTCACATGCGCGATGGTAACTTCAGACCAATGGTCACAAAAACTCAATCTCTAGGAGATTGTACAGCTCAGCGAGCTGAACTACAAGCATTCAAACTGGCACTTGAAAGTACAGATCGCGAATTCCCCACACTGATAGTGTGCGATTCTTTCTACTGTGTGCAGTCGTATAATGAATATATACAAAATTGGCTTGAAAATGGGTTCAAAGATGCAAGAGGTGGCACAATAAAGCATAAAACGCTTTGGGAACAAGTAGTTCAGTTAAAAAGCGAACTACCAAAGGCTCACGTGATACACACGCTGAGTCATCAACTTGATGGCGTTCACGTTGCAGGGAATTCATTGGCTGATGAAGCCGCAAAGGGGGCTGTTCAGACGGCTTCCGTAGCTGCGATCACTCGTTCAAAAACGAGAATAGACAGTGAGATAATGTTGGCTTTCAATGCTACGAGCAAAGGCAGTGGTGCAGCGTTACCAAAAAAGTTTCCACTCGAGTACTCTTATGTAATTGATGCGAACAACATTCCTTTTGCTCGAATCCCTGGAGTGGGAGATAGGGTAATTACAAACATGGAACATAGAGCAGCCTTGATTTATGAAGCACATCTGGGGGAGGGTCTGTCACATCAAGGGATCTCTAAAACAATATTGACATTAAAAGAGATGTACTGGTGGCCTGGAATGAATACACAGATTCACATTTTCATCAATGACTGCATAGACTGTAAGGTACAGCGTGATGCAGAACGCCACCAGACACCATGCTACGAAGTAGCCTGCCCAGTACAGACACCATTACTAGACAGCATTAGGCTATCTACACGCAGGCGTCCTTTTGGGCAACTGCAATCCCACAAATACTAAGTCAAGGTTCCTATGGATATGGCCTCAGCGCTCGGCTGACGCTCGAACTGTTATAAAAGATTTGCAAGTCTTTATTGGCATATACGCAATAGGCACACTACATTCTGACCAGGGCCCTGCGTTTAGCTCTCGGGCTTACAAAGAAGCCATGGCCAGTCTGGGCGTTGCATTGCGGTACTCCTCTCCGTTTCATCCTGAGGGAAATTTTGTTGTGGAAAGGAAAAACCGGGACATAAAGCAGTCTATAACAGCTAGGGTATTAGGTTCGGGTGATGGGTGGGTCAAACATCTTTATGGGGTCCAACGCTCATTAAATAATTTGCCAAGAAGTTCTCTAGGGGGGGTCACTCCATATGAGGTCCTATTTGGGACAAGAATGTGGGTGCCTGATCTCGAATGTAAAGGCACAGTGGTGGAAAATAAACCCTTTGATATCAAGGATCGTTTGGCTGTTTTACAGGATCTAAATGAACTAAGATCGAAACAAAGCAACGTGTTCCTGCAGCCAACCACCACTGGGGAAAAACCGGCAGTCCCAGCAAGGCCTGTCTGGAATCCAAAAGTTGGGGATCTAGTCAGAGAGAAGATTGCGGACAAGAAGGAATTTGGACCTTCTTACAGACAACCAGTACCTGTCCTAGCCGTACACGGAACAAGAACAGTACTTCTGCCGCCCCTTGCTGGAAAAAAGGAGAAAAGATTTGTGTCCATCGACCTCATCAAACCACAGTATGTGGCCAATACTAAATAGTAGGCCTCGTGGACTCCGACCTAGTAGCAGACGCACTCCTCTCGCTACTATCCAAGAGGTTCAGACTGAAAGACTGATAACGATCGAGAATTCAGCGGTAACAGATGAAGGACTGAGCAACAATGCTATGGAACTCATCCCTCTTGAAACTCAAGTAACAGTTCGTCCAAATACACCTGTCTACACCAATGTAACAAGTGATCAACTGGTTTCAGCGATTTCTACAAATCCTGATGCAATTCCAACAATTGACAGAACTGCTTCTGGCTATTTCATTAACTTTGATACGTTTTTCTGAGGATCTGAGTGAGCCTGAGACGTCGCCAGCATCAAAAACGTTTAAACAGCAAGTACAAGACTTTTTTCATTTTTTGAGAAAGACTTATCTGGTTTTCCCATGGATTGAACTATGGATTATTTCTGGAATATTTTTCTTTCTGCGTTGGCTAGCTTTGGTTATGACTATGAGCGTGCTTATAAATGGCAGATACATCCATTTGGACATTGAAAGTAAAAATGTGAACTTACTTTTGAAACCTCACAAATCATCCCATCGTGAAACAAGAGACTTGGCTGCAGTGAACATCACAGCCGTTCCTATACAGGATGGTATAGTGTGGGACAAAACAGATTTCGATATATTCGGCCCTACAGAACAATTGAACATTCCACATTTATTTAAAATTTCACTAAGTGATTTTATTTCGTCCAGTACCTATTCTGATGATTGGGACTTTGAAACTGTAAATGACATGATGTTTGACCTAGAAAAGTCTGCTGCATTTTCTAATAATGAATGTTTAGAGGGGACATCAGACTATGAACAGCTGTATTGCTATAACCACTATGGTCATAATTTTTTGCATAAATCTGCAACACCTACAAATGTGTTTCTGTTTAACCAATGGGAGCATTGACCTACACCGCCAAAAGGTAGTTCAAAAACATTTGTTAAAAAGTTTCCATATTTTTTAGGATACAATACATCTGATCCAGAAACATTTTACTATAAAAATGTAAACAAAATAGGCCTGAAAATGATGTTAACAAATACAAAACAGATTTATTCTGCAGCATTTATTGCCCAACTGTCTAGACATGGTTTCGACTTGTGGAAAGACACAATAGACACAAAATCTGTCTGGGGTTCTAAAGATTGGCAAGTGCAGGGGATAGAAGCTTTATTTAGAGCATGTATCATCCCTCAGCAAATAATGTTTTTGAATGACACTGTGCAACAAACGTCTTGTCTCGGTTTAGCCAAAATCAAGGACATGAAAACATCTTCTGTACCAACACCTGCCAGTAATAACAATACACAGGCAGCGGTTACAGTTGACACAATACTACAAATCAACAGAACAAATCCTGATTGGAGAAAATGGTTGATCTGGCCCACAGACACAAACATCTGTCAAGAAAGATTCCTGAATAAAACACAGGGGTTTACTATTCATAGGCCAGACCCACGATACGTCCAAAGACAACATCCGGGGGTAGTAACAACATACAGTGTAGGAAAATTATGCCTCGATTGGCTGCAAAAATCTACACTTAAGGATGTGAAACAACACTTATCTTTACTTAAAGAAGACGCAGACCTTAGGGAATTCTTCCTTGGACCAAGAAAACCGCGTCAAAAACGTTTCATATATGCCGGCATCTATGCTGCTTATAATGAAGCATGGAAAGTGTCACAGGTAGAGGCCGCAGAACGAATACGTGAAATTGATCATATTAACTTAGAGAAAACTCTCACTGTGGTCGACAATGGGTTAACAACTTTGTCATCCAGAATTTATTCATTGGACAACATTGTATCTTGACATACTTGAACAAGATTTAGCCATGTTACAGCAGGGCCAATCTCAGTTACGTTCTATTATGTTATTCGGCTGGACGCTGCAATCTTTGCGAGCGGGCTATGTGCCTTGGCGTTTTATCAACACGTCGGCTCTGTTTGCAGAACACAATCTGACTGATAAACAGATCGAACTGGCACAAAGGGGAGCAAAGTATACAGTGCTGAGCATTGAAAAACTGGAAAAATTACCATTCGCAGTGGCAGAAAAACCAGCTACAGAATGGCTTATTCATGCAAAATCACTATGCCTGTGACTACTTTTCAGTTTCAGTATTGCCTCAAACAAATGCAAGCAGGCAAATATAAAAGGTTGGGTAAAGAATACATTAAGACATCCTGGAATTTACCTTACACATATAGATGTTGGAGTGGGGATCATGAAGTGTTCCTGAGCGGTACACACTGTGAAAGTGCACTAAGCGGTTCACTGATTTGTCAGGACATTTCTTTACACGGGGCTTGTAATGGTTCTGTGGCAAATTTGTCCTGCCACCGGCAGGGTACACCGGCTACTGTGATTAATCCAACGTTTGGCCAACTTTCTAATGGGCGTTACCTCATGTTGAATGATCAGAGTTGCTGTGGCATGTTGCCAGGCATCCCATATCTAGTAGCGGTCGACTCCAGGGTCACTTGCTGTATGCAAGTATTGTTTGCCCCAATAGACACAGTCAGGGAGTTGCCTTTATGGCCTTCGTTGAATGTCTCTTTTATACGATTTGATACTTTAAGCAGAATGAAAGCCATGCTTATACAACAAACAGTGCCTCTGACCTCGGCCAAAGAAATCTATGATTTAGAAGTTGCAAGGACTTCGGCTGAGATACAGGCTTTAATTCGTACAAACTGCCCTATACATTTCGTAGAAATGATGGGACGTATCTTAAACATGTCTGATACGAGCGGAATTGTACATGTATTTAAGACCATCTGTTCCGGACTATTAGCACCTTTCCAGGCAGTCCTCGGAATCATCCCAAACTTCGCACATTCGGTGTTTGGTGGTGTGCCGTTAATTCTAGCACTTGTTGCAGGAATTCTGTTTCTATTCCTCCTACTACGCTATGGCAAGCCTATTCGCCAACATCACTCCGAGCAATGTGGAGAAAGCTCTCCTTGAACGGAAATGCCGTGAGCGAATAGTACAGCTTTTGGGCATGCCTCGTCTACGGGAACTTAATACAACGTGGTTCCTGTCATTCAGACCAATCTGGCAAGATTGCATCTTACCTGTTCTACGCTGCCTGTTTTGCGGTGAAGAATGCGTGCTAGACACCTGTCTAACACTCCCATCAGTCATGCCAACGGATGTCGATACTCTGCTAGACCCGATAACGGCCCATGTTGTGTGTTGTCCCCAGAGGCTTCCAATCCTCATGACGGCATTCATTGAGATCTCACAGACGCTTCCGCTGCTGCTGAGGTACGAGATGGATCAACAGGCACACAGGTAACAACGGACGCGAACATTGCATCTTCTGCTGAAGGCGATGTTTCTCATCTCTGTGCAATTAACATTCTGAACGAGGTGTTCCAAATGTCACCAACTTTGGTGGACGATATTTTGGCTACGGAAATAGATGATCTCATGTTTACGCCAGACCCATACACTGACTTTGATTCGGCTCACAGTGTACCAGGGCAACAATGAAATTTGGCCTTCATATTTGTCAAACTTGGAACTTTTCCCAGAATTGAATTTTTTTTAATTTTTGAAGTGACATGGCAAAAAACAATCTGCTTACAGTAGAACTAGTCTTATGAAACGGACTTCTTTGAATACTTCCAGGGACACATTGTCACCTTACTTGTCTAACATTTCATTTAATACCATGATATGCAATGGCTTTGATTTTTGACAACTTATCAACCATTTCATCATATGCATATATTTCTGTTTATTCATTCATGTTGCATTTACTTCCATCATATGCTAAGAATGATAACGATGCTTTAAAAGTACAGTGCCTATTGCATTCAACAGTTTATTTTTTAAACTTCTTTTAATATGCTTTTAGGGATGTTTTTAGTAACATGTGGTACTCAATTTTATGTTTAGCATTTAAATGTTTAGCATTTAGTATTATCGTTCATTCGAAAGTGGAGTGGGTGTTGTATTCCGCTTTAGGTGTCCGTATATAGGTTTTCCTGAATCATGTCCTTATATAGGCACAATTCGCATTGCCCTTATATAGGCATAGAATCCCTGTCCTTATTTAGGCATTAACCGTGCACTCCAAATACAGGCATAGTCACCGACATCCGTCTACCCTAACGTCACAACGAGTTCCTAGAAACCAGACCCTTAAGCTTCGGGAGTTCCCCTAGCACAGGAATATTGATTTCTCCAAGAACTCATCTATTATGTATGAACCGTTATACCTTAAGGGTTCATTCCTGACGTCTTCCTCTGTCCGACTTCACGTCAATGCTAACATTCCGAGGCACCTATCAGGTATAAATATACCTTCCCTCGCCCAAGCAAGTAAGAGGAGACCACGCAGAACCCCTCCCCCATTAAATTTTAGTCAGGCATTGGGGCCTGAAATCAGTCCAGGAAGGTGAGCCGTGCAGCCCTCCACCCCCATTAGGTCATGGCTGGGCCACAGGCTATGGGGTCTCTGGGGCGTTCTGTCCCTTATGCTCATTTCACAAAAATTGAACCTCAACAGTAAGCACTTACACATATAAACATACCTGGTGCCCCCGTTAAAACTCCACTTCTGTAAAGGACATATGATCCTAACTCCATGGTTAGCAAGGCAAAGCAAGTGTGTTTTCTCAGCATCTCCATATTGAAAAACGATCTGAAATCCTTTGTGGATGTGAATGAATTGATCTATTGGAGTGCAATTTGGATGTGACTATGATGAGTGGGTTGTTTCTTGTCCTCTCCATGTGAGAGCAGAGTCCATGGTTCTCCCGTTAAATTGCTTGGAGTGTGCAAATGTGGAAATCACTTGGATGCTTCCCTGTTTGGCCCGCCCACCTTAGTAGTAGCCAAAGATCTTCCTGCCTTTTGCCAGGATGAAGGCCAGCTTAACAAATGGCCCTCCTAGTGCATTTCCCACCGAATTTGGTGAGGAGTTCTTGATGCCGAGGAATATGAGGACATCTCCATCAAGCAGAGAAGCACTTACTTCATATAATTAAGAGGAAGGACCCTTGTTTGGTGGAGATTTACCTTTTTGTATTATCGTCGTCTTCTCTAGATTCATGTTACAACATATTTCTGGATAAAGATGTGCCAGGAACAATCACATTGCCAAATGCACATAAGGTCGCTGATGACATTTTCTCGTGCTCCATTATGCAGCTGTAGAGTAGAATGCATACTGGACATTTCCCGAAGGAGGTAGCACTGAGGGCCTCATTATGAGTTTGGAGTTGCGTGGATCTCCAAACTCATGGTGGTATGGCGGTGGTGGTCTGGCCACCACCACACTAACTGTCCAAGCACCATATTACAACTTTTTATTATTATTATTACATCTTGTAAAGCGCAGCGGCTACCTCCGACGGAGGTGTCAAGGCGCTGACAGCGATTGCGGGGTGGTAGTACCTAGTGGGGGAGGCTCTAAGGTAGGCTAAAAAGCCAGGTTTTAAGAGTCTTTCTAAATAAAGGTTCTGAGTTAGCCTTTTGAATGTGCTCCGGCATGGAGTTCCAGAGAGAGGTGGTATTAAAAGCAAATGAGCGACCGCCTAATCTAGCTTTTTTGAAGCGTGGAATAGCTAGCAGTCTCTGGTGATTTGATCTCAGAGTCCAATTTTGGGTATATTTGGGTAGTCTGAGTTTTAAGTATTTGGGGCCAGTGTCTCTGGTAAACCTACAGGCAACGGTCACAGCCTTAAACTTGATCCTCTTTTTTACAGGCAGCCAGTGTAGGCTGCGCAGATGTGGGGAGATATGATGGCGAAGTGGTACGTTCCTGATGAGTCTGGCGGCCGCATTTTGAATAATCTTCAGCTTTCTGATGAGGTAATCTGGGAGACCCAAGTATAGACTGTTGGTATAATCTAACTGTGAAGTGATCAGTGCGTGAACCGTTTTCCTACAGTCCATTGGTAGGAGATGTAGGAACCTCCTTAGGGTTTTCAGCTTCCAGAAGCATGAGGACGAGACTTGGCATATCTGGTCTTTCCCTGAGAGTGTGGAATCAAATTTGAACCCTAAATTTCTCGCAGACGGGACTGGCAGAGGAGGAGGATTAACTTTGGCAGTCGGACTGCCATTGGACCATCACAACCGCCGGTGGTGTGGCGTTCAGAGGCTCACAATATGCTGGCGTGGCCACTGTGGCCCGCCATGCATATTACAAGTTTCCTGATGACAAGCGGTCTCATGGACGTTCTTACTCCATGAAACTGCTAGCGGTCAGGAAACAAAGGGGGCCATACCCCTTGCATGTTGATGCATGCAGGGGGGGCACATGCTGTGCCCCCCTGTGTGCATGCACCCCCAGTTCCAGCATGGTATGGACTTCATAGTTGATGCAACGCTGGAACGCGCTGTGGTGGTCCTACGGCAATGCAGCATTAAGGCTCATAATTGAGCCTTTTTACAGCACCGCCAGACCACAAATTTACTCGTAATCTGGTGGGTAGGCGGTGGCCCTGTTTGGCAGTCCTGGAGTGGGGCGGAGGCGTGGCGGCCTGCTCCAGGATCGCCATACTTGTAATCGGGCGCTCCCACTGACCCCTCTCGTGACACTTCTTCCACAGGGCCGCCACCACCATAGCACCTGAACTACAAAGAACAATCAACGGCACCCTCGAAACAGGCACTTTCTCCGATGACTGGAAACGCGAAGAAGTCAAACCCCCTCCTGAAGGAGCCCTCCGCAGACCCGATGGACCTCAAGAACTACAGGCCCATCTCTCTCCTCCCGTTCGCCGCCAAAGTCACCGAGAAGATCGTCAACAACCAGCTCACCAAACTTTATAGAATCCAACACGATCCTCAACACCTCTCAATCCGAATTCGGCAGCAACCACAGCACTGAGACCACCCTCCTAGCCGCCACGGACGACATCCGCACTCTCTTCGACCAAGGCCACACGGCAGCCCTCATTCCACTAGACCTCTCAGCAGCCTTCGACACCTTCTCCCACCGCCCACTAGCCACCAGACTCCACAACGCCGGCATACTGGAAACTGCCCTAGACTGGATCCGCTCCTTCCTCGCTAGCCAAACTCACAGAATCAGACTCATGCCCTTCCTCTCTGAACCCACAGAGATCAGATACGGAGTACCCCAAAGATCCTCCCTCAGGCCCATGCTCTCCAATAGCTACATGGCCCGCCTCGCAACCATTGTCAGAAAACACAGGCTCAGCATAGTATCCTACGCCGACGACGCCCAGCTCATCCTCTCCCTCACCGAGGAACCCAACATCACCAGACACAGTTTCCAGGAAGGAATGAAGGACGTCGTACCCTGGATGAGCAGCAGCTGCCTGAAGCTCAACTCGGAGAAAATGGAAGTCCTCAACATGGGATCCTCAGTAACCCTCCCACACCCATGGACCACGCCTGCAACCTCAGCATTATACTCGACCCCTTCCTCACCATGAACCGACAGATCAACGCCGTATCCTCCATGTGCTTCAACACTCTCCGCATACTCCATAAGACCTTCAAATGGATCCCCACTGAATCCAGAAAGACCGTCACCCATGCACTCATAACCAGCAGGCTGGACTATGGGAATGCCCTTTATGCCAGAATCAACAAATCCCTACTCCACAAACTCCAGACCGTCCAGAATGCCGCAGCCAGACTTGTCCTCAGCGTCCCACAACAAGACCACATCACCCAGCATCTACGAGACCTCCCCTGGCTACCCGTCGAAATAAAAGTGACCTTCAAGCTGCTCACACACGCCTACAAAGCCCTCCACAACACCGGAGCCCAATACCTCAACGAAAGAATCTCCTTCTACACCCCCAAGAGAAACCTCCACTCCGCCGACCTTGCCCTGGCTGAAATACCCCTCATCCACAGAGCCAGAAGAGGAGGAAGATCCTTCTCCTACATTGCGGCCAAGACCTGGAAAGAACTCCCCCTCAGCATCAGACGAACCGCCACACTGCAAGCATTCAGGAAGATCCTCAAGACCTGGCTCTTTGGATGAGCCGGAACTGCCCATAACCCCCCCTTAGTGCCTTGATACCCTCACGGGTGAGTAGTACGCTTCACAAATCTCTGATAGATTGATTGATTGATTGACTTCACTCGCCATCGAATCCAAACACTACGTCTTCCTGGGAGCTCTCAACTTCCACCTGGATGACTCCACTGACATCAACTCCACCAACCCCATAGAAAGATTAGGCAACATTAGCCTCAAGCAGGTGGTACTGACCCCACGCACAAATCAGGACACATGCTGGACCTGATTTTTACATCCAGCAACAGAATCAGATACACCCACATCTCAGAACTCGCTTGGTGGGACCATTCCATTGCACACTTTAGCTTTGCTGGACCTCTTCACAATGCCCCCAACCACCACAGTGCCCCCTAACACTGCTGGACCGAGGTCACTCAGCAACAGCAGGCCGATGCCCTAAGCACCACACAGCCCAACAACATTACCAACCTGGACCAGACAGTAGAGAACTTCAACGCCTGGATCATCAGCACCGCCAACCGAGTCCCTCCCACCAAACCAGCCAAAACGCACAGACCCAACAAACAAGCCAGCTGGTACACCCTGGAACTCAGCACGTCGAATTGCAGGTTCAAGCAACTGGCAAGAAGATGGCACACAAGCAGGAACAACATTGACCAAGCCACCTACAAATCAGCCCTCAACAACTACCACCGCCAGTTCAAAGCCACAGAAAGGAGGCCCTGACCCACTGGATCGAGACCAGTGCCAACCAAACCAAAGAACTCTTCACCATCGTCAGAGAGTTCACCTCCTTACAAGAGCTCTGTGACGCCCTCGCCAACCACTTCCACAACAAGATAGCAACATCTATAGAATCTTCCTCCGACCTCTTCAGCAACCGATCAACCACCAACCAACAACCACCTGCTCACCACATAGGAACAAATCAGTACACTGAACACAACCACTCTTATGAACTTCATCCACTCGGGAGCACACACAGACCCATGCCCCCACCAACTGTTCAACCTCAGAAGAGACGAGATTAGCCACCAGCTCACCACCATCCTCAACACCTCCACAACCACAGACACCTTTCCTTATGCATGGAAATAAGTGGAGGTTGGACCCCTCCTCAAGAAACCTTCAGCAGACCCTAGCGAGCTCCAGAACTACCATCCAATCTCCCTGCTCCCATTTGCTGCCAAAGTCCTGGAGAAGGGCATTAACCTCTAACTCATTGAACCTGGAGAGAAACAACCTACTGGACCCTTCCCAATCAGGCTTCAGAACCAACTACTACACCAATATAGCCCTGATCACTGCAACAGATGACATCTGCACCCTACTCAACAGAGGAGAATCAGCCGGTTTATCCTCCTTTAAATTACTATAACTTTATTTATTCTTTCGATGCAAACCAAACTTGAAGTACACAAAGATTAGAAATTCTAAACATATACTTATATCTTATATTTCTGATTTATGCAGCACCTTCAAATTACTATAAGGCACCACCTCTGTACAGTGTTGTCACCTCACTGACCACACTACATTATCTATCACTTGCGCCTTCTCTATGCACTGGTTATACCCTTGCATATTAAATCATGAATACCATATGAAATCATAGTATTGATAACAACACTAAATAGCATCACAAATTACATTATTTGTGAGGACCTTTGGTTTTTCATTGAATTTTAATGTGTTCTTTAATAAAAATGTGTTTCAAATCGTACAGTCCAGTGTCATCGAGTGGAGCGTCATTAAGTGGAGTGTCAGACAGAAGAATGGAGGAAAGTGTAGTGCAGTGTAGTGTCACAGAGGGGAGTAGATTGGACTAGAGTGGAGTGGCATAGCGTATGGTAGAGTGAACTTTTATAGAGTGGACTGTAATGTTGTACAATAGAATTGTGTGGAGTGTAGTAGAGTGGAGAGGTGCAGCGTAGAGTGGAGTAAAATCTCATAAATTTGAGTGGCGTATTGTAGAGTACAGTGGACTGGTGTGTCGTACAGTGATGGAAAGTCTTATAGCGTGTAATAGTGTGTTGTACAGTGCAGTGTAGGGGTATAGAGAGGAGTAGAGGGTATTACAGTATAGTGCAGAGGCATAGAGTGGAGTACAGTGTTGGCATAGTGGCACAGAGTGTAGTAGAGTCTTGTACAGTGGAGTTGCATAGAGTGAAGAACCATGTGGTAGAGTGGAACGATGTAGAGTGCACTATTGTACAGTGCCATGGAGTGGAGTAAAGTGTTGTATAGAGAAGTAGAGTGGAGTAGAGTCCAATGGAGTGGCATTGTGCACAATAGAGTAGCATATTATAGAGCAGAGTGGCGTGGAGTGGAGTAGAGTGGACTGGCGTAGCATACAGTGGAGTTAAATGTTCTAGAGTAGAGTAGTGTGTACAGTAGAGCAGCATACAGTGGAGTGGTGAAGACTAGAATAGCTTACAGTGGCGTGGCATAGAGTGAAGTGGCATACAGGGAAGTGGCATACAGTATAGTAGCGTAGAGTGAAATAGCGTACAGTGGAGTGGTGTACAGTGGAGTGGGGTAGAGTGGAGTGTGTGTAGAGTTGAATAGCATAGAATTGAGTTGTGTAGAGTACAGTTATATACGAGGGAATAGCGTATAGTGGAGTGGCATAGAGTGGAGTGGCATAGAGTGGAGTGGCATAGAGTGGAGTGGCGTATAGTGGAATAGCGTACAGTAGAGTGGCAAAGAGTGGAGTGGCATAGAGTGGAGTGGGGTAGTGTGTAATAGTGTACAGTGGAGTAGCATACAGTGGAGTGGTTTGGAGTGGAGGGACTTACAGTGGAGTAAGGTAGGTTGTAGTGGTATACAGGGGAATAGAATAAAATAGAGTAGCATAGAGTGGAATGGTGTTGAGTGGAAAAGTGTATAGTAGAGTAGCGTACAGTGGAGTGGCATAGACTGGAGTTGCATCCAGTGGAAAAGAAAAGAGTGGAGTAGCGTACAATGGAGTAGCGCACAGTGGAGTGGTGTAGACTGGAGTACCATTGAGTGGAGTAGCATAGAGTGGAACAGTGTTGAGTGAAGTGGTGTAGAGTAAAGTGGGATAGATCAGAATGTCCTAGAGTACAGTGGCATACTGTGGAGTGGCATACAGTGGAATAGCGTATAATGGAGTGGTGTACAGTTGAGTGGCGTAGAATGGAGTGACACAGAATGGAAAAGTGTAGAGTGGAATGGTGTACAGTGGAATAGCGTAGAGTGAAGACTGGACTGGCGTACAGTGGAATGGTGTACAATGGATGTGAGAAACCAGGGCTTTTTACAGTGTCCACCACTTGTTGCCCCATTTTTGCTACTAGATGCTGGTTTTCTGACTTTGATTGTGCCCTGGCCTCTGCTAACCAGACCCAGGGCCAGTGCTAACCAGACCCAGGGACAGTGCTCTGTGTAAAAGGTATATGGTAATTAGGAGTAATTACAATTGGTATGACAACCTACTTGTAAGCTCCTAGTTTATGGTAGGGCATGAAGGTTTAGAGACCCAGCAGATTTAATGCACTTAAGTATGCACTGCTGTGTTATCTACTGTCCTTTTAAAAGCAACCATCCCTTGCAAGCTGCTTTTACAATGAAATTATATTCAAATCAAGGTACTTCCAAAGTTTTAAACTACCTTCTTTTTACATATATGTCTACTCTAAGTGCCCCAGGGGTAGGGTGCCTTGTAACTATAAGCAGGGACATTATAAAAGATGCTTTATATGCCCTGGTGAGGGAAAAACTGCCAATTTCATTTTCCACATTGCAGCACATTGGCTCCACAGGCTAACATGGGAAAACTTGAATGAAGTATAACTACTGATAGGAGTGAACTAACATAATATACTTCAACATATTAAAATGATACTTAAAATAAATAAAACATCTTGCCAAGGTTAGAATTACTATAACTATCACAGAAAATAAGTTATAGAACTTGCTTTTCTGAAGTACTAAAATTCAGCCTCCCAGTAGCCTCTCCTGATTGGCCAGCCATTGGCAGGCTGAGCCAAACTGCTCTGATGAGGTATGAAGTGGCCTGCACAGAGACAAAGGACATCTGATTGAAGGAGATCTGTAAGCTACAGAGCAAATGGCAGGAATTGACTGGGTAGCCAAACTGGTCTTCAAAGAAGGCATGACAGGACATAGGCTCAATGCCACATCCTACACCCCCAGCCAGACAGGAGCTCCAGTAATTGAATAAGCAGTGGGCTGGAAGGGGAGTGTTAGGAAACGTAACCACACTAGTGGGTTGGCTTCGCCAGATCTTAACCTCCAGGACAGAGTTTCTCCATTTTAGATTTTAAAGGAATAGTGCTTTCAGGGACAAGATTATGACACACTTTTTATAGGAAGCTGTCATTCCTGAGCGCGGCCCCCTGAACCCCATTGGTCAGGGGTGCCCTCCTTCTTGTCACCCCAGGAGCATGGATAAAAATGGGAGAGCTGCTCAGCAACTCAGATCCATGCCTGAAACTACTAGAAGAAGGTCTGCCCTGCTGAAACCCTGGCCTGCACCAAGAGGATCGCTCTCTAAATGACTGCACCTGCTGCACACTTTGGAACTACAGCCCTAAGGACTTTGCTGCTTTGAAAAGTAAAGGAGTGTACTCCCTGAAAGCAACAGGTTAAAAGAGCTCCATCTTCATTATCTTGAACAAGAAGAAACCAGCTGACCACCTGCATCTGGACTTTAAAACGATTTGTCCAGGTACATTGTGGGAGACGTAGTCCCAACATTCCAAGGAGAAACTCAGAGCTTCTAGAACCTTGTATTGGTGTTGTGAATGCTTTGGAACCCCAAAAGGACTTTCTGGAAGAAGTTCCAGAAGTTTGGAGAACTTTGGAGAATTTTCGGTAAAAAGCTCCATAAATTGACCGACCTGTCATTGAGAATTAAGCCGCCGCCGTCGCACCGCGACCCAGCCTGGATTTCAGGTTCATCCAGCTGAAAGCTCCAGAGCTCTAGACTTCCAGGATTTCAACAAGGCCTAGTGCTGAACCAAGCCACCAACTGAGATGGACGTCGAACTCCGCTCTGCCGGCAGAGTTCACAGAGTTTTTGTCACTCCGCGCTCTGCTTGGAACACAGAGTTTGCCAAAAAAACTCCGCTGACCAATGGTGGAGCGGAGTTTACCAGCACGCACTCACCCCTACAAATTTATATTGTGCAAGTGCCACAGAACCCTCCTGTAATTATAAATGTGCCAATAAAGGGCTTGCAGTTGTAGACTAAGGTATAAACAAAAGCAGGTTTAGGGCTTATGTGCAGCTCCGTGATGCGGACCAGCAGTGGCAGCTATCAGGGGCAGGTCGTGTTGTGTGGCTGTCAGGGCAGCAGCATGCAGATGCAGAGGGAGGCTCTGTCAGTGTGAGCAGGAGTGCACTCGCAGCAGCTGTCACTATGGTGTTGGAGTCAGTGGTCACCAACCTCCTGAACCGGTACCTGGGAGATTATGTGCAGAACCTGGCCTGGTCTCAGCTCAAGCTTGGGATCTGGAGGGTAAGAGAGATAAAAGCGCGTAATCATTGCATGAGGGCAACCACAAACCTGGCCACTGTGCAAGGGAGACCCAGTTGCAGCACAGACAGTGTTTGTGGGTGACCGAAGTCACTACCAGTTCATGAGGGAGACACGGGGTAGGCATTGTGAGGGTTGACCCCCCTCTCCTTCAAATATGTGAACCAAGAGAAACCCTGATATTCTTAGACCACCTCACATGTAAATAACATGATCACAGGCTTTTACTTACAGTTGCAATGGGATTGCCCACACACATGTGCACAGTATAATTGTATTGTAGTAACGAACACATGGACGTAAGCAGTAATGTGGTCCTCTGCTACCATTGGTTCCACTCATAAGCACAATAATTATAACATAAGACTCCACTGACGTGCAGGAGTAAATGCATTTCTGCTTACGCTCTAGTAGCATGGGGTTCCACTTGCCATTGTGCAAGTTCAGAGGTTTCCCTTCACACGCTTGGTAACATGGCCTACCACTCTCACATGCTCAATGACATGAACTTCTTCCATTCATACACAACAACAACAATGTGGTGTTCCACTCACACATGCCCAATAACATTTATCTGCCACCCATATGCAGAAAACAACTTTTAACGGATATTGCTAGCTGTTGGAACTATTTCCTGACTAAGTGTGCGCTGGGCTTTAAGGGGCACGTCCGCTAGTTCACTTCCAATCACAGCGCAAGTACATCGACACCCAACAAGGCCGTCACATCAGTGTGGCTGTGGCATAGCTTGTCCATGTATTCTCTTTGATCCGCAGGTGTGAGTGAGGCAGATGCATGCACAGATGCTGGCAAAGCGGTAGCTGACTCACTGCTTTTCAAGAACTGGTGAGTGGCAATGAGTTGTGTTTTAAGAGCTGATAACAAGTAGAATGAAAAAAGCTGGTTACGTAAGTGGTTCCAAGCAGCTGATTGCACTGCTATTTGTGGTATTCCACATACCACAGACACTCTTGGTCCAGGAAATGGTAGTGGAGGAAGAAGAGCTTTTTTTCAAACACATAAGCTTGCGCTAATCTTAAAAATGATGTTTTACTTGTGCATTCTTTTGAACAAACCTTGTTTATTTGGGACTACCTACCGGGCTTGTACTGAGGTGTGCAGTTTTTTATGCTAGCTTGCAGTTGCCGAATCACTGACATAATATCGCCGAGCACAATATCGAGTTACCAAAATATCGGCGCTAAAATATCGATTACAATAATATCGACTACCAATACTTATTAAAGAAATTACACAAATATCGAACACAAAATATCGTACATCAAAAATATCGTTTACAACATTATCGAAACCACAAATATCGTTTAAAAAATATTGAAGTTTCTTTAATAAACATGAAAATGTCCTAAATATCGAAAACAAAAATATAGACAATTATATCGGTTTTATTACAATATCGACATTTAAAAATATAACTAAAATGAACATAGCTTAACTCCAAAACGTATTTTCACTATATAAACATTAACTACACACATTATAATTATTAAAAAACTGTATTATAACATATAAACAAATAAAAACATGAAAACTTTACTAATAACACTATTAAACTTCATATAAAATATTATTACAAATAATACATACAATGCTATACATTTTAAACTATATTAAACATACTAAAGTAAACAAATATGTTTTAAAAAAATAATTAACACTAACAACTTCTTAATTAGCGTTTTCCATATAAGGAAAGTAAGTGCCAGAACCTAAAAAAATATAAAGAACAACGAATAGAAACATCGAACTAATAAAATACACCAATGAAAAAAAACCATCAATTAAACAAACACTATATAAACAAGAAATTTTAACACATAATTCAAACTACAACCCTACAGAAAAAAGAAGAGGAAACTCTGCCGGATTACTCCCAGAAAGCAGATTTACTACTCTGAAAGAAATTTACAACAGCACCAAGTAAGTAAAACGCGATTTAAACTAGAACACTACTTAGACTTTTAACTAAAAAATATTTCAAAATGTCATTTACTAATATATCTATCTTGCACTTATATCTCCTCTACAGATACCTTCTAAAAGGCATCCCAAAACTACTTCCACTACATCAACAAAAACATCATTTAAAAAGTAAGTATATTTCTAATTTATATTCCACAATTCCCTAAAATACCCACTAAAAAACCCACTTATTCCCAAGTTCCCCATCACCTATAAATTAATAGAGCAAACATTATAACATTATATTTCTTCTTACCAACAGAAATATTTTCGAAAAAAAGAAAACAGAAGTTTGAAAATATACAACTCCATCTTCAGGGACCTCAACAGCAACATAGTAAGTATATGCAATGAAATGTATATGTACTTTCCTTTAATATGTACTATATTATATCAATTAATATTTATAAATATTTCCCTTAGAACTAAACAGACCACCATGACAGAAGGAGCCGAATTTGTTATGTCACAAAAAGGCAAAATGTTATTGTGTTATATGGGTTATGTATACACACAAGAAAAACAGACTGCTTTAAAAGTGTTTTGGAAATGTAGTAAATATTACTCTAATAAATGCTATGGTAGGGCTATTACGCAGGAAACGACTGTTACATCTGTTAAAGAACATAACCATGCACCAAATGTAACAGAGATAGAAATTAGAAGTGCCCTTGAAAATATAAAAGAGGCTAGCACTAGCACAGATAGACCTACCACTGAGATACTAAAGCAGCAATTACTAACAGTACCCCAACATGCATCTAGTCAATTACCATCTATTGACTCCTTAAAAAGAACCATAGCAAGACAAAAGAAAGCCACTACAACTAGTACACCTGCCCCTAAAACGTTTCAAGAGGTTAACATTCCCCCTGAGCTAAGTGTCACACACAGCAATGAACCATTCATTTTTTTTTACAATAAATGCAAAGACAAACGAATTATTATGTTTGCTACTGCAAACAATTTAGTTAAATTGCAACAATGTAATACTTGGATGATGGATGGGACATTCAAAATGTGTCCAAAACCATTCTATCAGTTATACACAATACATGGCTTTTTCCAAAATACTAATATTCCATTTATCTATACCATACTCCCCAATAAACAACAAACTACCTACCTTGAAATTTTAAACCAAATAAAAGATAAAAACCAATAATTATTTCCCTCAAAAAATAATTATTGATTTCGAGCATGCCATGATCAATAGTATACTAAAATGCTACCCCCATACAGCAATCCAGGGTTGCTATTTCCACTTTAACCAATGTCTCTGGAGACATCTACAAAAGTCAACCCTAAGGGGTCGATTCCGATGTCGCCAAAAGTGCCTTCCCAATGCTATTCGTAGGCTTACCTTATGTCCAACTCGTATCCGGAGCTTTTTCCTACAAACTAGCAAGTACGATGCGTATAACAGGCAAATCTCCGACCGAATCGTCCGCTCCGATTCGTGCACTATGTCAGTAGCGAACAGGCTCAGGAAACATGGAAACCCAGTCGTACGGAGGCGCAACCTAACCAATTTCCTGATACGCAAGTACGATGCGTCCCCAATACGCGTCGCACAGGGCGCCGGCTCCAGCACGTCACAGCATCCGGACGAGGCGTATGAAAGCTCCGAGTCACGCCAGAACACGATCAATGGGGACGAGACGGAGCAGCCATGTATCCAATCGCGCATGTCTTCCCTATACTGTACGCCCATCGTTACCGACGCGCACGACGCAGAAGGTAAGTTAGACACCTACCACACACCAAAATGTCACGAGTACACGAAAGGAAACACCACCATAGGGGGGTGGATGCCTATCCCAAATAGCATATCCCACCCATAGGGGGGTGGATGCCCATCACTCACAGCATATCCCACCCATAGGGGGGTGGATGCCGATCACCCCCATTATTGTCCACCCCATAAGGGGGTGGATGCCTATCACTCCAAGTATTGTCCACCCCATAGGGGGGTGGATGCCTATCACTCCCAGTAATGTTCACTCCATAGGGGGGTGGATGCCTATCACTCCCAGCATATCCCACCTATAGGGGGGTGGATGCCTATCACTCCCAGTATTGTCCACCCCATAGGGGGGTGGGTGCATAACACTCACAGTATTGTCCACCCCATAGAGGGGTGGATGCCCATCACTCACAGCATATCCCACCCATAGGGGGGTGGATGCCTATCACTCCCATTATTGTCCACCCCATAGGGGGGTGGATGCCTATCACTCACAGTATTGTCCACCCCAGAGGGGGGTGGATGCCTATCACTCCCAGTAATGTCCACCCCATAGGGGGGTGGATGCCTATCACTTCCAGTAATGTCCACCCCATAGGGGGGTGGATGCCTATCACTCCCAGTATATCCCACCCATAGGGGGGTGGATGCCTATCACTCACAGTATTGTCCACCCCATAGGGGGGTGGATGCCTATCAAAATGACCATCCCCACTCAAAGGGGGCAAGATGCCCATCAACACCAGGATACACACACATAGGGAGACTAAGCAAACCACCCCCTCTACCATCTTTGCAACATTGCATGTTTGTATGTGAAAAATGCTCACAACACAGATTGTGGCAGTGGACATACAATGTGACTCCAACACATGTGTGCCCAAAATGTTAATGTGTGTCACTAATATCCTGCAGCAACTGATCACTGTGGTAATGGGGTCTAAACCCCCATCACCACAGTGACCAAAAGCTGATTGTGTGCATCAGAATTCCTGCATCTACTGATCATTGTGGTAATGGGGTCTAAACCCCCATCACTACAGTGACCAAAAGGTGATTGTGGTGTTCAAAATTCCTGCATCTACTGTTCATTGTGGTAATGGGGTCTAAACCCCCATCACCACAGTGACCAAAAGCTGATTGTGTGCATCAGAATTCCTGCATCTACTGATCATTGTGGTAATTGGGTCTAAACCCCCATCACTACAGTGACCAAAAGGTGATTGTGGGGTTCAAGATTCCTGCATCTACTGATCATTGTGGTAATGGGGTCTAAACCCCCATCACTACAGTGAGCAAACGGTGATTGTGGGGTACACCAATCCAGCATCAAATGATCATTGTGGTAATGGGACATAAACCCCCCATCACCACAGTGACCAAAAGGTCATTGTGTACATGAAAATAGCAGCATCTTCAAAACAGCATGCATGAGTCTGTGTCCAAATTGCACAAGCAATGTTGTGGCAATGTAGTGGTTGTGTCACATACAAACATAGATTTGGTTTGGCAAATATTGCCGTGCATCACAAGAACACCCTCTGCCATGTGCAGACAAGCAATGGCCATGATCCTTGACAATGACTCCAGTGAACAGTTAGACAATGTGCAAAGTGAGCACCATGAGGAATACACACATATCTACACCAACAGACACACACACTAAGGAATCCTGTGGAGACTGTAGATGTTAGGTGAACAAGTCCCATACCATGTCAGCAATGGGAGATACCAAACTTGATGAATGTGCAGGCTGATGAGCCGGGAGACGCAGGGACACTAGGGTAAAACCTCCCAAATACATACGGCCAATGGCCGGGAAAAGACATAACAGTGCAGTGGTGCGGTTGCACAAACACAAACACCATTACAATAGCAAGTTCATGATACACATCATCAACATCATGTACATTATATGCAACACCACTGGATAACAAAAATGGCTTTATTCAGCAATAAAATATATATGAATGTTCATGCCACGATGCAAAAAGGCCAATGGCCAGTCCATCAAAGTGTCCTACCAGGGTAACATGTGAAAACTTGTCATCCATTTATTGCCTGCACTGCTATGGACCAGGGACATCTCACCCTTTGGAGGGGCATACAGAGTGGCAGGCTAGGCACCGCAGGGACAGGATCAGGGGACAGGAGAATGGGGCAGGGGAGGTGTGGTGGGTGCAGGAGTGACGCCAGCAACTGCAGTGGAGGGGTCTGACACAGTGGGCGCCGTCACCACTGCTGGGCACAAGTCAGATGTGGTGTTTACCTGCACCACTGCAGTGTGCGGGACAGATGTGGTGGACGGGCTCTCAACTGCAGTGCCCAAATCAGACGGGGGGATGTGCCTCTTACTGCAGTGCCAACATCAAGAGGCGTGAAATGGGGTTCAGATGAGGTGGGCAGGACAGAGGGGGGAGACACGGTCTCCACACCAGTGGCAGAAACAGGCTGAGCATGTAAGGTGGGGGTGGAAGTGCATGTGGAAGGGGGGGAGGGCCTAAGCATCCTGGTTATGTGGTATGGGTGTGTGGGTGAACCTGGTGCAGGGAATGGCCGTAGGACCTGTGTATTGGCGTCCCGGGGGCTGCAGGATGGAGAGTGTGAGGTGGAAGCCTGTGCTTTTGGTTGTGTCTTACCCTTCCTGGTCCGGGGAGACTTGCGGGTGGGGGCCTCAGTGTCCATGCGCCTGGGGGAGGGTGTCCATTTTGCAGGGGAACTCCCCTCTGTGCGTGGTGACTTCCTCTTCCCCTTGTAAGTTGGAGCAGATGGGTCTGTGGGGAAGAGGCCAAGGTCACAGAGGAAGAGCTGCTTGGAAGTGGGGGCAATAGGTGAGGCAAGGGAAGGTGTTTTGGAGGGAGAGGCATCTGAGGAATGCAGAGTGCTTGTGGATGCCTGTATGTGTGTCTGTGACCCATCCCCTGTGTGTGTGCCATCAGTCCCCGGAGTGTGCGTGCTTGTGGATCTAGACTTTGGCTGGCATGTCTGTGTGCTGCTATTGCCTGATGTGGTGCGTGCATGTGCGGGTGTGTGTCTGTTGGACAGGCAGGGGAGGGGTGACTGTGGATGTGGCAGAGGTAGCAGGGGTGAGGGCCTGTTGGAGGAGGGACACTGCTGCCGTCTGTGTGGAGGCCATGGCCTGAATGGTCCGATGTAGGGCAGACATTTTTGATGAGATGCCCTCCATGAAGGACACCAGTTGTGTCAACAGACTGGTGTGGGAATGGAGGACACTCAGCATCGCTGTCTGACCTACATGGAGCTGCTTCAGTAAGTCCACAGACTCCACATTCAGGGCAGCAGGGGAGACAGGGGCAGGGGGTGCGGTGCCTGGCACGAAGGAGACATGCTCCCTTACACGGGAGCCTCCACGGACATATGGAATGGGAGCAGAAGGGAGGATGGAGATGGTGGTTGTGGTGGGGCCAGACTTGCTAGGTGTTGTCTGGGGGCTGCTGGCACCCGCCTCCACAAGGGAGTCATCACTGAAGCTGGCGTGTTCCTCAGCCGAGGTGGACGTAGCCGAGGTCTCCTCACTGTGGCTCCCCTCACCCTCCGTTCCACTGGGTCCCTCCGAATCCTCCGCAGCGGACCCTGTCTGGCACTGTGGCTCCTCATGGTCCGTGGAGCTGTCTCCTCCAGTGTCCGTAGATGTAACTGCAAATCAACAGGGTTAACAGAGAAACATCAGTCACCTGTATAGACATCACACATCACAGTCAGAACAGCACATGACAGCGCACGTTTGTGCATCATTTGCAGTAAATACTCTTAAGTGCAGACACATATTTGTAAAACACACATGTCAGTCTGCCAGCAAACCATGCCCCTCATATCCTACATGTCCATGGAGACATCAGTCTGGTGCATGTAGCCAGACACTACTCATTTGTGCACACATGCACCACATAGACAGTTGTCTGAACTGCAGGATTTGTTATGGAAATGTGTCAGTACACACATATACCATCTCCTGCCACTGAGTTTGTACATGTGTCAGGTAAAGGGATGGCCAAAGTAATTGTCAGTAATTTGGATAAGCTTCCTTCACCACACACCATGATGTGCTCATGTCTTGCTGGACGATGCCACAATTGAGTGCATGCAGGACAACTTCCATCACTGCAGGATACACTATAGCAAATGAAACAACATGCTACAGGGCAGTCTGGGTAATCAGTCATTGCTGCCTTCTGTCACTGGGGCAGTGCATCACAAAACCAACAGTCTGCACTGTATCTCAATCATGTAGTTGTGGGGAACATAAGCCTTGCATCTGTCAAGTGCACATGTTGCCCCACTGCTACCCACATGTTAAGGCAAATGATGATCCCACGTCATACATATGCCACAGTAGAGTGACAGCAAGCACAAGTCTGGCAACATGATCACATCACAGTCTGATGACAATGAAGTATAGCTGCCTGCACTTAAATTTTGGATACACCATCAGGCACAGTCAAGTGATTACACACCGATGTTTGACCCCATCGTGAAGATCCAACAGCCACATGTCAGCTGTCTGACCACCCAAAAATAATTGACCCCCCAGGAGTCTAAAAAGCTAGCCCACTCCACAATGAGACAGAGGCTGACACCTGATTGCACATTGCACAATGCATTTAATTTACTTTGACACACATGATTAGGAGAACTGAGTGTACACCATGTCCGGAGTAGGCATACCTGACCTGGTCAATGTGCAACATGGGATTAGCCTGAACAGTAGGCATGTGTCCATGCATGTGTGACACACATGATGGACATACTTCAGAGATCACAAAATTGTCACACATGCTGCATGTGTGTGTGGGAAACACCCCAGACACATATGGCGAGGCAGAGCATCAACTAGGACACGTATGTATGGCCCACACAGAGTGCATGTCACATATCTGTCAATGTGCAGATACATGTCAATAAATTCCCCACTCATGAAGGCTGATACATTCTGCCGGTAGCAGATGCGGTCCCCCACATCAACCTTGGACAACAGCAGCCCCCCCCCGTGAGACATGTCACTGACTGAAAGGGACACACCTGTGTATCAGATGAGGAAGGGCCATTACAGAAATAATGGACATGATTCTAGTTCAAGCAGACAGACAAACTGTGGTAGCGTAACCAGGCTGAAGGAATGCAAAGATCATGTTAGACACAGTTCACAGACAAGGCATGCACTTACCCCCTCCTTGCCGCTGTCTGGCCTTTAACAGCCCATCCAGGTCAGGGAAGACCACTGGCAGAATCCGGCGCATGTGGGTGGTCAGGGTCCGGTGTCCGCCCCTACTGCGAGGAGGCGACAGCTTCAGCAGGACTCTAGAAATGCATCTGCTCCTGCCACGTAGGTCCTGCCACCTCTTCTGGCAGCTGCGGATGCGACGCCTGTGGACCCCCACAGATCGAACTGCCCTGGCAATGGTCAGCCAGATCTCCTGTTTCTGATGGGCATCAACCTGTGAGGATGACAAAGTTAAAGGGCCATTAACACACATACAACATGTTTGTGCATCACACAGTTGGATAAACATGTGCTTTTCACAAGGGCATCTGATGTACACAGGTAGTGCAACTATGTGGATGGACACTTGTCCTGCATCACCAACATGGAAACATTGCCTGGGTAGTATGACCGTCTCTAAATGCACTCTCACAGGACAGTACCTGTTCACTGCAGGTACCTGCACACTTTGGGTGTGACAACTACTAAGTGAACATGCTAGCCACTGCTTCACACAATGCCATTAGTGCTGGTCAGACAAGATGCACAATGAGAGAGGATGTGGACTGCACACTCACCTGCTCCCCTGGTTTCCCATACAGCTTGCTGTACTGTGGTAGGAGGCTGTCCAGCAGGGCCTGGTTTTCCTCCTCTGTGAAGGCTGGGGCCCTCTCCACAGTACGTGCCATTCTTGGAGCCAGAGGATACAGAGACAGCAGCAGTGGTAGCAGAGATGTCTATATGGAGCATTCAGTGCAGGCAAGTGAGCTCTCAGGGCAAGAGACAGCCTTATATCTGTGCTGCAGAGGCAGAATCGGTCCCATGCGTACAAAGCGATAGGTCCGACTCGTTCGCATCCTATGAATTAGTCCAATCCATGAGATAGGACGCATCGGACACGCCTACCGCAACGTTCAAAATACCTGCATCATGACAGTTTAGATTTTGATACATTTGTTCTAAAAGTAAACCGAATCGTACCGTACGCGAATCGTGCACGATGCAAAATGCGCGTCTGTCACCATGACGACCAACAGGCAACCAGTGCGTCCGGCTCGGTCAGGATGTGGCAGACGCGTGTATTGTAAACTCACCCGCGTCGAACAGCATTGAATCAAGCATGCAATCTGTCAGTCCGGCTCGGTCAGGATGTGGCAGACGCGTGTATTGTAAACTCACCCGCGTCGAACAGCATTGAATCAAGCATGCAATCTGTCAGTCTGGCTCGGTCAGGATGTGGCAGACGCGTGTATTGTAAACTCACCCGCGTCGAACAGTATTGAATCAAGCATGCAATCTGTCAGTCCGTCTCGGTCAGGATGTGGCAGACGCGTGTATTGTAAACTCACCCGCGTTGAACAGCATTGAATCAAGCATGCAATCTGTCAGTCCGGCTCGGTCAGGATGTGGCAGACGCGTGCATGCAATGCCCACTCATCAACTCAGACAATGTATGTATGAATAATGGCATGCTGTATGCCCTGTGTGGATGGAGTTCTGCACATGTCAAATGGGACAGACACAATAGACAAGACTACTCACATTATGATCCTAGCTTACAGTGCAACTATAGCAGTGTTTGTGAGGGACATGACTAGTGTGAGTGACCACTTCACAGATCATCCTCCTATGCTTGGCCTCTGTCCCAGGGGATCATTGTGTTGTGTAGGTCATACATCACATCATGACAATGTCCAGAACATGACAGTGTTGTGCATGGTGACAAGCTGTCTGTATGTAGTGTTGTTGCTAGGTTGTAATACCTTGTCCATGTCTGTGTACATTCAATTCATGTGCTATTTGACCTAAAAATCTATGGCTGATACTTAATTGTGTGTGTGTTGTGCATGTTACAATTGATCACATGGAGAGTGTCAGAGAACAGTGAGTAGTCACAGTACTACACTGTATTATTTGGTAATACATGACATAATTGTGTGTATGTTCATGCTCACATTGCTGTAATTTCTGGATTAGGTCAACCTCAGACATCTGACTTCACTGTGTCATCATTGTGACTGCCACGCAATCTGTTGATACTGTATTACTTGAAGTTTAATTCATATAGTAATATGTGTACATACTTTGTCATGTGTGTAATATGTGTACATACTTTGTCATGTGTTCCTCAGGGCACCAAATGTCCACAGACCCTTCCCGGATCTTGAAACCATGGTGGAGCGTGAGTGCATGAGGAAATACAGGTTCACAAGGGCATTAATTTCGGAATTGACAGACCAGTTGTCACCACACTTGCTACCTGGACGCACATAGCCCTTTGCCCTGACCCCCAAGGTGAAGGTGATGGCGGCACTACATTTTTTTGCCACAGGTTCTTTCCAGTTTACTGTGCCTGATGCTGGTGGGATGTCCCAGACGATGTTCAATCGAGTGCTCCGGGATGTGTGTGAGGCCATGTTGAGGTTCCTCGACCTGTACATACATTTCCCACACCGCCACAGTTCCGTGCCATTAAGGATGACTTTTATGCCCTGGGACACATGCCACATGTGATTGGATCGATTGATGGGACACATGTGGGTTTGGTTGCACCACAAGCACATGAACAGGTTTACAGGAATCGTAAACACTTTCATTCAATCAATGCCCTTGTGGTATGTCTGGCGGACCAGATCATCTCCCATGTATGTGTGCGTTTCCCGGGATCTGCACACGAGGCATACATAATGAGGATGAGTCGGATCCCCCAGCTGATGTCCCAGTTCATGAATGTGCGTGCCTGGCTTGTTGGTGAGTCAAGTTGTCAGTGTCAGTTGTGTGATCATTGTCTGTCATGTTGTACCCTGTTGTTGCTGAACTGATCCTTCATATTTGATAATTTTAGGAGACTCTGGATACCCAAACATGCCCTGGTTGCTGACACCACTCAGGAACCCGGTCACACCTGCTGATGTCCGTTACAACGGAGCACATGGGCGGACCAGGCGTGTGATTGAGCGCACATTTGGGCTGCTGAAGACCAGATTCCGCTGCCTTGACCGGACAGGAGGTGCCCTTCAATATTCCCCAGAGAAGGTGTGCAAAATCATTATAGTGTGCTGCATGCTTCACAACAAGGCTGTGAGGAATAAGCTACCGCTCATTCAGGATGACAGGGACCAACGTCCTCCCTCATGGGAGGATCCAGGCCTGGGGAACGTTGCCAGTGAGGAGGAGGAGGAAGAGGAGGTGGATGTCAGGAGACAGCTCATTGACAATTTCTTTACTTGAGTGTAAGTATGCATATATGTCTGATGATGCCTTTCCTAAGCGTGATGTGTGTATGTAGGACAATTTGTTGTGATATGTGTGTGAGTCTGCTAATTTACAGGGTCATTGCCATTGTACAGTGTATGTTAAGTTATGATGGTCTCCACTACATTGTTGAAATCACTCCTAGCAATTGGTCAGAATTTACAATGGACAATAGTGAGTCAATAATTGGATATGTCATCATGGCAAGTTGTATTTAAGACTGTACTATGTCTCTCCTTCACAGGCTCCTTTGGCTGTTGTGTGGGTACCCACAACGCTGTTCCATAATGGATTTTCAATTTGGACCAGTACTCTCTGACAGCCAATCTATTTGTTCAGATTTGTCTTTTCTTTGGTTTATTTGGATACTTGGAACTGTAATCAGTTTGCTTTTGTGTTGAGCAGAGCTTCTGCCTGTGTAATAAACCTGTTACACACATTGATGTTTGCCTTCTCCGTTGCAAAAATATGCTACAACCGTTCATATCATGTTTTTCTGCCATGGTGTTCATTTCATTAGACAATGGTCTTTGTTTGTGCGGTTCAATGGTTTTTATTTGACAACAGTGTGTGCAATGTTGAATGTTGCATGTGCTATGTGTGTTGTGCTGACCTTGCGTGGCTATCTCTGGTATGTGTCATGTGACATTTCTTCATGAGGCGGTAGATGAATTGTAAGCTGGTCCCTAGGATCATGCTGTATTATGCTAAGGTTACCGGAGCCAAGCTGACATAATAGCTTTGTGTGTGACATTTTAGCACACATTCTTTCTGTGATTGTTGTGCAAGATGCCTTTGAGTCCACATGAGATCATTTTGGTACTGTTGAAGCGCTGCGCCACAAGTTTGAAAAACAGGACTCTTTGTAATGGTAGATCTAGTCAGCACGGATAGTTTCGCCATGAAATGCTACACTTTGTTACACATAAGTGGAATTCTTGCATTACATTGACGCACAGGGCAAAAATCTACACAGATGGAAGATCTACATATACGCACCAGTGCTTTGCTGTGCATATGCTGTGACCAGTACTCCTACTGTCTGAGGTGAGCGGTTGACCCGTATTGCCACAGAGTTCTTCAATGGTTTGTAGAATATGTCACCATCACAGGGAGGGTGGTGCTTTCCACACTGAGGTTGTAAACACATTTCACCTGTAGTATTATGTTTGACTATGGAAATGTATATTGTTTGAGAATCATGTTTACTGCTGCTGGGGCTAGCTCGTATGCTGCATTGTAGGACAACAGTCAGAGATTGTTTTTTCTCAAACGTGAATTATAGAACATTACACACACTCTGATTCATGATTTGGTGGACAAGCATGGGTGAGTGAGCGTGAATATGTGCATTGCTACCTTGCTTCGGAGATGTTGTTAGTGCTGGCTACTGGGTGGTAGAATCATTGGGTGACTTCTGTATATTTTGTTGAGCTGATGAGACACCAGAGGTAGTGGGTCATTGGATTGTGTGTTCTGATGTGCAACTAATGTCCAACCATCCTTCAACAACGGCCTATTTTACCGTGCATACTTCTGTATGAGAAGAATCACTACCACAGAACTCATGCACCTCAGTGTGAGACAGTGCCAGGTGATACAGATCATGAGCTAATAAGTGGGTACAGTGTATAATTCACAGATGACACAGGGATTGTGTGAATATGAATTTATTAATGTGCATGTGAAAAATCTAACAGGTAAAGATGATTGCATTCCCAAATTTATTATCCACAGTTCATAGAGGAGTTGGAAGTGTTGTCAGATGAAAATCCTTCTGAGCGAAATCCACAGTCCATTTGGCATTTAGTCCAACTTACATGCTCCATCCCATGTGGGAGAGTCCAGGAACTGTCAACAAAGTGAATGATTTGCACACAATGGAGGATATCCAGAGCATTTCTTTGGTTCCTGGGGGGGATGCATGTCCATCAGTCTCTTACTTGCCATCCTTCCTTTTACGGCCCCTCCTCTTCTTTGTTGGGGGGGGACCCTCAGTATCAGGCTGCTGCGGCAGAGGGGACTCTACGCCAGACTCCTCATCCCTCACTGTGGCAGTTGCCGATGTTGAGGCAACATGTGTGGAGTGCACACGGGGAGGTGGGGTAATGTTGGTGGTTATCTGGCGTAGGCATGTAAGTATGTCCCTATGCACCGCAGTGAGATTGTCTATTTTCGACCAGTTGGACACCATACGGTCCATGTGTTGGTCCATACGGTCCATGTGTTGGTCCACACGGTCCATATGGTTGTCCATCCGGTCGAAATGTGCAGCCTGCTGATGTTTTATGTCCCTGAGGATCCCGACAACCTGGCCAAAGTCTCCGGTGCATTCACGATATACATCGAAAATGCGCTGTAACTCGGGGTCAGCTTGTTCTCCGACACCAGCTGTGGGACGTGTCCTCCCACCACGCACCCTCACACCACTCCTTTCCCTACCCGCACGGACATTGCCTGGCGTAGCATGCACTGACAGCTCCTGTCCTCCTTCATTGTTGACAGGGCTGGTATTTCCAGCCAAATCCAGATTGGGCTGTCTTGCTGTGCTCCCAGGGTTTTGTTGTCTGGGTGTGTCCGTGGGGATCCGGGGCATCTGGATGTTAATGGACGTTGCAGGAGTGGTCGCTGGGGCTGCTGATCGTACTGGTGCCGCATGCTGACCCACACCGGAGGTGCCAGGTTGGTTCCCATCGCCCGAGGAGGTGTGAGAGTCATCCACACTGGAGGTCTCAGTGTCCGACATTGTGCTGGAGCTGATGGTGGACTCTGAATTTTCTCCAGATGATGCCCTCTGTTCTGGAGTGCCTGTGGGTAGTAGAGAGACACAATGTTAGTTGATGTTGTCATGCACAGCCAAATGTGAAGATGTTGTGGATAATGTTGCGTTTCCTTCTTATTTCTACTCATCAATCGTCACAGACACTGAGATATTTTGTAATCGGACATTGTTATTTTGGAGACATGTGCTTTACTGAGCATGTCCAGCTCTGTGCATCAATGTGCATGTATTGTTATCCTTGACTGTTCGTATTAATTTTTTGGCAAGTGTCACACTGTGCATGAGCCAGGTGTGTTGTTATTTCACACATCAGTGTTTTCACTATGACATACATACTGTAACTAATCTTATGTTTGGCAGGAATTGTGCATCTGTGCTTGCCTTTGTGGAGTTTCTCACAGTGACATTGCTGGGGTGACATGCAAACTCACTCTCCTGAATATGTGTCATCATTAGATGATTTTGCTTGGATGTATGTGTTGATGTGAACAATCAATGACATCACATGTGTAACCTTGTATGCAATAGCAACGCGTTTCTTCTGACAAATGCATTGTTACATGGCAGTCCTTGAAACACAGCTCATTACATTGGCATGCAGTAGGGGAGTAACTGACATGAGTAGTTGTATTATGCGATAATAGTATGATCTGACATTCCCTAATGTTGCCCACACTGGACATGTAATGGTGAATAGTATTAGTTTGTACTCCTGCGCAGAGCCTACAGCAAGTTTGTGTGATGTTTCGCATTGTGCTGTTCTGCTATGTCCCAACATGGTTGTTGTTATGCGTGTGTAGTTTTTGCATCGTTTGTGAACGTATGCAATGGTAGTAGTCATATTTATGTAGATATTTTTCATCACTTTGCACACATGTGTATATCTTGATGTAGTGCATTTTGTTGCTGCATACTTTTGCACATGATCACTTCATGTACATTCTACTTGTTCTCCATGGACAGAGATCTTTCCCAGGGATGGTCTTTTGCCTTATCATGGTCAGAGCTGTGAGGTACAGTGTGTTTAGTGCTTGAGTTAGGCTGTGTTGACTTCTACCCCACTTTCCAATGGCAAACAGACCAGCTTACTCATCATTGTCAGAGGAGCAATGACAGTGAGGGTGGTAGTTTTCAAGGATGCTGAGACTGCTGACTGATGTTGAATTACAATGCTACATACAACAATGACTTGTGCACATGACACAACGCAAGAGTGTCAGCCGTCTTGCATTACACCTCACATCTACTGTCCTTGGGCATTGTCCCTGATGTGTGTTTATCTGTGTGTGTTTTGTGTTATGTGGTGTGACAGCTAATTAGAATGTGTCCTGTCCTCCACACACATTTGTAGCATGCACATTGAGGGCACATGTGACTGATCTATACCTGTCAGTGTGTGTAATGTGCAGTTAAGGTTATGGTCTGTAGTTGTGTGAGTAGGCCAAGAACTGGCAGTAGATATTTCCAAATTTCATACAGGATGGCCCTGTGTAGCCATCTTGACAGGGCATTTGCATTCACTCTCAGGGACAGGGGGAACTAGTGTGTGCTGGTGGCAGTGGTCATTGCTTCCACTCCTCCTCCCACCCAGGACAAATGGGCCAGCATGTTCCAGGGTTCCATGACAGTGTGTACAAAGTTACATTCAAGATGTGTTGCTGTGGTGTCTGTGGCTGTGTATTTGGGGTGAATTTAGACTATTTGTACATGTACTCACCAGGTTCTGGGATTCCAGCTAGTCCAGTTATGGCCTCCTGTGGTAGGAGGTCCCGCACCTTCAACTCCCAGGTGGTGAAATGCACCGGTTTATGACGTCCACCGCCAGTCTTGGTGCTCAGGGCATGTTCTCGGGCAATGAGCCTCTTTACCCTCCTGCGAACGTCATAATACCGGTTCCAGATATCCTCCTTTGTGCGCAAGGTAGGTGAATGGGCATTCACCTTGTTGACAATCCTCTCCCACATCTTGGTTCTCTGGGACTGGGAGGTCTGTTGGGCCAAGCTGCCAAATAACTGTGGCTCAACTCGGATGATTTCATCTATCATCACTTCCAACTCAGCAGCTAAGAACTGTGGATTCTTCTTTGGGGGCATGGTGATGGGTGTTGGTGGAGATCTGTGTGTGTGTGAAGGTGAGGGTGTGTGTGTGTGAGTGGAGGTGTGTTTCTTTGGTGCTAGTTGTGTGGAGGTTGTTTGGTGGATGAGATGTGTGTGTTTGTGGTAGCTAGATGAGTTGTCTGTCTAGTGGTGTGGTGTGCTTGCATGTCTGTCGAAGTAGCAAATGGTGTTGGGAAGTTTTGGCTCCCTTTATATAGGTTGTGTGTGGGTGTGTCTTGTTAATTGAAAATGTGTTTTTTGGAGGTGACAATGCGTTTTTTGGTAGTCTTCTTTCTGTTTCCATTGTTTTATTTTCTTCTCATTTTGTAGAGTCGCTTTGACAGCACTTGATGCTTGTTCTTGTGTAAATTGTTTTGGACGAGTCTGTTCCATTCATACTGGGCTATGTGGCATTGTTCGCGTCCGAGTCTGTCGGGTCGTGTTGATGCTTGGCTATGTGGCATCGTTGACGTCCGAGTCTGTCCGGTCGTGTTGATGCTTGGCTATGTGGCATCGTTACCGTCCGAGTCTGTCGGGTCGTGTTGATGCTTGGCTATGTGGCATTGTTGGCGTCCGAGTCTGTCGGGTCGTGTTGATGCTTGGCTATGTGGCATCATTGGCGTCCGAGTCTGTCGGGTCGTGTTGATGCTTGGCTATGTGGCATCGTTCGCGTCCGAGTCTGTCGGGTCGTGTTGATGCTTGGCTATGTGGCATCGTTCGCGTCCGAGTCTGTCGGGTAGTGTTGATGCTTGGCTACATGGAGTCGTTCGCGTACGTGTCTGTAGGTTGACGCTTGGCTATCTCGAATCTTGCGCGTACGAGTCTATCGCGTCAGGCTCCTTTCCTGCTGACTCGGACGTATAATATATTTTCCGGCCGAGTCGGTCGTAAATTTCGAGCTTTGCATCGTACTCAGCTATTTGTAAGGCGTGTGTACGGTTCGGTCGGAAAAAATGACGGGTCTGTGTCGGGTAGTACGTTTTCCGGCCGAAATCGGAATCGACACCTTAGTGTTGAGTATGCAACAGACAGTACCTTTGCATAACAAGTTAAAAAATTAATTGCACTGGCCTATGTTCCAGTAACTGAGGTAGCAGAGCACTACAATATCCTAATTGAAAGTCCCTACTACAAAAGACATGAAGAAAAACTAAGCCCACTATTGGATTACTTTGAGGATACCTGGGTGGGAAGACTCCACAGATCAGGCCACAGAAGACTCCCCAAATTCCACATTCCATGGTGGAATGTCTACTTAAGCACCTTAAATAAACAAGCTAAACCAAACAATACTGTTGAAGGATGGCATAATGCCTTCCAGTCAACAGCAGGAAGAGGGATACCTACCCTACATAAATTACTCCAAGCCCTAGAAAAAGAACAAAGGGGGTCATTACGATGACGGGCAAATCGCCACCGCCCGTATGGCGGTGGCGATCCGCCCGCCATTCCCCTCCGCCCGCATGCCATTTCCCCCCACCACATTACGATGGCGGGAGGGAGCCTGGCCGACGGAAAGACCGTCCGCCGGTTTTCCGCCGGTCCAACAGGGGACTGGGCGGAAAAGGGCAATAATATGGTGGCGGTGTCTGCAGGACACCGCCATCCATATTAGGATGGTGGCGGAGAGCAGCATTTCCATGGCGGCAACGACGCCATGGAAAGGCATACGGTCTTCGCAGTTGGGGGCCTGTAGTGGGCCCCCAGGATGTTGGGGGGTGGGGGGTGCACATGGGGGGTACCTATGGTACCCCTGCATTGGCATGGACAAGGTGGCAGGCACCGCGCGGTGCCTGTCACCTTGTGCATGCCAATGCACGACGTGCATTCCCAGCATTGTGGCGGGCGGTGCTGTGAACACCGCCCGCCACAATGTTGGGAATAGGGGATGCCATCGCCAACGTGGCGGTGGCATCCTAATACTCGCGGCGGGACCGCCGCTCCTATGGCAGACGGTCCCATTCACCGCTACGGTGGCGGGCGGACTCATAATGTGCCCCAAAGTTACCAGGAACTTAGGATGGAACAATCTATAACTCAAATAGGCCCTAAACTCACAAAACAAAGCAAAAGAATGTACGACTTATTACAAAGTCAAGTAGCACTATACCCAACTACTAGAGGCCTAGAATACCTGTCACTAATAGCAAAAACAATTCTTTAAAAAATTTCCTTAAAGCAATAGAAAAACACTTTCCTACAAAACACATTTAGTAACTGTCCATAAAATTTTGCTTAATTTTGTCAAATATAAATAATGTGTCATATATATAAAATACAGTTATAAAAAGATATATTGACATATTATTTACATTTTACCTAACATTACACATATATAAAATAACATAATGAAAATACCCTCCCACAATTATTAAATAAAACACTTACGATTTCTGTAGCAGAAGAAAACATAATCCAAAAATCGGGAATCCATCCAGGTACCTCTCAATCCAAATGATATTTAAAATTCAACCAAAAAAAAATGTAAAAATACAACTGTTCCCCAAAAATAATCCAGCATCGATAAATCCAACGACTTTAAACCATAAAAAACCCGAAAATAGTGTTTAAAAAAAGAAACGCTCCAGGAAAACCCGAAAAATTAAGAAAGTGTTAAATAAATATTAGTATTAAATACTATTACACACTTCTTAACAAAAAAAAACGCTATCCTCTCCAAAACGTGATTCAAAGAACAAAACCTACAAAAAGAGAAAGAAACATACCCACCCACACAAACATACACATACAGTATATTAAACAACATACATACACACTTCATATATAATAAACATACATTTAAAAACATAGCATAACATTTCTACACTAGGCCGCAAACACAAAATCTCGATATCTCGCTAAAGTCGAACTAATTACCAAAACGCACCAAAAACACAACAATCTACCACTAAACATACTAACTACCACTTAACAACATGTACTTACAAGTAAAAATGTAATATAAAGGTAGTAAATTAAACTTACCTTCATCAACGCGACGCAGCATCTAACCGCGAGCTTCTTCCTTTTGAAATGACCCAAAACAACAGTTAAGCGGTTAAAAAATAGTCCCTGTTAAACCAAAATAGCTGCTTAAATAATTAAAAACATACTAAATAATTCTAAAACAAAGGAAACATACATAAATAAACTAATTTTTTTCTTTCTAAAAATATTACATCAATGTACTTATTTTTTGAAAATAATATAATTTTTATGTATTGTAAAATTATAGTAATAATTAATATAAAAATATATTAATAATTATTATAATTACTTATTAATTTGTATCATTTACAATATATATCCAAAAATGCTTAAAATGCGTAAAATGTTAAAGAATAATTTAACATTTTGAAAATCATATTTCTATAAAATGCTAAAATGTACTAATTAATTTTATTAATTTATCATAAATTAATAATATTAATTAAAAATATATATAATATGTTATAAAATTATTAAAATGTGTTTTTGTTGTTTTATGTGAAAATATGTATAATATGATGTATTAAACATACAAAAACATCCATCAATATTTTGTAAATATTACAAATACAAAAATAAAACTGTAAAAACATGTTATAAAAATTATTTTTCTTACACAAATGTTATCAACAAAAATGTATAAAAATGTTTCCTAATCCAAAAATATTATACCTATTTTTTAAAATGTAAAAATGTCAAAAAGATTCTAAGTTTAAAAAATGTTGTATGTGAATAAACATATGTATGCAAAATATTTCATTTTGATGTATTAAAAATATATATTTGCTTTCTCTGTTTCATCAGTTGTATATTACTACCTTAATAAAATATATTTATTTACCCAAAGATTTTTATTAATAAATAAAAATATGTTAACCAATAAAAAGTGTTATTCTTTCTCTATTAAATATTTATCATTATTTATGTTCCTAAATGTAAATTTTAATGCAATGTCTATATTTTATTTATCTAAAAATACCATATCAATATATATATTTCTTAATTGTACTTACTATTAAATATTTAAAAAGCTGTACAGTTAACATATTGAATTTACTACTCCCACTCCAACTAATATTAAGGGGTCGATTCCGATCTCGGCCGGAAGCGCACCTAACAGTATTCGTCCGGAAAAAAACTAAGCCAAACGCGTGTTTCCCGACCGATTCGAACAGTCGTCCGAACGAGCAAGTACGATGCGCATAACAGCACAGATTCTGAGCGAGCCGTACTTACCCATTTCAGCTCCTGTTCCCCGCCCGAGCCGGATCCGTAAACGCTGAATCGAGTTGAACGGAAACAAATACACAGCATTCCGGCCGGACAAGTACGATGCGCCTTCTGTACGCGCCGAACCCGTCGCTACGTCCGGCACGTCAGAGCATCCGGGAGAGCTGTACATAAGCTCCGATTCGCGCCACAAGACGATCCACGGCGACGAGATGAACAAGCCGGCGACGAGTACGAGTCGAAGCCACGAGAAACCCGAACGAGACGAACCAACCATGAATCCCATCGTGCAGGTCCTACCAATAATCTACATCCATTACCGGGACCGGTACGGACGCGTACGGCGCAGACGGTAAGTCAAACACCCACAACACAAACAAACGACACATACCCGAAATATGTCACACACACATAGGGATGCAGAAATGACGTACACTAGCAACAGCAGAACCATAGGGGCGGGATGGCTATCACCAATGCCATACACACCCATAGGGGGATGGATGCCTACCACTAACACCACCCCTACTCATGGGAGCCTGGATGCCTACCCCTACCACCACCCCTACTCAGGGGGGCCTGGATGCCTGTCACTACTACCATCCCCACTCATAGGGGGATGGATGCCTACCACTACCACCACCCCTACTCATGGGGGCCTGGATGCCTGTCACTACTACCATCCCCACTCATAGGGGGATGGATGCCTGCCACTACTACCATCCCCACTCATAGGGGGATGGATGCCTACCACTACCACCACCCCTACTCATGGGGGCCTGGATGCCTGTCACTACTACCATCCCCACTCATAGGGGGATGGATGCCTACCACTACCACCACCCCTACTCATGGGGGCCTGGATGCCTGCCACTACTACCATCCCCACTCATAGGGGGATGGATGCCTACCACTAACACCACCCCTACTCATGGGGGCCTGGATGCCTGCCACTACCACCACCCCTACTCATGGGGGCCTGGATGCCTGTCACCACTACCATCCCCACTCATAGGGGGATGGATGCCTACCACTACCACCACCCCTACTCATGGGGGCTGGATGCCTGACACTACTACCATCCCCACTAATAGGGGATGGATGCCTACCACTACCACCACCCCTACTCATGGGGGCCTGGATGCCTGTCACTACTACCATCCCCACTCATAGGGGGATGGATGCCTGCCACTACTACCATCCCCACTCATAGGGGGATGGATGCCTACCACTACCACCACCCCTACTCATGGGGGCCTGGATGCCTGTCACTACTACCATCCCCACTCTTAGGGGGGTGGATGCCTACCACTACCACCACCCCTACTCATGGGGGCCTGGATGCCTGTCACTACTACCATCCCCACTCATAGGGGGATGGATGCCTGCCACTACTACCATCCCCACTCATAGGGGGATGGATGCCTACCACTACCACCACCCCTACTCATGGGGGCCTGGATGCCTACCACCACCACCACCCTACTCATGGGGGCCTGGATGCCAACCACTACCACCACCCCTACTCAGGGGGCCTGGATGCCTGTCACTACTACCATCCCCACCCATAGGGGGATGGATGCCTACCACTACCACCACCCCTACTCATGGGGGCTGGATGCCTGCCACTACTACCATCCCCACTCATAGGGGATGGATGCCTACCACTACCACCACCCCTACTCATGGGGGCCTGGATGCCTGTCACTACTACCATCCCCACTCATAGGGGGATGGATGCCTGCCACTACTACCATCCCCACTCATAGGGGGATGGATGCCTACCACTAACACCACCCCTACTCATGGGGGCCTGGATGCCTACCACTACCACCACCCCTACTCAGGGGGGCCTGGATGCCTGTCACTACTCCCATCCCCACCCATTGGGGGATGGATGCCTACCACTACCACCACCCCTACTCATGGGGGGCTGGATGCCGACCACCACCACCACCCTACTCATGGGTGCCTGGATGCCTACCACTACCACCACCCCTACTCAGGGGGGCCTGGATGCCTGTCACTACTACCATCCCCACCCATAGGGGGATGGATGCCTACCACTACCACCACCCCTACTCATGGGGGGCTGGATGCCTGCCACTACTTCCATCCCCACTCATAGGGGGATGGATGCCTACCACTACCACCACCCCTACTCATGGGGGCCTGGATGCCTGCCACTACTACCATCCCCACTCATAGGGGGATGGATGCCTGCCACTACTACCATCCCCACTCATAGGGGGATGGATGCCTACCACTAACACCACCCCTACTCATGGGGGCCTGGATGCCTGCCACTACCACCACCCATACTCATGGGGGCCTGGATGCCTGTCACCACTACCATCCCCACTCATAGGGGGATGGATGCCTGCCACTACTACCATCCCCACTCATAGGGGGATGGATGCCTACCACTACCACCACCCCTACTCATGGGGGCCTGGATGCCTACCACTACCACCACCCCTACTCAGGGGGGCCTGGATGCCTGTCACTACTACCATCCCCACCCATAGGGGGATGTTTGCCTACCACTACCACCACCCCTACTCATGGGGGGCTGGATGCCGACCACCACCCTACTCATGGGGGCCTGGATGCCTACCACTACCACCACCCCAACTCAGGGGGGCCTGGATGCCTGTCACTACTACCATCCCCACCCATAGGGGGATGGATGCCTACCACTACCACCACCCCTACTCATGGGGGGCTGGATTCCTGCCACTACTACCATCCCCACTCATAGGGGGATGGATGCCTACCACTACCACCACCCCTACTCATGGGGGCCTGGATGCCTGCCACTACTACCATCCCCACTCATAGGGGGATGGATGCCTGCCACTACTACCATCCCCACTCATAGGGGGATGGATGCCTACCACTAACACCACCCCTACTCATGGGGGCCTGGATGCCTGCCACTACCACCACCCCTACTCATGGGGGCCTGGATGCCTGTCACCACTACCATCCCCACTCATAGGGGGATGGATGCCTGCCACTACTACCATCCCCACTCATAGGGGGATGGATGCCTACCACTACCACCACCCCTACTCATGGGGGCCTGGATGCCTGTCACTACTACCATCCCCACTCATAGGGGGATGGATGCCTACCACTACCACCACCCCTACTCATGGGGGCCTGGATGCCTGTCACTACTACCATCCACACTAATAGGGGGATGGATGCCTGCCACTACTACCATCCCCACTCATAGGGGGATGGATGCCTACCACTACCACCACCCCTACTCATGGGGGGATGGGTGCCTGCCACTACTACCATCCCCATTCATAGGGGGATGGATGCCTACCACTACCACCACCCCTACTCATGGGGCCCTGGATGCCTGTCACTACTACCATCCCCACTCATAGGGAGATGAATGCCTACCACTACCACCACCCCTACTCATGGGGGCCTGGATGCCTGTCACTACTACCATCCCCACTCATAGGGGGATGGATGCCTGCCACTACTACCATCCCCACTCATAGGGGATGGATGCCTACCACTACCACCACCCCTACTCATGGGGGCCTGGATGCCTGTCACTACTACCATCCCCACTCATAGGGGGATGGATGCCTGCCACTACTACCATCCCCACTCATAGGGGGATGGATGCCTACCACTACCACCACCCCTACTCATGGGGGCCTGGATGCCTGTCACTACTACCATCCCCACTCATAGGGGGATGGATGCCTGCCACTACTACCATCCCCACTCATAGGGGATGGATGCCTACCACTACCACCACCCCTACTCATGGGGGGCTGGATGCCTGCCACTACTACCATCCCCACTCATAGGGGGATGGATGCCTACCACTACCACCACCCCTACTCATGGGTGCTGGATGCCTACCACCCACACCACCCCTACTCATAGGACGGGTAATGCATGACACAACCAGCATACTCCATGACAAGCGTGTGTAGTCTGTGTCAAATGCCTACAACACTGAACATGACATTGAACATACAATGTGACCCCCTATCACATGTGTCACACATAAATGTGTGTGGCCTCCACAATGCAAGCAGACCATGACCACTGTGGCAATGGGGTCTAACACCCCATCACCACAGTGACCAAAAGGTAAGTGTGGGGTCCATACCTGAAGCACATTTTGAACATTGTGGCAATGGGGTCTAAACCCCCATCACCACACTGACCAAAATGTAAGTGTGGGGTCCATACCTGAAGCACATTTTGAACATTGTGGCAATGGGGTCTAAACCCCCATCACCACAGTGACCAAAATGTAAGTGTGGGGTCCATACCTGAAGCACATTTTGAACATTGTGGCAATGGGGTCTAAAACCCCATCATCACAGTGACCAAAAGGTAAGTGTGGGGTCCACAGCTGACGCACATTTTGAACATTGTGGCAATGTGGTCTAAACCCCCATCATCACAGTGAGCAAAATGTAAGTGTTGTCATGGGAAAAGCTGCATATGCCAAACAGCATGGATGATTCCTGGTCACAGAACAACAAACACATCTGTGGCATAGTAGTGCTTGTGTCCCATAGCAACATAGATTGGGTGAGGCAAACAGTGCAGTGCAACTAAGACATACCCTTGGCCATGTGCAGACAAACATCACCCATGGGGGCTGACATTGTCAACATTCATCAATAACACAATGACAGAAGTGACCATCATAATGCAGCCCCACATATCTGCACCAATGGACACACAAATGTCGATATCCTGTGGAGTCTGTATATGTGAGGTGAACAAATACCATACCATGGCAGCAATGGGACATACAAACCATGATCATTGTGCTGACTGATGACCTAGGAGTCCCAGGGACAGCAGGGGAAAGCCACCAAACAACATACAGCCAATGGCACACTAAAGATATGCCAATGCAGTGGTGCAGATGCACAAACACAAACAGGCAGCCTCACACTGCATATCAAACACAACAGGTGATGGGGGTGTGCCAGTGTCCCCAGGCAACCACACAACACATGAGGAGGCCTGAATCCCAATTACACAGATGTGTATACAGTGCCACACAAAAGTAACTCATGGATCGGATTCCCTATGTGGGCAATCAGGCATTGTTAGATGAGAGGGAGCCCAAATTACACATGTCACACAAGCTTGTAGGAACAGCAACTAACACAGCAAGAGACAGACCCACCACAGCACTACCCCAGGGACCCCACATTGTGGTGACCCTGGCCTGCATGATAATCCCACTGTGATGACAAAGCTAGATGTCGTTCACACTGTGAACCACAGTCATGTGTACTGAGCAACAAACTACCATCACACCTACACAAGCACAAATCAATCAGCAAGGCCTGTCAGCCAAGGCCAACATGGAGGTAGGGGTCTAGCCGTGCAACAACTCTCATTTGCACACACTCAACACCACATACCTTGATCTCCACCAATGTGCAGCAGTGAAGCTCACATGGACTGTTGACATTGCACATGCACCCATGACAATCCAAGGGGTGGTGGTGGGAACTAAGGTGCAGAAACCCATCACACATGGCCAGTCAACAAGACTTGTGAATGTCTGACACACTGCACAGTACGCGTACATGGGCATGACGTCAAATCCACACCAACCAATGGGATCCCGGCCGCAGTCACACACCAATGAAGAAGCCAAGGTCACCCACAAAGAACACACATAGACAACTTCCAACATTGCAGCTCTGACCCTGAGGAGTGGCAGCAGTCACACACACAACATGTAACAATCACTGAAAGCTACCACAAACTGTAAATTACATGACTTGTGTAACCAACAAGTGCCAAGGGGAATCCTGACTGTGTCTCATCTGCGTTTGCCCACAAACTCAGCCCTGACAGCAAACACACCTATGGATGACACCCTGATGACCAGTAATGTGCCATGCACCCACATCCCAGAGAACCCAGGGCGAAGATTTGGGGGGAACATAGGTCAACTCAGCAAGCATTACAAACAGGAACATCACTAGGGATCCCAGCCTGCGTAGCAAAATGGAAGTGAACACACACAGACATGCTCACACAACACACACCTTGGGCTCAGGCAATGTCACGGAATTACACACTGCCACGAGGGGACTCCACTCCTGTGTAAGGAAAGCTGTGCCATACGTTGTCTCTGCAGGGCTCTATCATGTCAGCAGAACACTTGGTCACTCAGTCAAAAATTAGCACAAAATGAAGGCTCTCCTCACATCAGCCTGGTCATGGGAGTGTCACCAAAATCATCTGCACAGATCCAACACACATGTATAGCAAGTTGCACTGATAACACAGATGAGTCCTTCCCCATTGATGCCCGAACTTGCATGTCCAGTGGAGATGGTCACACGGTCAGGGAAATAGACAAATTGAACAATGGCAAGCACAACTGATGTGCAGGGGTGTAAGCCACAGATGTGATATTGCAAATAAATGTAGGAAATCCCATTGGCAAATATTGAAAACATGACACCCTCATATTGCTGCAAAGGATGACATGGCTACACACCAGGATAGGACACATTCCCCCTGGACCACATGGGGTCCTGCACAGTAACACCTCATTTCCCTGATATCAAAAATCAACATCACTGCAGCAAGGGCATGGTTAGCATCATCAACATCATGTACATCTGAAGCAAAACCACTAGAGAACAGAAAGTAGCTTTATTCAGCATATGTGGGTGTAAAATAGAAAGTCCTGAAAAAAGACAAAGGCCAATGGCCAGTCCATCAGTGAAGTCCGAACAGGGTGACAGTGGCAGATGTCACCCTTTGCTTGCCTGCACTGCTACGGACCAGGGACATTCCCCTCGGAGGGGCATACTGGGGGCAGGCCAGGCACCGCAGGGACAAGATCAGGGCTCACCAGAAGGAGGCAGGGAAGGGGTGGCTGGTGCTGGAGAGTCACTGACAACTGCAGTGGAGGTGTCTGACATGGTGTGTGCCGGCACAACTGGGGGGCATGAGTCAGATGGTGTGGGTGCCGGCACGACTGCAGTGGGCTGGCCAGATGGAGTGGACAGGTTCCCCACTGTAGTGCCCAAGTCAGACGGGGTGGTAGTGGACTCCACTGCAGTGCCTATCTCCAGGGGAGTAGAATGGGGTTCAGGTAAGGTGGGCAGGACAAAGGGGGAGGACACGGTCTCCACACCAGGGGCACAAACATGTGCAGCGGGGGTGTGGGGCTGGAAGAGCAAGTGGTAGGGGGAGAAGGCCGGATCATTTTGGGGATGGTGTATCTGTGGGTGGGGGAATCTGGGGCAGGGTGTGGTGGGGGAACCTGTGTTGTGGGGGCCTGAAGGATGGAGGAAGGAGACTGTGTGGTTGAGCTGCAGGGCGGTGGCGGGGTCTTGCTCTTCCGGGACCGGGGGGACTTGCGGGTGGGGGCCTCAGTTTGTCTGTGCCTGGGGGAGGGTGTCCGGGGGTGAGGGGCACTCCCCTCTGTGTGGGTGGACTTCCTCTTCCCCCTGAATGCTGGATCAGCTGGATCGGAGGGGAAGAGGCCGAGGTCACAGAGGAAGAGCTGCTTTTTAGGTGGGGTTGCAGGTGAGGCAAGGGAAGGGGTCTTGGAGGGAGAGGATTTGGAGGACTGCGGAGTGACTGTGGATGCCTGTGTGTGTGTCTGTTCCCCATCCCCTGTGGGTGTGGTATCAGTCCCCTGAGGATGCTTGCGTGCATGTTTTGACTTTGTTTTGGGTGTTTCTGTGCTGCTCGTGTCTGTGTGTTTGGGTGATTGTGCAGGTGTGCATGTGATTGGGACAGGTAGGGTGCTAGGAAGTGTGGATGGGGCAGAGGTAGGAGAGGTGAGGGACTATTGGAGTGGGACACTGCTGCCGTCAGGGAGGAGTCCATGGACTTATTGCTCCACTGTAGGGCAGACATGCCCGATGAGATGCCCTCCATGAACGACACCAGCTGTGTCAACAGAGTGGTGTGTGCATGGAGGACACTCAGCATTGCTGTCTGCCCTACATGGAGCTGGCAAAGTAAGTACACAGACTCCTCACTCAGGGCAGCAGGGGACACAGGGGCAGGGGTGCGGTGCCTGGCACGAAGGAGACACGCTCCCGAACACGGGAGCCTCCACGGACCTCTGGAATGGGAGCCAATGGGAGGGCGGTGGTGGTGGTGGCGGGGCCAGCCATACTAGCTGGGGTGTGGTGGCTGCTGACACCCGCCTCCACAAGGGAGTCATCCTCCGAGCTGCTGTGGTCCTCAGCTGAGGTGGATGGTGCTGAGGACTCCTCGGTGTGGCTCCCCTCGCCCTCCGTGCCACTGGGTCCCTCTGACCACTCATCGGCTGCTGACCCAGTCTGGCTCTGCAGCTCCTCCTGGTCGTGGAGCTGTCCCCTCCTGTGGCGGTGGATGAATCTGCAAACAATTAGGGAAACAGACAAACATCAGTCACCTGCACTGACCGCACACACCACAGTAAGTACAGCACATTACAGAGCAAGCCCTGGCATCCTTAGTTGAACATTGGCAAAAGTGCTCACACAGATTAGGAGAAGCCAATTGTCAGTCTGATGGTCAACCATGGCACTCACACCCCTCCTGGCCTTGCACCCATCTGTCTGGTGCCTGTCGGATGGTAATACCCCAGTGTGGACACATGCACCACCTACACAGTTGTTGGACATTGCAGAGAACACGGTGAAGTATGTGAACATGCACACATCACATCTCTTGCCACTGAGTCAGTACAGGTGTCCGGATAAAGGGATGGCCAGAGTCTAATTTGAAATGCATGTGATGCATACCTGCACCAGACACCGTGATGCACCCATGTCCTGATAGTCAATGCCACAATGGGGTGCATGTTGCACATGTCACTCCCCTGCAGGATCACTCTTAGGAAGTTTAATGCCATGGCACAGGCATGCCTGCAAAGTCATACATCACTGTCTCCAGTCACATGGGCAGGGCAGCCAGCCAACAACAGTCTGCACTGTGTCACAATCCTAGGTCATGGGGAATGCAAGTTCTGTAGCTGACAAGTGCACATGTCCATCCCCCACAAACCACATCATCTGAACTCTTATTTGTCCACGTCATACCAATTAGACATATGGGAGACATGAAACACAACTCTCTGAACCTGAGCACCTCACAGTCTGCTGTGAATGAAAAACAGCTGCCTGAACTTCACAGTCACATACACCAGTCTGCACAGTCAAGTGATCAAACACCTATATGTCACACAAGTATCGTCTCTCATGGTCACATCTCAGATGGCATGCTGAGCCCTAACCGATAAACACCCCAGTAGTCCTGACAATGAAGCCACAGCACAATGACACAGAGGCAGACACCTGAGGGAACATTTCACTGAGCACAACGTGTCAGCTGATACACGGGAGTGGGAGTACAGAGTGTATTGTATGCCCTGGAGTAGGCATGACTGTCCTGCTCCACGTGTAAGAGGGATGAGCCCTGGACAGTAGGCAGGTGGCTAAGCATGTGTGACACACTTGATATACATACTCCTGAGGCCCAAACATTGTTCCCACCCACAGCATGGGGGTGTGCCAAATACCCCAGGCACATGTGGTGAGTCAGATCAGCAATTGGACCACATATCAAAGTTACACGCAGATTACATGTCAGAACTCAGGCATTGTGTAAGCAATTTACCCACCCATGTAGCCCACCACAAAGTTACGGGAACAAATGCTGTCCCCCACCTTGAGCTAAGCAAAATGCAAGGACACAGTACCCAAGTGACACAATTTCCTGACTGTAAGGGCCACACCTGGGTATCAGATGAGGAGTGGGCATGTCACAATTGAGGGACATGGGTCCTGGACCACAAGACTGATGTACTGTGGAAGTTTAACCAGGCCAGAGGAGGGCACATAGCATGTCAGACAAAGTTCACAGTGCAGTCATGGACTCACCCCCTCCTTGCTGCTGTCTGGCCTTCAGCTGCCCATCCAGGTCAGGGAAGACCACCGCCAGGATCCTGAGCATGTGGGGGGTCAGGGTCCGGTGTCCGCCCCTCCTGCGAGGAGGCGACAGCTTCAGCTGGACCCTTGCGATCCTCCGGGTCCAGCACCGAAGGTCCTGCCACCTCTTCTGGCAGTTGCGGATCCGGCACTTGTAGTCCCCCATGGATCTTACTGCCCGGGCGATGGTCAGCCAGATTTCCTGCTTCTGGTGGGCATCAACCTGTGAGGATGACAAAGTGAAAAGGCCATTACTACACATGCAACATATCCGTGCATCACACAGTTGGATATACATGTCTCAATCACAGGGGCATATGATGTACACAGGCAGTGCAACTATGGCTATGAACAGTTTGCCAGCAGTTACTAAATGGTATCATTGCCTGGGAAGTAAAACCTTGTTGGAATGCACTGTTCAGTGCATGTAACTACACACTTTGGGGGGTGAGAACTACTCAGTTAGCATGCTAGCCAGTGGTGTGCACACTGGAAGTCTTGCTAGTCAGACAACATGCACATTTAGTAAGGCAGTGGACAGCACACTCACCTGCTCCCCTGGTTTCCCATACAGCTTGCTGTACTGTGGAAGGAGGCTATCCAGCAGGGCCTGGTTCTCCTCAGTGGTGAAGGCTGGGGCTCTCTCCACAGTACGTGCCATTGCAGTAGCCAGAGGATGCAGAGAAAGCAGCAGTGTTGGTGGCAGATGTCGTCCTGGAGCATGTAGTGCAGGCAAGTGAGCTCTCAGGGGAACAGCCAGCATTATATGTGTGCTGCAGAGGCAGATACTGTCCCATGTGTCCAAAGTGATAGGTCCAAGTCGTTTGCATCTTCTGAATCTGGCCAATCCATGGAATTGCACCACTTATACATGGCCACAGCATCCTTCAAAAGTTAAACTTCATGTCACCCATGAATTTGCAACATTGTTGTGGCTGGCCAACTGAATTCACTGCATCAGACTCGTTAAAGCTTCGAAAACACGTCCGTTGCCATGCCAGGCCCTAGCCAATGCGTGCGCACCGATCGGTCCAGTGCTGTACAACGCGTACCCGCTCACATCATATGCAATGGCCAATGCGTGCGCACCGATCGGTCCATTGCTGTACAACGCATACCCGCTCACATCATATGCAATGGCCAATGTGTGCACACGGATCGGTCCATTGCTGTACAACGCGTACCCGCTCACATCATATGCAATGGCCAATGCGTGCGCACCGATCGGTCCATTGCTGTACAACGCGTACCCGCTCACATCATATGCAATGGCCAATGCGTGCACACGGATCGGTCCATTGCTGTACAACGCGTACCCGCTCACATCATATGCAATGGCCAATGCGTGCGCACCGAGCAGTCCATTGCTGTACAACGCGTACCCGCTCACATAATATGCAATGGCCAATGCGTGCGCACCGATCGGTCCATTGCTGTACAACGCGTACTCCGCCACATCATATGCAATGGCCAATGCGTGCACACGGATCGGTCCATTGCTGTACAACGCGTACCGGCCACATCATATGCAATGGCCAATGCGTGCGCACCGATCGGACCATTGCTGTACAACACGTACCCGCTCACATCATATGCAATGGCCAATGCGTGCACACGGATCGGTCCATTGCTGTACAACGCGTACCCGCTCACATCATATGCAATGACCAACGCGTGCACACGGATCGGTCCATTGCTGTACAACGCGTACCCGCTCACATCATATGCAATGGCCAATGCGTGCACACGGATCGGTCCATTGCTGTACAACGCGTACCCGCTCACATCATATGCAATGGCCAATGCATGCACACGGATCGGTCCATTGCTGTACGACGCGTCCCTGTACAAGTCACTCGCATATGTCACCATGCTTGTCACTGGTGAACGTATGCCAGCCACATTTACTTGCCAGGGACTCTGGGGCACACCTACAACACCACAGCCTGTCCACACTGTATCCTAAGGCATGTAAGGCTGCATTACCTTTTCTGTGTATGGGGGTCAACATGTGGTTTTTTGGGTGGCACTTGGGGGCAGCCACTCCCAAGCTGTGCACGTGTTCATGGGGACAGAATCCTTTGTGTGTTGTGCACATGACCACTGTGATGTGCAACTGTTCATTTCAGAGCATGTGGCATGGTCACATTTCCAGGTTGTGTATGTGTATGTCATGTCACATACCCCCTGAGTCCCATGTGGGAAGGTATGTACGTCACAGGGTGACCCATTGCCACAATAGTGATGGCCCTCCACAGGCTGTGTGCATGTTGTGTTTACAATGTCTCTGATTCCATGTGCACCATGGGAGACAGTCTCCACATCCACGTTGTTTGTGCATGGACTTTGATGTTGTGCGTGTGTGTGTGTCACAGACGTCCATGTCTGTCCTGCAGAGGCAACAGGGACCACTACCTGTGGGGGTCATGGTTGTTTTGCTGTGGTGTATTCATGATACGCCATGTCATGCCAGTGTCCATGTGGCAATAAATGGTCCCTGGGAATCTTCCTGTCAATGGGCTGTGATGCCTGGGGCACATCTGTCCTCACATGTCACTGTGGTGTGTGTTTGGAACGTGACAGCAGTACATGGGTACTGTGACACAGCCTAATGATATCCCATAGCACAACCTGGAACTTGTTGTCAACACATGTTGAACTGTGATGTTAGATGTTGGCCATGTAGGTGCCATACATGTCCTTACAGAACGGCACACACATCAGGTACTTGTGTCTCGTAATGATGTATCATGTGATATTGAGTATGGTCTATGCCACATATGTGGGGTGACTGACAATCTTTCTTTCTTCACCTATGCACTGCAGGGCACCAGCTGTCCATAGACCATTCCCTGACCTTGCAACGATGGTTGAACGTGACTGCATCCGACGGTACCGCTTCAACAGGCCGCTGATTGAGGAATTGGCGGTGCGGTTGGCCCCACATTTGGAACCTGGCCGGCCATACCCTACAGCGCTGACCCCCAAGGTGAAGGTGATGGCAGCCCTACACTTCTTTGCCACCGGTACCTTTCAACACACTGTGGCGTCTGCTGGTGGGATGTCACAGACCATGTTCAGCCGTGTGCTACGCGATGTTTTGGAGGCAAAGTTGAGATACCTGAACCAGTACATCTATTTCCCTAAACGTCAACAACTCACTGACGTCAAGAGTGACTTCTATGCCCTGGGGAGGATGCCGCATGTCATTGGCTCCATTGATGGGACACATGTGGCTTTGGTACCACCACAGGCACATGAGCAGGCATACAGGAACAGGAAACATTACCATTCGGTCAATGCTCTGGTGGTATGTCTTGCAGATATGAGCATCTCACACATGTGTGCCCGTTTCCCCGGTTCTGCACACGATGCCTACATGATGAGGAGTAGTCGCATCCCAAGGATGATGTCACAGATGCAGAACCAGCGTGCCTGGCTTGTCGGTGTGTACTGACTTTGTACCATTGTGTGTGTTCTGCAATGTTGTATTCCACCCTCTTTTCCAACTCAGCTAAGTGCAATTGTCTGTATGTAGGTGACTCGGGATACCCCAACATGCCGTGGTTGCTGACACCCCTCAGGAACCCTGTGACACCAGCCCAGATGCGCTACAATAAGGCACATGGTCGGACCAGGAGAGTGATCGAGCGGACTTTTGGTCTCCTGAAGAGCCGCTTTCGCTGCCTAGACAATACAGGAGGGGCCCTCCCATATGCCCCAGCAAAGGTGTGCAAGATTGTCATCGTCTGCTGCATGCTACACAACCTGGCAGTGCGGAAGGAGTTGCCTCTCATCCTGGATGACGATGACCAACATCCGCCACCTGTGGAGGATCCTGGCCTGGGCCACGATGCCAGTGATGATGATGATGATGTTGAGGGTGATGTCCGCACACAGCTCATCACCAACTTCTTCAGCTGAATGTGAGTATCCAGAGATGTCATGTCAATGATGTGAGTTTGCGTGATATGTGTTGGTGGTGCTCTGGTGCTGTTTGAGTGTGGCCATGTGCTACTTGACTGGAAGCGTGCAGCGATGTGTCCTTACAGGTAGTCTGTACTCCCCAACAGTGTTGACATGCTAACTTGGTTTTCTGTATGTATCTTGTGACATGTATTGGGCATGAGTATTGCAGTTCTGTCCTGTTCTTCAGTGCTTTTGACTGTGTGTCATGTCTGTCCTTCACAGGGTACTTTCAGAGTTGTTTGGTCAACTGTGATACCCCGACACCATGATTCAACTTCCAGGGTGGAAGCAGTCGTTTCCCTGCCGGTGATGTGCCACACACCCCTGGACTTTATTTCTTCTACACTTGTTGACTGTGTGGCCACTGCCATGTAGGATTACCTTGCATCTGTGGTGGAAACAACATGTTGCAACTGTGTAATAAACCTGTGCTTCACTTTGGGATGTGCGTTGTCTGTGGTCACACATCTGACTGACATGTGCTTACTGCACCTGTGGGCTAGTTAACACAGACTTTGAATAGGTGTGGTGTCTGTGCATTCCACTGTATTTCCTGGCAACATCAGTGTAGGCGATGAGTCAGATGGCCCTGGTGTGTATGTGTTGTGTAGCCCTAGTGGTGTGTCTCCCTCATATGTGTCACGTCGCCATGACTCACATGACGGTGTTGAACTTGCTGTAGCAGTTAGCATGCACAGTGTCATTTAGCAGATCATCATCTCCATGACAGAAACCACGTTGGAATCACAACAGAGGCAAGTATGGTGTATTAGTGAGTTTATTTACATACATGTGTGAGGATAGTGCACAGGATGGTGGGTGCTGTACATTGGGATTGGAATCCAAAGTTCCCAGATGAGTTGGAAGTCTTGGTAGCAGAAATGTCCTGAGTAAAGTCCACAGTCATCTGATACATTGGGCCAACTTAAACTCCCCATGTCATGTGGGAGAGTTGGGTTGCATTCGACAGGGTGAACAGTTTGCACACAAAGGAGAATTTCCAGAACAGGTGTTGGGTTCCTGGGGGATGTACATGGCCATCGGCCTCTCAGTTTTCCTTCCTCGGACGACCCCTCTTCTTTCGAGGGGGACCCTCACGTGCAGGCTGCTGCGCTGCAAAGGACTCTCCGCCAGAGTCATCCTCCCTCCCTGTGGCAGTTGCAGTTGTTGCAGCACCAGATGTTCTGGGCACACAGGGAGGTGTGGCCATGTTGGTGCTAATCTGGCGGAGGCATGTCAATATGTCCCTATGCACCGCTGTCAGTTCTTGCAATGTGTCCCACTTGGACTCCATGCGAGACATGTGTGTCTCCACACGGGACATGTGTGAGTCCAAGCGGGCATGATGGGCAGCCTGCTGCTGTTGAATGTCCTTGAGGATCCCCACTACCTGGCTGACCTCTCCGGTGCTTTCTGGTACGCATCAGCAATGCGTACCAGTTGTGGGTCATCATGCAGTCCAGACCCCTCTGCAAACAGTGACCTATGTCTACCACCCCTCCCACCACCCCTGGCGACACGTGCGGGACCTGCGGTGGCACGCACAGGTGACCCTAGGCCCCCTTGGGGGTTGTTACTGGGGTTGTTGTCCGTTGCTCCACGGTGGGCCGGGGTCCCTGTGCTGTTGTCATTGGTGGTCCTTGGTCTGTCCGTGTCGGCGGGGTTGGTCTGTGTGTTGGAAGTTGTTGGAGGAGTGGGTGCAGGGGGTGCAGATGTTGGTCCTGCTGGTGCTGCATGATGACTCACACTGGAGGGGCCAGGTAGGTCTTCGCCATCCGAGGAGGGCAGAGGCTGTTCCACGCCAGTGAGCTCAGTGTCCCCCGGAGCCTGGGACAGGGACTCCTCATCGTCTGCTGCTGTGTCCCCATCATCACCTGTTTTTGGAAGAGACACACAATGTATGTTATGTTTCTACAGGCATCAATGGTTCACACACCTGACAGTTGTGACTGTACCTCGGGATGCGGGCCTGTACATTGCATTGTCCTAAGTTGTCACAGTCAGAGGTTGATATTGGTGGAGCACATTGTCCTGCCAACCTGAAGCTTTTCAATGTGAATGTTGAGGTGTGTGCATGGCCAGCATTGGTGGTATTTGGTGGACATCCGGCCCTCCTTCTCCCCCCAGCCCAGTTATCCCACCATGAAGCATGCCTTCCTTGCAGTGTGTGCAGGTTGACTCTCAGGATGTCAGTCAGTGGTGTCCTGTTGTTTGTTGGTGCACAGTTCCCAGCAGGGCCTTGTGCTCCACACAGCAGTGCCCAGTTTCAGCCATCTTGTCAGTTCTTTTCCACTCCCTGTGATGTGAGCATGGTTCAGAGTGGTGTTGATGGGCCAATTGTGAGGGTGACCAATATCTGTGACTACCACTCCCATCATGCTATTGCCTACACCAACCTTCCCAGCATGCCCATACTTCCTTCCTTTTGAGTCGACTTCACTGTGTGTGAGTGTGACAGCAATGGCAAGATGGCTGACAGTGGTGTCCTGCTGTTGGTTGGTGCCCAGTTCCCAGCAGGGCCTGGTACTCCCCACAACAGAGGACCATTGTCAGACATCTTAGAAGTGTCTTTTCACTCCCTGTGAGGTGTGCATGCTTCAGTGTGAGCTTGCTGGGCCATGTGGGTGGGGGATGTTGAGCTGTGACTACCACTCCCATCATGCTATTGCCTACACCCCCCTTCCCAGCATGCCCATACTTCCGTCCTTTTGACTCTGCTTCCCTGTGGGGTAGTGTGCCTGTGCTGACAGGATGGCTGACAGTGTTGTCCTGGCGTTTGTTTGGCTACAAGTCCCACGAGTGTCCCTGTGCTTCACACAGCATAACCCAGGGTGGTGGTTCTTTGTGGGATATTTAATTAGAGTGTGAGGCATTGCATTCTCCCAGGTGGGTTATGTGGAGTTTGTGTTAAGGGGGTGTGTGAGAAAAGATGCTTGTAACTATGGTCAGAGCTGTCAGTCCTCCTTCCCACCCAGCCAGATATCCCACCATGGAACGTGCTTCCATTGCAGGGAGTGCAAGTTGGCTTTCAGGATGTCAGTCAGTGGTGTCCTGCTGTTGGTTGGTGCACAGTTCCCAGCAGGGGCTTGTGCTCCCCACAGCAGTACCCAGTGTCAGCCATCTTGTCAGTTCTTTTCCACTCCCTGTGATGTGAGCATGGTTCAGAGTGGTGTTGATGGGCCAATTGTGAGGGTGACCAATATCTGTGACTACAACTCCCATCATGCTATTGCCTACACCCCCTTCCCAGCATGCCCATACTTCCTTCCTTTTGAGTCGACTTCACTGTGTGTGAGTGTGACAGCAATGGCAAGATGGCTGACAGTGTGGTTCTGTTGTTTGTTGGTGCCCAGTTCCCAGCAGGGCCTTGTGCTCCCCACAGCTGAGGGCAGTGTCAGACATCTTTGAAGTGGCTTTTCACTCCCTGTGAGGTGTGCATGCTTCAGTGTGAGCTTGCTGGGCCATGTGGGTGGGGGATGTTGAGCTGTGACTACCACTCCCATCATGCTATTGCCTACACCCCCCTTCCCAGCATGCCCATACTTCCTTCCTTTTGAGTCGACTTCACTGTGTGTGAGTGTGACAGCAATGGCAAGATGGCTGACAGTGTGGTCCTGTTGTTTGTTGGTGCCCAGTTTCCAGCAGGGTCTTGTGCTCCCCACAGCTGTGGCCAGTGTCAGACATTTTTGAAGTGGCTTTTCACTCCCTGTGAGGTGTGCATGCTTCAGTGTGAGCTTGCTGGGCCATGCGGGTGGGGGATGTTGAGCTGTGACTACCACTCCCATCATGCTATTGCCTACACCCCCCTTCCCAGCATGCCCATACTTCCTTCCTTTTGAGCGGACTTCACTGTGTGAGTGTGACAGCAATGGCAAGATGGCTGACAGTGTGGTCCTGTTGTTTGTTGGTGCCCAGTTCCCAGCAGGGCCTTGTGCTCCCCACAGCTGAGGGCAGTGTCAGACATCTTTGAAGTGGCTTTTCACTCCCTGTGAGGTGTGCATGCTTCAGTGTGAGCTTGCTGGGCCATGCGGGTGGGGGATGTTGAGCTGTGACTACCACTCCCATCATGCTATTGCCTACACCCCCCTTCCCAGCATGCCCATACTTCCTTCCTTTTGAGTGGACTTCACTGTGTGAGTGTGACAGCAATGGCAAGATGGCTGACAGTGTGGTCCTGTTGTTTGTTGGTGCACAGTTCCCAGCAGGGCCTTGTGCTCCCCACAGCAGTACCCAGTGTCAGCCATCTTGTCAGTTGTTTTCCACTCCCTGTGATGTGAGCATGGTTCAGAGTGGTGTTGATGGGCCAATTGTGAGGGTGACCAATATCTGTGACTACAACTCCCATCATGCTATTGGCTACACTCACTTCACCAGCATACACAGAATTCATTCCTTTCAGTGAGCTTCCCTGTGAGGTGGTGTTCTAGTGGTGGCAAAATATCTGACTGTGTTTGTTGGTTAGATTTGTGCCACTGCCTTGCTGTATTTGTTGTTAGGTTTGTACATGTCATGACACAGTTACATATCACTATGAGATGGCATGTATTGTGTTTATCTAACTAACAGACACGTCTTGGGGTGATTTTCTTTTGGTTGCTGTGGATTTGCTAAGGGTGCATGGTTTGACTATCCCCTTGACAGTGATGTGTGTGTATTGTCACACAATATTGTGTATATTTGTTGTGTACTCACCAGGCTCTGGGATGTTTGATAGTCCATATACGCTCACTGGTGGTAGGATGGCCCGCACCTTCTCCTCCCACGGCCTGAGGTATAGTGGTTTGGCAGGAGGGCCACTGCCGGTGCGCTGACTCAAGACGTAATCCTTCTTTACTAGGTCCTTCACCCTCCTGCGCACATCATACCACCTGTTCTGGATGTCTTCCTTTGTGCGCAAACATGGTGATTGTGCGTTCACCCTGTCGACGATCCTCTCCCACATCTTGGTTTTCTGCGACATGGGGGTCTGTTGGACCAATGTACCAAACAACTGTGGCTCTACCCTGAGGATCTCATCTATTAGGACTTCCAATTCACTGTCTAGGAACTTTGGATTCTTCTTTGGGGGCATGGTGATGGGTGGTGGTGGTGATTGATGTGTGTGTGTGTGCAAGTGAGAGTGTGTGAGTGTAGGTTTTGCTGGGTGTATGTGTAGGTTTTGCTGGGTGTATTTGTTGAGGTGCTAATGGTGTGTGGCTTGTGTGATGGATGAGCTGTGAGTGTGTCTGTGGTTGCTGTCTGATGGTGTTCTGTGCTGGCAGGTCAGTTGAATTTGCAAAGGATCATGGTAGGGATTTGTGGCCTTTTTATGGGTGGAGTTGTGGGTGTGCCTTTGTTCCATGTTTCCCCCCCCAGTATTTATTGGCTTTGTAATTGCTTGTTTGGCCCTTTTTTTTGTATTTTTTCCTTTGTATTTTTTGTGCATGTAGGAGACGTTCTTCTGACCGAGTAGGATGCTGCAGTTGTCTCGTGCGAGCTTCTCCGAGTTGTTCACGCTGTGTTTCTGCTAGGTTTCATGTGCGGCGTATGCGTCGGTCGCGTAGTATTGGGTTGCTTCGGCTGGGTTTTGTATGCGTGTCGGTCGTACGACTTGGGCTCCGTGCGACTCGGTCTGGTTTTCCACGCATTGCATCGTACTGCGCGGGTCGGAGTTCGCGGGTACGTTTCGGTCGGGTTCATTCCTGGTGTGTGTCGGTCGGTTCGATTCGCGTGGTTTCCCGCCTGGATAGCTGGTTTCCGTGCGGTTCGGTCGTTCGGCTTGTGTTCCGTACGAGTCGGTCGTGATTCACATGCATTTCATTGTACTACGCAGGTCGGGCAGCGCCGGTACGTGTCGGTCGGACTATATTCCCGTACCGAGTCGGTCGGTATGTTTTCCGGCCCGAATCGGAATCGGCCCCTTAGTCAGGGAAGGTGTTGGTCAGTAAACATATACAAATTACTATTCCCACTACAGTCAGTATTAATTCAGGGAATGTGCTGCACACTAAAGATATATAATTTACTATTCCCACTCCACCAAATATTAAGTCAGGGAAGGTGCTGGACACTAAACATATATAAATTACTATTCCCACTCCAGTTACTATTAAATCAGGGAATGTGCTGCACACTAAACATATATAAATTACTATTCCCACTCCAGTCAGTATTAATTCAGGGAATGTGCTGGACACTAAAGATATATAATTTACTATTCCCACTCCAGTCATAATTTATTCAGGGAAGGTGCAGGACACTAAAGATATATAATTAACTATTCCCACTCCACCCAATATTAATTCAGGGAAGGTGTTGGACACTAAACATATATAAATTACTATTCCCACTCCAGTCAGAATTTAGTCAGGGAAGGTGCTGGACACTAAGGGGCCGATTCCGATTCGGGCCGGAAATCTCTCCGACCGAGCCGGACCCGGAGAGATTTCCGACCGAATCGGACCCGTGCAGCCCGACCGAACGAGTACGATGCGTCCGTATGCTATCGGACTCGAGTCGGTCGGACTCCCATTGAAGTCAATGGGACCCGGTCGTACAACGCGTATGCGGGCTCCCATTGCCTCAATGGGTGCGAGGCGAACAAGTGCACCCCCTACAGCGGGTACGCGGCGAAGCGACTCGCGCCGTACACGCACAGGTAGGGGGGACCCATGGGTCCCCCCTGTGTGCGACTCGTGTGGCTACGCGTACAGGGGGGTCCGACACGGACCCCCGAAGTACGTCTCCGACTGCTCTTTCGAGCCGGGCGGCGCGTGTCGGTCGGACTGCTCGCGGCGCGCATCGTACTTACCCGGCCGGGGAACGTCTCCATTGCGCGGTGCGAGTCGTGTCCGAGCGAGTCGGTCGGTGCGGTTCGACCCGGGAACGAGTCGGTCGGAGCGGTTGGGACGCCCGAACGAGTCGGTCGGCGATTTCGCATCGTACTCGCTCGTCCGGACGCGCGTACGAATCGGTCGGGAAATAGGGCTCCGAATCGGATCCGGTTATGCCAAATCCGATTCAGAGCCCTACCGGCCGAGATCGGAATTGGCCCCTAAATATATATAATTAACTATTCCCACTCCACCCAATATTAAGTCAGGGAAGGTGCTGGACACTAAACATATATAAATTGCTATTCCTACTCCAGTTACTATTAAATGAGGGAATGTGCTGGACACTAAACATATATAAATTACTATTCCCACTCCAGTTACTATTAAATATGAGAAGGTGCTGGACACTAAAGATATATAATTCACTATTCCCACTGCAGTCAGAATTTATTCGGGTAAGGTGCAGGACACTAAAGATATATAATTACCTATTCCCACTCCACCCAATATTAATTCAGGGAAGGTGTTGGACACTAAACATATATAAATTACTATTCCCACTCCAGTTACTATTAAGTCAGGGAATGTGCTGGACATTAACAGTATATAAATTACTATTCCCAATCCAGTCAGTATTAAGTGAAAGAATGTGCTGGACACTAAGGGGCCGATTTCGATTCGGGCCGGAAATCTCTCCGACCGAGCCGGACCCGGAGAGATTTCCGACCGAATCGGACCCGTGCAGCCCGACCGAACGAGTACGATGCGTCCGTATGCTATCGGACTCGAGTCGGGCGGACTCCCATTGAAGTCAATGGGACCCGGTCGTACAACGCGTATGCGGGCTCCCATTGCCTCAATGGGTGCGAGGCGAACAAGGGCACCCCCTACAGCGGGTACGCGGCGAAGCGACTCGCGCCGTACACGCACAGGTAGGGGGGACCAATGGGTCCCCCCTGTGTGCGACTCGTGTGGCTACGCGTACAGGGGGGTCCGACACGGACCCCCGAAGTACGTCTCCGACTGCTCTTTCGAGCCGGGCGGCGCGTGTCGGTCGGACTGCTCGCGGCGCGCATCGTACTTACCCGGCCGGGGAACGTCTCCATTGCGCGGTGCGAGTCGTGTACGAGCGAGTCGGTCGGTGCGGTTCGACCCGGGAACGAGTCGGTCGGAGCGGTTGGGACGCCCGAACGAGTCGGTCGGCGATTTCGCATCGTACTCGCTCGTCCGGACGCGCGTACGAATCGGTCGGGAAATAGGGCTCCGAATCGGATCCGGTTATGCCGAATCCGATTCGGAGCCCTACCGGCCGAGATCGGAATCGGCCCCTAAATATATATAATTAACTATTCCCACTCCACCCAATATTAAGTCAGGGAAGGTGCTGGACACTAAACATATATAAATTACTATTCCTACTCCAGTTACTATTAAATGAGGGAATGTGCTGGACACTAAACATATATAAATTACTATTCCCACTCCAGTTACTATTAAATATGAGAAGGTGCTGGACACTAAAGATATATAATTCACTATTCCCACTGCAGTCAGAATTTATTCGGGTAAGGTGCAGGACACTAAAGATATATAATTACCTATTCCCACTCCACCCAATATTAATTCAGGGAAGGTGTTGGACACTAAACATATATAAATTACTATTCCCACTCCAGTTACTATTAAGTCAGGGAATGTGCTGGACATTAACAGTATATAAATTACTATTCCCAATCCAGTCAGTATTAAGTGAAAGAATGTGCTGGACACTAAGGGGCCGATTTCGATTCGGGCCGGAAATCTCTCCGACCGAGCCGGACCCGGAGAGATTTCCGACCGAATCGGACCCTAGCAGCCCGACCGAACGAGTACGATGCGCACGTATGCTATCGGACTCGATTCGGTCGCACTCCCATTGAAGTCAATGGGAGCCTGTCGTACAACTCGTACACGGGCTCCCATTGACTCAATGGGTGCGAGGCGAACAAGGGCGCCCCCTACAGCGCGTACGCGGCGAAGCGACTTGCGCCGTACACGCACAGGTAGGGGGGACCCATGGGTCCCCCCTGTGTGCGACTCGCGCGGCTACGCGTACAGGGGGGTCCGACACGGACCCCCAAAGTGCGGCTCTGACTGCTTCTTCGAGCCAGACGGCGCGAGTCGGTCGGACTGCTCGCGGCGCGCATCGTACTTGCCCGGCCGGTGAACGTCTCCATTGCGCAGTGCGAGGCGCATCCGTGCGAGTCGGTCGGTGCGGTTAGGACGGGCGTACGAGTCGGTCGGCGAATTCGCACGCGCTCGCATCGTACTCGTTCGCCCGGACGCACGTACGAATCGGTCGGGAAAAAGGGCTCAGAATCGGATCCGGTTCAGCCGAATCCGATTTGGTGGCCTACCGGCCGAGATCGGAATCGACCCCTTAAGATATATAATTTACTATTCCAACTCCAGTAAATATTAAGTCAGGGAAGGTGCTGAAAACTAAACATATATAAATTACTATTCCAACTCCAGTAAATATTAATTCAGGGAAGGTGCTGGATATTAAAGCTATATAATTTACTATTTCCACTCCATTCACTAGTAACTCATAAAAAATACTGCATAATAGAGTTATATAAATAACTATTGACCCTATCCTTTCTATTATATTACATAAAGCAAACAACACTAAAAATATTTTATTCAATATTCCCTCTACAATTATTACCATTTCATGAAACATGTTTGACTGTAAACTTTATATTATCTACAATTTACATGTTCGTACAATTTTCTTTAGATTTTTTAATTATTTACCACCCTTATCCCCTAATAACTCTACATCCAACTCCTAAAACTAAATATCTAAATTCTTTTCTACGGGGCCGATTACGATGGCGGGCAGATCGCCCCCGCCGGGCCGGCGGGGGGCGATCCACCCGCCATCCAGACAGCAAAGACCCCCCACCATATTATGATGGCTGGGGGGGTCCGCGGCGGACGGAAAGACCGTCCACCGCTTTTCCGCCGGTCGACTCGTCGACCGGTGGAAAACGTGTTTAATATGGTGGCGGTGTCTGGAAGACACCGCCATCCATATTACGATGCAGGCTGAGAGCAGCCTTTCCATGGCTGCATTGCCGCCATGGAAAGGCTGGCGGTTCCTGCTGTTGGGGGCCCGTTGCGGGCCCCCAGGGTGTTGGGGGATGTGGGGGGTGCACATGGGGGGTACCTATGGTACCCACCTGCATTTGCATGTACAATGTGGCAGGCACCGCGCGGTGCCTGTCACGTTGTGCATGTAAAAGCACGACATGTATATTTCACAGTGCGGCGGGTGCTGCTTGCAGCACCGCCGCGGCAATATAAAATATACGGGATGCGCCCGCCAGTGTGGCGGGCGCATCACAATTCGTATGGCGGGACCGCCGCACCTATGGCGGGCGGTCCCTTTTGCAGCTGCGATGGCGGGCGGACTTTGTCCGCCTGCCATCTTAATCGGGCCTTAAATATTAATACATTTATAATATTTGTATTTGATTTTTTTTTTTTAAAACATCACCATTTTCCCGTAAATACACAACATCCCACTACTAAAACAAAATGTCAAATTCCAATAATAAAATTTAACATTTAATTTAAATTTTTATAAAATATTTTTAAAACACTCCCCACCCTTATCCCCTAACAACTCAACATCCCGCACCTAAAACAAAATTTTTATTTTGGATTTTAAATTTAAATTTCTAAATTTAAAACAATATTTTTAAAACACTCCCACCCTTATCCCCTAATAACCCAACATCCCACTCCTAAAACAACATTTTTAATTTCAAATTTAATTTTAAAATTCTAATTTAAAAATAATTTCAAATTTCAAAAAACGATTTCATTTTGTAATTTTATACTAATATTTAAAAAACACTCCCCACCCTTATCCCCTAACAACGCAACATCCCACTCCTAAAACAACATTTTAAATTTCGAATTTAAATTTACATTTCTAAATTTAAAATAATATTTTTAAAACACTCCCCACCCTTATCCCCTAATAACCCAACATCCCGCTCCTAAAACAACATTGTAAATTTCAAATTTATATTTAATTTTCGAATTTTCAATTATTTTCAAATTTCTAAATTTTATGTTATTTTGTAATTTTATACTAATATATTTAAAACACTCCCCACCCTTATCCCCTAACAACCCAACATCCCGCTCCTAAAACAAAATTTGAAATTTCAATTTATAATTTTTATTTTATTTTCTAATTTTCAAAAAATATTTTTAAAACACTCCCCACCCTTATCCCTTAATAACCCAACATCCCGCTCCTAAAATACATCTTACAATTATTATTTTAATACAATTTCATACAAATATAAATTCAATAAAACAAATAGATTAATATTAATAAATACTATTTCGATATTTTCCCAAAATGATATTTTACACATTCTATATTATTTTTTTAGATATTTTTTACAACACTAACAAACGATATTTTCTACTAACGATATTTTTGAATCAATATTTTTTACTTCGATATTTTTTCCCCCAAAAAAAACGATATTTTTTACATCGATATTTATTGCATCGATATAATGGTAATATCGATATAAAAACTCGATATTTTTGCAATTCGATATTAAAAAGTTGATATTATGACTAATTACCGCAGTTGCCTTTTGTCTTTGGGTTCACATGAGGCAGCTCTGTTTACCGTAAGTACGTAGGGGTGGCCGAGCAAAATTCCGCCAACTTGCGAAACTTCATGCAATTCATCTGAGTTTTTTTGGGTGAAACTTTGCAAGCTCCACCCAGGCCTACCACCAACGTCGACTCGAAACCTGGCCTTAAGAGGAGCCTCACTCAACGTCAAGAGGGAAAGCTCCAAAAGTGTGACTAAGTCAGAAGGTAAAAACCTGACCAGGGCCTAATGCTCATTGTATCCAACCTGCGCTCCATTGTGGTCATCCTGAAAATTTGACTTTGTCCCTGTCTAGTGCGACCAGATGTCCCAAGTTGACACTTTCTGTTTTTAGGCACTAGAAAGTATTTAATCTTTACAAACTAATCTCTGGTTCCCTACATTGGATTTTTGTCATTTTGATGTCATCTTAATCATAAAAATATTTCCTATTTGTATAATTTGATGTTGGATTTTTATTGTGTATTGTGTCTTACTTATTTAATGTATGTGTGTTTTTAAATGCTTTACACACATTTTCCTAAGTTAAGCCTGCCTGCTTGCAGCCAGCTACCAAGTGTTGATAGAGGGAATAATGTATTGAGACCCTGACTGAACCTTATATTGTGATTGTGGCCTTACTACTGGTGGTAGGTACCGACTTACCCCTACTAATAAACCACATTCCAACAGTGGAATAGTGTACAGTGGAGCAATGTAGAGTCTATTGGCATACTGTGGAGTGGTGTAGAGTGGAGAGGGGTAGAGTGGAGTGGTGTGGTGTAGAGTGGAGTGAGGTGTAGTGGAGTGGCGCACAGTGCAATACCATAGAGTGGAGTGGCATAGAGTTGACTGGTGTACAATGGAGTGACACACATTGAAATAGTGTAAACTGGAATGAGGTAGAGTGGAGTGCCCTAGAGTGGAGTGGAGTACAGTGTAATAGCATACTGTAGAATGGCATAGAGTAGAACAGCATAGAGTGTAGTGAAGTAGAGTGGAGTTGTGTACACTGGAATAGCATGGAGTGGAGGGGCATACAGTGGAGTGGCATACACTGGAGTGTCATAGAATGGAGTGGTGTGGAGTGTAATAGCATACAGTGTAGTGGTGTAGAGTGGAGTGGCATAAAGTGTAGTGGGATAGAGTGGGGTGGCAAACAGTGGATTAGCATAGAGTGGGATAGCGTACATTGGAGTGACATAGATTGGAGGGGCATAGAGCGCAATAGCGTAGAATGGAGTGGTGCAGAGTGGAGTGTGGTAATTGAAACTGAGATAACGTGAAAGTGTGTGAACAAATATGGGCAGGAAAATATACTATGAGGCGTAAATGGTAATTGTTTGTAGTTTGTGTGAATAGTGTAAATAGTGTTAAAGATATAAGTTTTAAAATACATATTGTGCCAGGGTATAGCACAGTAAATATATGGTATACTATGGTACATGCACATGGCACAGCAGCACGTTATTGGCTAATGGCTGTGTTTACCAAATGTAAAAGGAAGCCATGTTTTTATTAGCACAGCTTGGATGCATTCTGGGTTAGGGTCTTAGGTAAAGGTAAGTAACAGGTTTTATTGTTGTTCACTACCTATTACGACTTTATTGAATTGGTAATTCTTTATATATTTTACAGCAGTTTAGGGAGAACTGCACATTTTATAAAAGTATATCACATATATATTACAGAGTGACAAAAGCCACTCTGTAGTTATAGTTAGGATGCCCAGAGATAGTAATGCCTCAGATTTTTATTTGCCAATAACTTTACCACCATTTGATGAGCCTCCACAAAACTTGGCAGACCTATTCCTTTCCCTACATTTGCTGAGGATGCATAGTTTGTTTGTGATTAGCTAAAAGGGTATCCCAAAACAGTGTCGTGTAGTTCCTATATAACCTATACAGGATCTGCGCGTTTCGATACCATAAACTGTGGGACTGGTGGCAGACTGATTCCGTGCACCCCCACCGGATACGTTAGCCTTTCTGTATCAGCTAGCACAAAGTGCCACTATAATCTCCTCTTACCAAGGAGAGAATAGATTCTGGCAACCTCAGAACATGACAACCCCGATCCCTCAGAATCGTGGAAACAATATACTACCTTTCGCTCAGTCACGCGTGCTCACTTAGGGGTCGATTACGATGGCGGTCGGAAAAACATACCGACCGCCATGGTAGTGGCAAAAAACTGCCCGCATGGCCACCGGGAAATACACCGGACACATTACGATGAACCGGCACAATAATCCGTCCGCGGCGGCGGGAGACAACGAAAAACCGCCCGCACACGCCGTACCAGCTGAAAATCCGACCGCAACGGCCGGATACTCAGCGGAAAAGCCAAGAACCGCCGCCATGCACACGGAGTAACCGCCCGTGACATTATGACATCCCCGCTACCACCATGGTACCCACCTATGAATCCGACCGCATTGTGCGTGAACAGTGATGAATCCGATAGGCGGCGGAAGGGCTGCAGCATAGCCACCGCTGCCGAGGAACCGCTGCGAAACAAAAATGGCGGACGTTGAAAAAATACGGAAAAAAAAACAAACAATGCACACACTGAAGTAGACCTGTCCCAACACAAACCAAAAGTGCCCAATGACAACAGCCCCAGAAATTTCAAAATAACCAATCACAGGACAACACACACAACACACTGACAGCAACATACCAGCTTGCCACACCCCCCATAGCCGAGCATAAAACCAGCCCCTCCCTGACCACAATCCTTTGCTACACTCCACAACTGAAGGTCCCAACCCCAGAGAACAAAGGAGAGGCAAACCTGCACACAGCACCACCACAGCACACACACCACCTACACCACCCACAACACCCACAACACCCACACAACTGCACCACAGAACATCTGCACAGCACACACCATGGCACCACACAAAATGCCAAAATTCACTGATGCAGAGCTTGCAGTCATGGTAGATGAGATAATAAGAGTTGAACCACAACTCTATGGCAACATGGTCCAACACACCCCATTAGCCACAAGAACCCAAATGTGGGTGAGGATAGTCAATAAGGTCAATGCAGTAGGGACCACCCCCCGCAACAAGCAGGAAATACAGAAGCGGTGGCATGACCTGAAGACCGTGGTGAAGAGGAAGAGGGCCAAGAACCGTCAGCTGGCTGACGGGACTGGTGGAGGCACTCCCATCCCACCCAAACCATAGAGTCCGTGGGAGGAGAAGGTCCTTGGAATACTACATCCAGAGAGTCTTGAAGGAATCCGCGGGGGACTGGAAGCTGGTAAGTACAAACCAATGTATATCATCACATTGCCATGTACCGTCTTGCACAAATTCAAACCTACAACCCCTAGGCCAAAGGACATTCGTCTGACCCACAATACCCAAAACAGGTCACACAGATGTAACCACCACTCAACCTGAAAAAGCACAAAGCTAAACAAAACCAACTGGGATGCATGTGTACAGACAAAAAGCACTACAACACATACCAGGCCCCCATCTCCCACCCCTCAGCAGGATGGAGCACCACACCCAGAAGCATGTGTCAGCCATTGAACGCTCCCCCACCACCTAACAGGTAGGTAGCCATCTTCACAGGGATGGGGAATGTGTATCTGGAGGCAGCACTACAACTCCCAACAGGCCCCCTCTCCCACCCCTCAGCAGGATGGAGCACCCCACCCAGAAGCATGTGTCAGCCATTGAACGCTCCCCCACCACCTAACAGGTAGGTAGCCATCTTCACAGGGATGGGGAATGTGTATCTGGAGGCAGCACTACAACTCCCAACAGGCCCCCTCTCACATCCCCTCAGCAGGATGGAGCACCCCACCCAGAAGCATGTGTCAGCCATTGAACGCTCCCCCACCACCTAACAGGTAGGCAAGCCATCTTCACAGGGATGGGGAATGTGTATCTGGAGGCAGCACTAAAACTCCCAACAGGCCCCCTCTCCCACCCCTCAGCAGGATGGAGCACCCCACCCAGAAGCATGTGTCAGCCATTGAACGCTCCCCCACCACCTAACAGGTAGGTAGCCATCTTCACAGGGTTGGGGAATGTGTATCTGGAGGCAGCACTACAACTCCCAACAGGCCCCCCTCTCACACCCCTCAGCAGGTTGGAGCACCCCACCCAGAAGCATGTGTCAGCCATTGAACGCTCCCCCACCACCTAACAGGTAGGTAGCCATCTTCACAGGGATGGGGAATGTGTATCTGGAGGCAGCACTACAACTCCCAACAGGCCCCCCTCTCACACCCCTCAGCAGGATGGAGCACCACACCCAGAAGCATGTGTCAGCCATTGAACGCTCTCCCACCACCTAACAGGTAGGTAGCCATCTTCACAGGGTTGGGGAATGTGTATCTGGAGGCAGCACTACAACTCCCAACAGGCCCCCCTCTCACACCCCTCAGCAGGTTGGAGCACCCCACCCAGAAGCATGTGTCAGCCATTGAACGCTCCCCCACCACCTAACAGGTAGGTAGCCATCTTCACAGGGATGGGGAATGTGTATCTGGAGGCAGCACTACAACTCCCAACAGGCCCCCTCTCACACCCCTCAGCAGGATGGAGCACCACACCCAGAAGCATGTGTCAGCCATTGAACGCTCCCCCACCACCTAACAGGTAGGTAGCCATCTTCACAGGGTTGGGGAATGTGTATCTGGAGGCAGCACTACAACTCCCAACAGGCCCCCTCTCCCACCCCTCAGCAGGATGGAGCACCCCACCCAGAAGCATGTGTCAGCCATTGAACGCTCCCCCACCACCTAACAGGTAGGTAGTCATCTTCACAGGGTTGGGGAATGTGTATCTGGAGGCAGCACTACAACTCCCAACAGGCCCCCCTCACACCCCTCAGCAGGTTGGAGCACCACACCCAGAAGCATGTGTCAGCCATTGAACGCTCCCCCACCACCTAACAGGTAGGTAGCCATCTTCACAGGGTTGGGGAATGTGTATCTGGAGGCAGCACTACAACTCCCAACAGGCCCCCCTCCCCCACCCCTCAGCAGGATGGAGCACCCCACCCAGAAGCATGTGTCAACCATTGAACGCTCCCCCACCACCTAACAGGTAGGTAGCCATCTTCACAGGGTTGGGGAATGTGTATCTGGAGGCAGCACTACAACTCCCAACAGGCCCCCCTCACACCCCTCAGCAGGTTGGAGCACCCCACCCAGAAGCATGTGTCAGCCATTGAACGCTCCCCCACCACCTAACAGGTAGGTAGCCATCTTCACAGGGATGGGGAATGTGTATCTGGAGGCAGCACTACAACTCCCAACAGGCCCCCTCTCACACCCCTCAGCAGGTTGGGGCACCCCACCCAGAAGCATGTGTCTGTAAGTAAAAACCAAAGTGACACTGCACAGATAATCAGACAGTGCATGCACACCACCATCACTCAACAAAAGCATTGGGAGACATGACAACATGAGGCTCTATTTCACCCAAAAATAGAAAAGTAAAGCACAGCCATTGACAGGATGCAGACAGCTCAGCGTACGTAACTGTGACAGAAACAGAACTGTGACTCTCAACAAATATGTCCAAGCAAACGGGCCTCTGACATGTATCACCCAGACTTCCCTCTGTAGCGTACATGGGTGCTGATCATGAAGGACCATGGGAAAACCAAACTAGCATGGTCTGCTGTATAAAGAAATACAAGCACAGGACATGTCAACGGTATGCATGTGATGACAATGGCTAGTCCATGCACACAGGTAATGTCTGCCAGGCAGAGTGATCAGCAAAGATGCTGAACATCAACTTGTAGTCATGCCAGTTGTCAGATGACAACCTCACATTGAAATCACCAATACTAGACGTGTGGCATGCTAACCAATCACAGGTCACACCATTGTGAAATGATGAATGTAACTCCACTTCATGGCATGAGGCACATCACTGTGCAGACATACAATGTGTGAAAAAGGCAACTGTGTGTAGCATAACATGTAAATAAGAGACATCAAACACAGCAACCCTGAGGTGTGTAAGGCAATTACCATCTACTTCCTGTCCCACAGGTGACCAACAACTGACTGCAGAGGACGACAACCTCAACCAGCACAGCCAGTCACCAGCTCCCGAACATCTCCCCTCGGATGCAGACTCCCTGGATAATGAGGAGGAGGAGGACCAACCCGGACCATCTGGTGTGGCAGGGCATAATGTGTCCCAGGACCCCACAGCCCCACCACCCTCAGCAACAACATCAACGCAGAGCCCTGCTGCAACGACCTGTGCCACCACCACCACCTCCACCACCACTACCACTACCACTGCTGCCTGCAACACTCGCCCTGCTCCACAGGCCAACCAGACCACAACAACTGCGGAGGTACGGGAGAGTAGGCCGGTGCCCACAGGAGGGAGGCAACAGGGCCGTGACAGCAGGCCAGGTGTGAGGACAAGGCTGACCCAAAGGGAAGAAGACCCTGCCACAGAATCACTGGCACACATTCACAGAGTTGTGGGGGCCTATGAACACGCCCAGGGACAGTTGAGGCAGGCTCAGCAGGATGCCCGTGAGCAACAACAGATGCTGCGCTCAATTGACAACCGCATGGGTCAACTCGTGGCCTGCATGGGCCAAATCAGGGACCTCCTTGGCCAGCTAGTGGGGGTCCTCAGGGACAGGCATGCGGCACCGCCAACACCTACAGCTCCCTCCGTTGTGCCGCAGGATGACAGACCCCCACCCTCCCCTGCGTCCAGCGAGCATGGGGACTCATCAGACACCACTGGCCATGCACCTGTGTCCCCCCCTGCCAAAAGAGCAAGGGGCCGCCCGAAAAAATCATTGGGAGCATCCCGTGGCAAAGCACCTGGCAAAAGCCAGTCAAGTAGCCAGCCATGATGGCACCTCTGCACCCTGCTGTGTACCCTGCAGACTGTCCCCACACACAATGGCGTGGGAATGGCAAATGACTGTTGGACTGTGTTGCCATACTGATCTAGTGTATACTCTATTGTCTCATCTACCATCACTGACAAATCTGTTATTCACCATTCACAAATCTGTCAATATCCACATCTACATCACATGTATCCACTGTAAATAAACACTAATAACGCACCAATGTAGTTGTCACTGTTCCATGTTCATCACAGTATGTTAACTCACACCCATGATTACAATGTCACAGGAGCAGGGATACTCCGCAGGCAAGTAGCGGCTGAAGGGACCTAGGAAAACACAACAGAACATCAGTTGCTACTCAGGTGGTGGACTAACAACCATCACACAACACAGCACATCAAGGTACGACAATCTGCACATGTCACAAGGAGCAACTGTACCAACATAGACATCAAGTAGCTGTGTCAAAAGATCCCTTGCCATACACATCTGCAGCCAGCACTGACTCTGCAACATGCTGTAGTCACAAAACTCACATACACATATTCACCAAGCACAACATCATCAGACAACAGCCAGTATTGACATTGCCACTGACCATCAAGTGAAGTAGTTGTTGATGAGCTGCTGACGCTGTCCAACACCTTCCTCCTCTCCACTATCCTCGTCACTTGATGTTTGGGTGTTTGCAGGTGGGGGCTGTGGCTGGTCATCATCATCCTGGATCAAGGGGATCCCCTTCCGCACGGCCAGGTTGTGTAGCATGCAGCATGCTACCACTATCTGACACACCTTGACGGGTAAGTACTGCAGAGCCCCTCCGGTCTTGTCGAGGCATCGAAAACGCAATTTCAGGAGTCCAAATGTTCGCTCAATGACCCGACCTGTCCTCCCATGGGCATTGTTGTAGCGCACTTCAGCTGGTGTCCTGGGATTGCGAAGTGGACTCAGCAACCACGGTCCGTTGGGATATGTAGAGTCACCTAAGTGTGAAAGACACATACAGATTGAGTGTCTGACATGTGTCAGAGGACAGCATGGCACACAAACAGCACACAACTCGACCCTTTGTACTCACCCACAATCCATGCCCGCTCCGGCGCCAGATTGGCCATCAGCTGTGGTAAAATGCTGTTGCGCATTATGTGTGAATCGTGGGCTGATCCTGGAAACTTTGCACAGACGTGTGAGATGACCATATCTGCCTGGCACACCACCTGCACATTGATGGAATGATAATGTTTCCTATTTCGGTAAATATGCTCCCGTGCTTGGGGTGGAATCAGGGAAACATGTGTGCCATCTATTGCACCAACTACATTAGGAACGTGTCCAAGTGCATAAAATTCGCCCTTCACATCCGCCAACTCATGCCGCCTGGGGAAATGTATGAATTTGTCCCTGTGTTGCATCATAGCCAACAGGACATCACGTAGCACCATGCTGAATGTTGGTTGGGACATCCCCCTGCAATGCCCACAGTTTGCTGGAAGGATCCCGTAGCCACGAAATGTAGGAATGCCATCACCTTTGCCATTGGCGTGAGTGCTGTTGGGTATGTCCTGCGTGGAAGCAGGTGTGGCTCCAATAGTGCACAAAGTTCCAGGAGGTTTGTCCGATCCAGACGGAATCGCCTTATGATGTCGGTATCCTCCATGTTAGCCAGCAGGGTGAAGGTACGAAACACATTAGGTCGCCTCCTAGGTGAGATGAAAGGGGACACGTCATAGCAACATAAATTAGGATGTGCACAAATTCATAAAGTCTGTCCTGTCACGGCGCTAACATTGACTGTCATCCCTGAAAGCACACAGTGCAATTCAGTGTTGTCCCAACATGAGACAGATTAATTGTACAACTGTCATGGATGTGCACAGACAGTAGACACAATACGAACACTGTCTATGTGAATGCCAAGAGTCACATATCGAGCTGAGATGGACTCAGCCTTGGGTGTACATGACACAGGACATGTGTGAAGCAGAGACACTGCTGGCTTCCATGTTGCTGCTGTACCTGCCACACCTCCTTGGCCAATAATTGCAGGGGACACATCAACAACACAATGTGGATAGATCATTGGGATTGTCTTTGTACTCAGTGCCACTTCGAACACACTCAAATTCAATGACATTCACATCCCAAACCCATACATGTGCCAATGTCATCAGTACACAGGCCATATCTGCTGCTGACTTGAATACAAAGTCAGACAGTGACAGATGATGTCACGCCTGTGCAGAGTATGTGTACCACTGTAACAGGCCACCATTACCCCACTGCCCAATACTCTCTACAAGCACACAGATAGCCAATGTGGCACACATTAACAATAGATGAGGGACGTGATCAGCAGGGCCTGTATGCACCCTTAATCTTCCCCCATTTTGGACATTTACATGCAGCATCAAGGAGGGACTGCCCAAGGACACATGTGCACCACAACACATACCATGGTGATACACATCCAGCTGTTTCAAGACACAACAGTGCCACAACACATACATACAACACTACATGGACAATGCCAAGCCAGTATGCCAACAAGTCCACGCATGAACATACTGTATGCATGACATATGGACTACTGGCTCAGACACCTGACACCAGTGGATGTAATTTTACACCACATGTCCCAAAGGACATGCATCCTGACCCTCATTCCACACAGGCTGTCAGGCCCAACACAGCATACAATCAACATCCCACATCTAACAAACATGCTGGCTGTGCATGAGTAGTGGGACACTGGTACCTCACATTGACCAAATGTCGGAGTTGGATGAGTGTCACAGGCACAACAGTCAAGGTACATCTCACCTGTCTTGGGTGCCCACACCATCCTGATACACCAGCAGATGTGATCCACCCACACAGTGCTGGAATAGATGGTGAGCAAGGATGGCTAGCACCCCATAGCATGCACATACACTAGTGTTGGTGGCAACACACTGCACACGTGTGCCACTTGTGCTGACCATCCAACATTGCAGACAATTCCCGCTAATCAGTGCACACACATTGCACGGGCAAAACTGGACACCCATAGCCTGTGGACAAATGTTGCATACTATATTCCATACAGTTAGCACAATCCACAACCGTGCATGCAGTCCATCTGCCAACGCAACATTCCTGATGTGAACAATGGACATGCACTGGTGGCAGGTGAGTAGCACCGGAACACAGCACAACACTCAAAAACATAGTGTAGCTAAGCACCATTGTTGAAATGTACATGTCACTGATTCACATACAACAGTCCAAACAACATGAGCACAGACCTGACACTAACACATAGGTCCCTGTGGTTACAGGTGGCAGACATGTAGCAAAGACATCTGCTCTGGCCGTCTACCCAAGTGACAAACAATAATAATGCAACGGATGCCAGGTGTGGTGCTGAAGAACTCGTCATCCTTTAGCAGGTCGAGCCCCCCCTGTACATGTGAACATACACTGCAGGAGTTGCCAGTGTGTACAAAGACATAACATGTGGCATGTAATTGGTCTTAGCAATAACACAACAGGGTGACATCTGTTTCCAATGATGACAGTCATGCTGAATGAATGAGTTCATCTGGGTTTTCAGTGTAACACATGGGCTCAGGTGTGAGATAGTGGTCAGCATGGGTGGCAGATACGACATTGTGTGTAAATATTGATCAACATAATGGAGTACAGTGTTCCATTTGGTGTGAGACGTTACACAGTGGCTGACATTTGTGACAGGAGACCATATCAATGTTATCCAGTGCCATGTGCCACTGTACGTATCCACTGTGTGTAGTACAGTAATGACCATTGATCCACACACAACAAGAACTGTCCGTAGGTGCCTTAAACGTGCCCCATAAACACAATGACGCACAGAGTGTACGATGTGGTGCTGCATATTCCCCATAGCGGACGCACATACTGTCCGTGAATTGGGTGGCGGAGCATGCCAACCACCATTTGTACCTGTGTCGATGCCCACCACTGACGCAAGTGTGTCATGTGCTGCACATGACACATTGGTGTTAGTGATGGCCCTCCACATAGCTGCAGATGGCGTTTGTCATGCTTCACCAGCCACATCCCGGTCACCCATGTCACTCTATGGCAATCAAACAGCGGTAGCGCCGGCCAGGACCCCACGGTGTATCACCGCCATGAACCATGCCCTTGCAGCCAATGGGGACCGCTATCGCGGTGGCATGATGCAGATTCAAAAATCGCGGTAGGCGTGCTCCGCCCCCAGCGGATGCGGAGATAGGATGCATTTGTAAGATGCACCACCGCGGTAGCGCCGGCCAGGACCCCGCGGTGTGTCACCGCCATGAACCATGCCCTTGCAGCCAATGGGGACCGCTAGCGCGGTGGCATGATGCAGATTCAAAAATCGCAGTAGGCGTGCTCCGCCCCCAGCGGATGCGGAGATAGGATGCATTTGTAAGATACACCACCGCGGTAGCGCCGGCCAGGACCACGCGGTGTGTCACCGCCATGAACCATGCCCTTGCAGCCAATGGGGACCGCTAGCGCAGTGGCATGATGCAGATTCAAAAATCGTGGTAGGCGTGCTCCGCCCCCAGCGGAGATAGGATGCATTTGTAAGATGCACCACCGCGGTAGCGCCGGCCAGGACCACGCGGTGTGTCACCGCCATGAACCATGCCCTTGCAGCCAATGGGGACCGCTAGCGCGGTGGCATGATGCAGATTCAAAAATCGCGGTAGGCGTGCTCCGCCCCCAGCGGATGCGGAGATAGGATGCATTTGTAAGATGCACCACCGCGGTAGCGCCGGCCAGGACCACGCGGTGTGTCACCGCCATGAACCATGCCCTTGCAACCAATGGGGACCGCTAGCGCGGTGGCATGATGCAGATTCAAAAATCGCGGTAGGCGTGCTCCGCCCCCAGCGGATGCGGAGATAGGATGCATTTGTAAGATGCACCACCGCGGTAGCGCCGGCCAGGACCACGGGGTGTGTCACCGCCATGAACCATGCCCTTGCAGCCAATGGGGACCGCTAGCGCGGTGGCATGATGCAGATTCAAAAATCGCGGTAGGCGTGCTCCGCCCCCAGCGGATGCGGAGATAGGATGCATTTGTAAGATACACCACCGCGGTAGCGCCGGCCAGGACCACGCGGTGTGTCACCGCCATGAACCATGCCCTTGCAGCCAATGGGGACCGCTAGCGCAGTGGCATGATGCAGATTCAAAAATCGTGGTAGGCGTGCTCCGCCCCCAGCGGAGATAGGATGCATTTGTAAGATGCACCACCGCGGTAGCGCCGGCCAGGACCACGCGGTGTGTCACCGCCATGAACCATGCCCTTGCAGCCAATGGGGAGCCGCTAGCGCGGTGGCATGATGCAGATTCAAAAATCGCGGTAGGCGTGCTCCGCCCCCAGCGGATGCGGAGATAGGATGCATTTGTAAGATGCACCACCGCGGTAGCGCTGGCCAGGACCACGCGGTGTGTCACCGCCATGAACCATGCCCTTGCAACCAATGGGGACCGCTAGCGCGGTGGCATGTTGCAGATTCAAAAATCGCGGTAGGCGTGCTCCGCCCCCAGCGGATGCGGAGATAGGATGCATTTGTAAGATGCACCACCGCGGTAGCGCCGGCCAGGACCACGGGGTGTGTCACCGCCATGAACCATGCCCTTGCAGCCAATGGGGACCGCTAGCGCGGTGGCATGTTGCAGATTCAAAAATCGCGGTAGGCGTGCTCCGCCCCGCGGAGGCGGTCATTGGATGCTTTTGAAGAAGGCTGACCTGGAACACCAATGGCAGAAGACTATGACCACTGAAACGAGTCCAGGGCCCTATATATGTGTGGAAGGGAGCACCACATTTCCACTGCTCACAGAGCCTGCTGCCTGGGACCCCTCACCTGCTGCTGCCTCCAGGGACTGCTGCCTGGGACCCCTCACCTGCTGCTGCCTCCAGGGACTGCTGCCTGTGACCCCTCACCTGCTGCTGCCTCCAGGGACTGCTGCCTGTGACCCCTCACCTGCTGGGACCCCTCACCTGCTGCTGCCTCCAGGGACTGCTGCCTGAGACCCCTCACCTGCTGCTGCCTCCAGGGACTGCTGCTTGGGACCCCTCACCTGCTGCTGCCTCCAGGGACTGCTGCCTGAGACCCCTCACCTGCTGCTGCCTCCAGGGACTGCTGCCTGGGACCCCTCACCACCCACTGCCGCCGCTGACGTCTCATGTCCACAGTGATGGCTAGGACGGAGAAGATCCGTGCCAGTCCATTTACAAGCGAGGAGCTGGATGTCCTGGTGGACGAGGTGCTGACACAGTACCCACGGCTATATGGTGGCCCAAATGTTGTGGTAAGTCTCCAACAGTGGGGGTGTGAGTGCAAGGGGGCACACATGTAGTCGATCAGATGGTGTATGTGCCTGAGAGTGTGGGGTTGTGTAATGCACTGGCTGACATGCTGTTTCCTAGTTGTTAAGGGGGTGTATGCAACCCACACATTAAATGCATGGACATGAAGGGTGGATGGATATGTGTTGTGTACACATCCATATGGTGTGACAGCTATCTGGTGATGCATGTTTCTGGACAGTTATTGTTCATGTGACTGTTTGTGTGGGTCCTCGTTGTCCATCTCTGTGTGATTCTACCTGGCATGGACTGTCCACGCCCAATGTGACAAGGACACATTACTGACTGTACATAGTGTGATACGTGTGTGGTTGGCATGAGTGTACATCAATGACCCATATCTGCCGTGTGGAGATGAGTCTGTGTCATGCCACTGTTCAGAGAGAGAGGTTTTACCATGAGAGTGTGTCACTGATGTTTTCCCCCTCTTGTCTCCCACACCTGCAGCTCAAGGTACACCAGCGTAAGGCCGTGTGGAGGTCCATTGCAACCAAGGTGCGGGCTCTGGGAGTGTCAAACCGCCGGCGCACCCACTGCCACAAGAGGTGGGACGACATATCACGACTGGCAAAGAACGTTGCCGAGATGACACTGGGAATACTCCCTCGCAGTGGCAGGTTGTCACGACGCAGCTTGACACCACTGATGTGCCGCATCTTGGCTGTGACACAGCCTGAGCTGGACACACGTTTGAAGGAGCATCAACAGCAAGCTAGGGGTGAGTATTCTGTGAAGGTTGATTTTGTCTGTGAGTGGCTGCATGTGTACCAAGCCTGTACCTGCGCTGGTGTACGTGATGTGGTTACTGTGATGCAGTGGGTTGTAAGTGGCCCCTGTGCTGGATGTGGCAGTCACGGATATTACATACATGCACTTACTGATGTTTTTCCAATCCTGGGAATTTCAATGGCATTGTGGGTGGTGTGCTGCAGGCCTGGTCCATTGGTGTTAGTGTTTGTACGCTCCAACATGCATGATGTTGTGCTGTCTGCCCATCACATGGCTCAGCTGTGCCGTGTTTAGGTGTTTGTACGCACTGTTTGAGGTAGTGATGTGTGTCTGCATGGTGAGATTGCACGGGGTGGCCTGCAACATGTAGACTTTGTCATCCTCAGTGTTGCTTTGCTTGAATATGTTTGTCCTGTTGCTGTCACTTTGCTGACCCTACATGTCTCTCTGTTATGCAGCATCTCCCGTGGGCACGGAGGGACAGGGGACGGACACCAGTGGTGGTGAAACAAGCACAACAGCTGCACAGGATCCCAGTGACACAGATGTGACCAGCGCCTCGGAGGGGGATAGGAGTAAGCTGGAGGAATCACAGCCCGAGACGCAAAGTTCAACATCATCTGATGACGGCGGTGGTGCAGACATCTTGGAGGACACAGGGAACGGAGAGTCTGCTACATCTTCCAGCACACAGCGTGCAGTGCCCACCCTCCCAGCCACTTCCTCTGTTGCTACCCGTGTTCGCACCACAAAGAGGGGAAGAGTGTCCTTCATTCCAGGCACCGCTGCCCCTGCCCCTGTGCCCCCTGCTGCCATCAGTGCATAGTGTGTGGACCTTATGCGCCAGCTGTGTGTGGGGCAGACAGGGCTCCTCAATGCATTGTCAGACCACGACCGCAAATTGGCACAGGTGTTAGCTTTCATGGAGGGCATCCATTCAGACGTGGGTGGGCTGCACCGCACTGTCCAGACAATGTCCTCCACAATGGCGGCTGCACTTCAACTGGCTCAATCTCGTAGTCCAATTCCAGTCCCTTTGTCCACCCCCATGCCAGTGGCGACGTCTGACGACGGTGACCACGCTTCACACACCTCAACGTCACGATTCTGCACACGTAGCACACAGCAGCAGCAGCCCAAGCGGTCAAGGTCACAGACACCTTCCCCTACAAAGAGAAAAACAACCCCAGAGCGCAAAGGGAAGAGCCCGTCAGGCGTTGCAAAGGCACATGATTCAAGGAGGAAGTACTCAGGGTCACAAGCCTCAGAGCAATCCCCGGCCACAGACTCTGTGGTCCCAAAAACGTCTCGCAAAGGCATGCAGACACTCTCCATGCCCACTGTGAAGGTGGGGCCTGGCAAGGCTACACATAGTAAGGTATCCAAGGCTGTTTCACCAACTACCTCTACTCCCATTCCAAGTCCAGTGAAGCAGGGACAGGAGGGCACTGTAGGGGGCACACAGGGTAAAGAGGGGATGGAGGGGCAGAGGCAATGCCAGGCTAAGCGTCCTTCTGGATCCAGCACATCCCCAAAGGGAGGTCCAGCGTGTGCACCTGCGGCAGCCTTGGTGATGAGTGTGCCGTTTGTGTCCACATCACTTCCCATTGATACCAAGACAGGCAAGCCATTTAGAATCCCCAAGAAGTGGAAAGGCACCCCTCCACTGTCTCCCTCCCACACTGTGTCCCACGTCGGCCTGAGTCCACCTCCACGTGCCACTACACCACCTGGTCCAAGTAGCCCTCCAGCGTCCAAGGCCACTGATAGCTCTTCCTCAGCTGGGCGTCTCACTCCCCAGTCAAGTGGTCCAACTGTGCCCGACACACAGTCAGCTCCCAGTCAGACTGACAGCCAGGTCTGAATGTTGATCAATGTCACAGACCTGTCTCTCCCACACCGGTACCTGTGCTGCCCATCGTGACACACCAGACTGTGTTGCTGACCATGGCGGAGTTTGGTGACACACATTCCCTGTGCAGCTTCTCATTGACTCTGACAGCACCTTGGACTGGCCACTGGCCTTGCAGTTTGCCCCCTGCCTGTGCAGCTTCTCATTGTCTCTGTCAGCACCTTGGACTGGCCACTGGCCTTGCAGTTTGCCCCCTGCCTGTGCAGCTTCTCATTGTCTCTGTCAGCACCTTGGACTGGCCACTGGCCTTGCAGTTTGCCCCCTGCCTGTGCAGCTTCTCATTGACTCTGTCAGCACCTTGGACTGGCCACTGGCCTTGCAGTTTGCCCCCTGCCTGTGCAGCTTCTCATTGTCTCTGTCAGCACCTTGGACTGGCCACTGGCCTTGCAGTTTGCCCCCTGCCTGTGCAGCTTCTCATTGACTCTGTCAGCACCTTGGACTGGCCACTGGCCTTGCAGTTTGCCCCCTGCCTGTGCAGCTTCTCATTGTCTCTGTCAGCACCTTGGACTGGCCACTGGCCTTGCAGTTTGCCCCCTGCCTGTGCAGCTTCTCATTGACTCTGTCAGCACCTTGGACTGGCCACTGGCCTTGCAGTTTGCCCCCTGCCTGTGCAGCTTCTCATTGTCTCTGTCAGCACCTTGGACTGGCCACTGGCCTTGCAGTTTGCCCCCTGCCTGTGCAGCTTCTCATTGACTCTGTCAGCACCTTGGACTGGCCTCTGGCCTTGCAGTTTGCCCCCTGCCTGTGCAGCTTCTCATTGTCTCTGTCAGCACCTTGGACTGGCCACTGGCCTTGCAGTTTGCCCCCTGCCTGTGCAGCTTCTCATTGACTCTGTCAGCACCTTGGACTGGCCACTGGCCTTGCAGTTTGCCCCCTGCCTGTGCAGCTTCTCATTGTCTCTGTCAGCACCTTGGACTGGCCACTGGCCTTGCAGTTTGCCCCCTGCCTGTGCAGCTTCTCATTGTCTCTGTCAGCACCTTGGACTGGCCACTGGCCTTGCAGTTTGCCCCCTGCCTGTGCAGCTTCTCATTGTCTCTGTCAGCACCTTGGACTGGCCACTGGCCTTGCAGTTTGCCCCCTGCCTGTGCAGCTTCTCATTGTCTCTGTCAGCACCTTGGACTGGCCACTGGCCTTGCAGTTTGCCCCCTGCCTGTGCAGCTTCTCATGTTCAGGCTCTGCATCTTGTGCCTTGGTCCTGTCTGATATTGTTGCCTATCAGTGCTATTTGTGAATAAAAACAGTTGCTCATGTTGTCAGTTGTGTCATTGTCCTTACTGAATAAGGCTTTTCCTGTATGTCTCACATTTACTGGGCCACATGCTCTGTGTGCCACTTCAACTGTGCCACTGGCTTGTTTGACTTATCATTTATTTTACAGGGGTGACGGGGACTTCAGTTCTTCATGACTCGGATACTTGTGGGGTCATTGATGTTGTTTTCGGTGACATACCAGACTCATGTTCCTTCCTTGTTGCTGTTGGCTATGTTTTACTGCATCCTGGTATGTGGGCACTGCAAACACATAGAGGGGTCATATACACGGGATTGCAGGCAGGCTGACCAGGCTCAACATGTATGTGCGTTCTTGCTTTCATGTATGCCTAGCAGTGTAGATGTGTAGTCATGTTGTGATGGGCAGTCATCCTAGTCACAACGGTTACTTACATGGTGTGCATTTGGGTGGTCAAGGGTTGTACGGTGTGTTGGTTGTGGCTTTGTCGTGTGTGTTGATGTGTGTGTTACTGGCGTGTGACTCATGGCTGTGTGGGACTGTTGTGTGTTTGTGTGCACACACTGCTTGTTGTGCATTCAGTGCTGTGGGTGTATGTTGCCTTGTGCTGTCCTAGTGTACATCCCCTGATGTACTGCTGTGTTTGCTATGTGCTTTGTGGTGTTGTGCATCTGTTGTGTGTTTGATGTGTCTGTGTTGTTCTGTGATGGTGCACTTCTTGTCTGTGTTGTGGTATGTAGCCTATGCATTTTTCCTGACTGATGAGGTGGTGCACTCCTGTTGTGTGTGTGCTCCCATTGCCTTCCCCTAGTTTGGCTGCACAGGTGCTGTGTGTTATTTTTGTGGTTCTGTATGTGTTTCTGTTTTGAATTGTGTTTGCCATTTTTGTTTTGGTGCAGACGTTGGTACTGAAATCCCTGTGTGTGTGTGATGTTTGTGGATGCCCCCAGGGGGTTTGGTTGTTTGTCTGTATCTTGTCTGGACATTATGTAGGCCCTTCTGTGTGTCTGGCATTAGGGTTGTGTGCTGCAGATATGAGGGGGGTATGTTTGGGGACTCCTACTTGTGTTTGACAGTCATTGAGTGTGCCAATGTGCCCTGTGTGATACTCATGTGTACTTGCTGTTCACTGTTTGACTTGAGGTCCTTCCTTTCATCCATGTCCCTATACATGGGTTACCTTGCTGTCTCCCTGAGTTGTTGCACTGAGGTGACTGTTGTTTGACTTCACTCACTGTGCCAGCCATGTGCTTGGATGGGGTGTGGATGTTGTTCTGGGTTCCTTGTCCTGCATGTGTCTGTTCACCTGGTTGTTGGTTGTCTCTTTGCCCTCCCATTTGTGTGCACATCATTTTTGCTTTCCTCTATGTTGTGCTCCATTGCTGGTGGCATGTAGTCTGTGTATGTGGCTGTGTGTCGGTGTGGGGTATGTCTGTGTGAGTAGGCAGGGTGTTTGTCCAGTAGTCTGTATGTTCCTTGTGTGTATGTTAATTTTGTGCTTGTATTCTGCTTTCTTGCCATGTATGTGGTGTTGTGGTGTGTGTGTGTGTTTCCCTGGGCCTGTGCCTCTGTGCTGTGTGTTAATCTACACCCAATGCTGCTGTGTCTGTCTCCCTAGGTGTTAGTTGTGTGCTGCTGGGTGTGGATTTAGCTCGCTTGGTGTTGGACATGGGGGTGCACAGGGGGGGGGATTGGCATGTTTCTTGCTGTGTGCGGCGGAGCTGTGGGTGGTGGGTGGTGGTGGTGGCCTGTGGTCTTTCTGGCCTGTCCGTTGCTGTTCATGCATTCTGCTTTGTGCGATGGATTTCCCGCATACTCACCGCTGCGGTGTCGTCAGCAACACATTACATTATGTTCGCGGTACTTTGGTGGGCTTGATGCAGGGTGTGAATTGGTGCCAGCTGAGACATGTGTGGGTACACTGATGGATGTGTTCCTGTCCACACCAGTGTGTCTGGTGTGGCCAGGTGCCCTGTTTCAGCCCGTGGAATTTGTGTTCTGTTTTGTGTTGTATTGTAGTTTTTTTACGTACCTGCGGCGGCGTCCGCGGCGGGCGATGTTGGCCTGGTGATGTATCACGTACAGCACCGGGAGGACGTGTAGTGCTGGATCCATGGCGTCCGGCTCCGGGTGGAGGGCTCCGGAAGTCTCGTTTCACGCTCCGCTGTCGAGATTCCGCCGTGTCTGGAAGGGCGGTTTCCCCCCTGCGGTTCGACGGGTTGTTTGGCGCATCCTAATTTGTTGAGCGGACGGGACGTCATTCCGCACGGCGGTGAGTCTCCATTGGCTCCCACCGGCGCGGTGGCGGGCGCAATTTCATGGCGGTCGGAGTTGCACCGCGGAGGTCGGGAAATGGGGCATATTTGCCCTTCATAATATGGCGGCCGTGGGGACCACTGCTGGCGGGCGGTAAAAGGCATTTTTCCGCACCGCCGGCACCGCGGTACTGACACCGACCGCCATCGTAATCGGCCCCTTAGTTTGTCTCAGATAGATACACAGAATAAACAGGCTGGGCGTTTTCAATAAGAATTTATTGAACAGTTGTTATTCTAGTGTAGAATAGATGAGCTGCAACAACCATTAGACAGTAGCAGAGATATATGATTAGAAGTACTACGAAAGTAACCAGATGGTAAAGTTCTACCATCTTGCAGAAATCATGAATATATACAAGTACATAAAACACATGATAAAAAGTGCGTACTCCTACAATGCCTCCCTAACTAGATGTACCTAAATGTACCTAGCATCTGTGTAGGTGTTATGCCAAGAATCCCTCTAGGATCTAGTCAACCCCATTACCTGAGAATGAGAGAATATGGGACCCTGTCCTGGTCTCGAGTTGGACACCCCACGAGGGATGTTAGACCACTGCGAGCTGGAGTGTCTGCATGCAGGAACCTCAGCGTCTCTGGTCAGTGTGTCAGCCGGGAAGTATCGGTCTCCTCCTCCCTTCCAAGCAAGATGTGTTGTATATATACCCATTGGTCTCCCCAGGGGTCCTACCTTGCTGTGTTACTGTGTCGGCCTAAAGGATGACGTCGGGCCTGAACTTTATACAGAGATATTATACAGGAGATGTTAGTCCTGCTGTGCTTCCAAGAAGCCTCATGCATAATGTATGAGATTCGAACAAGGGGGAAACCCGCGTTCTGAATGCAGTGTTGTATCTAGGTAAAAGGTTAGTCCCTAAGAACCGTTATGTATGTAATGTAGAGAAGAATATAGGTGAAAGGTTGCAATGTTACCTGCGCCTATATAGGGTAGCTATATGGAATATAACACCCACTCCTCTTCTGACTGGACGACATATGTAACTTATTACCGTACTACTAGCCTAACTAGATATTGGTATGCACAAAGTTTAAAAACATCTTTTTAGCTAAAAATGTTTAAAACTTCTAAACAAATGTCTAAAAAATTTAAAACTGTCTTAAAAATATTTTTTTTTGCAAGCCATAGCTCTAAAGTGTCCTTATTTATAGTCCAAAGCACTATAAGCATTAGAAAGCCATGTATGCCCAATAAATGAAAGGAATGTAAATTTTTGTTTTGAGTTCCAAATTTGAGCTTGTTTTTAAAAAAAAGAGTGAATTTCTTCCAGCCCACGACGAGCCAACTGAGTCAAATGTTTATGTGTCCTGGCTGGTAGATACAACATTTTCGTTGCTTGCTTCCGCAGTAGACGGCCCCTGTAGCACCTCACAGAGTTTGTCAATTCAGCACAGATGATGTTCCACACTGTCCGCAGCCGGTGCTGGGGCAGCCTGTGCGCCGTCCAAAGCCTGGGTGTCAGAGGAAATCAAAAGTCTCTCGAGCGGCAGTTAAGGGCACAGACTTCTGTAAAAGCATGGCTTTCATTCTGCTTAGGGTATCAAACCATATTAAAGAAACATTCATAATGGCGCCTCCCTGTCTGTATGTGTCGGTGGAAACAATACTTGCATATAGCAAGTAATCCTGGAGCTCACGGTTACCAGATATGCGATGCCCGGGAACATTCCGCAGCAGCCTTGACTGTTCAGCATCAAGTAACTCCCATTTGAAAGTAGCCTGAATGCTGGAGTAATCACTACAGCTGGGGCACCCCTCAAATGGCAGGACAGGTTCGCTACAGAACCATTACAAGCCCCGTGCAGCATTATATCCTGGCATATGAGTGATCCTCTTAAAGCGTTCTCACAGTTTGTACCGCTAAGAAACACTTCTCCATCCCCACTCCAGCATCGAAATCTGTATGGTAAAACCCATGATTCCTTATTGTATTCCTTACCAATTTCTTCATATCTGCCTGCCTGCTTTTGTTCAAGGCAATACTGAAACTGAAAAGTAGTGACCAGTAGAGTTATGTGGCAATGGATTAGCCATTTTGTGGACAGTAATTCCGCCACTGTAAATGCTAATCTATCAAGTTTTTCGATATGCAGCATTGTATATTTTGCTCCCCTTTGTGCCATTTCCATCTGTTTATCTGTTAGATTGTATTCAGAAAACAGAGACGTATTGTTGATATAACTCCAAGGCACATAGCCTGCATGCAAAGATTGCAGCGTCCAGCTTAATAACATAATCGAACGCAATTGAGATTGCCCGTGTTGTAATATAGCCAAATCTTGTTCCAGTATGTCTATCGCAGAAGATACAATGTTGCCTAAGGAATATATCCTGGAGGTCAATGTAGTTAACCCATTGTCTACCACTGCTAGAGATTTTTCTAGATTTATACGGTCTATTTCACGTAATCTCTCTGCGGTCTCTTGTTGGGATTTTTTCCATATTTCATTGTAGACAGCATAAATGAAATGTTTCTGATGTGGCTTCCTGGGACCTAGTAAAAAATCCTTGAGGTCCACATCCTGTGACAGTAGGGATAAGTGTTGTTTCACCTTTGTGAGTGTTGAGGTTTTTAGCCAATCAAGGCACAACTTCCCAACACTGTAGGATGTCACTACCCCTGGATGTTCTCTCTGTACATAACGTGGATCTGGCCTATGGATAGCAAACCCTTCGGTTTTACCCATGAATCTCGCCTGACAACTATTAGTGTTTGTGGGCCAAATCAACCATTTCTTTTAATCGGGGTCTGATCTGTTGTATTGTATAATGTCATTCAACGTAATCTCTTTTTGTGATGTTATGTTACCCTCGGTGTGTGATGGAGTTGGCAGCCGAGGTGTGTTCAAGTCTTTATTCTTGGCTAGTCCTAGGCAAGACATCTGTTGCACTGTCTCATTCAAAAACATGATTTGTTGAGGGATAAGGCATGCTCTAAACAAAGCTTCTACTCCCTGTATTTGCCATTCTCTAGTACCCCAGACTGATTTTAAGTCTATGGTGTCTTTCCATTAGTCGAAACTGTCATAAGGTTTCTGCACATACACAGAGCTATGCACAGGAAAATGGGACCCCGGAATACAGTGGTTTGCCACCATATACCGTAGCACCCAAAAACCCCAACCCAACTAGCTTAGCATCCCATTTGCACCCAAGTACTAATGTTTGGACAACCCAGAACACGGTATCTTTATCTCAGGACTCGCAGAAGCAAGAACACTCTTTCGTCACTCACTCGTACTTGTCCACAAGGTGCGTAGGAAGAGACACTGGGTAGGTTAAAATGTTTATTCCAACTTACGTGCTCTAATGTACAGTACACGTGTCAGTACTAATAGCATAATGCATATGACTAATATAAGCAGCATGGTTACAATTCCATAGAATACAAACGGGGAAAGCATCTCAGAGCTCAGTGGATAAACGTATAAATAACATTACCACCCTCCCCTTGCAGTAAGATAGTTTATTATAATAATAGAAGACCTCTGGGCTTTGACTAGCGAACCCCCATACCTCAGTCTCTAGATGCAGAATTACATCAGCAGGACATCATAGCTCTTCTCACTGAAAAGGATTTCTCCAAGTGTACTAAGCGCTAGGAAACCGCAGTATTAAAAGCACACAAAATTCCTCATGGCAATTGCACCTAATGTTATGTCTGGGTGCGCGAGACTTGCCATATCAGGAAGAACCAAAATACATTGTTATGTGACCTTGTACATGTTTGTGCAGACCGAGCCCAAAAAGGTGAACAACAGAAAATGCAGACAGTGCAAAAGAACTTGGCACGAGCAAAGGGCGAGGGAGTCCCGGCTCAGTGTAACGTGCGCAAAGAAAAGCAGCATGGCAGCCAGGCCTAGGCCAACATAACAAGGCAGGTAACAATCCACAAGACACCCTCCCCTGGTCAGTCCAGCGGCCAGGACAGAGGTCCATCAGAGGAAAAACACAGCCGTTGGAGCACAGGGAGCGCCCAAACGGCGAAGGGCAGGTCAATCCATGAAAGTGTAAGTGCAGAGAAAAGCCATACCCTCCAAGAGTTCATCATTGGAATCGTCAAAAAACATAGATGCCATCCAATCCATGAGATCAAAAGAGCAGGAATGCTCCTCAACAAAGGGAGCATTCAGAAGCAATGCGGGACAGCTTGCGTGATAATTGAAACAGCTTCGTTGTAGGAGATCCTGGGCAGCCGCCCAGATATCCCATTGCGCCAAAATCCCCAGTGCAGCCGCACGCGCCATACAGCCAGCAACGGAACAGTCCTGCTCATGGGCCTCTAAGGGACCCATCAACTGAACAAAATCCGGAACAGACAATGACGAATTGGAGAGGCAATAATCCAGAGTCCAGGTGAAAGGACAGCGGACACAAGTCATCACAGGTTGCACGCAAGTGAAATACGCAAAGCGAAATGAAAGAGTATATGACACACTCAGTGTTGCCAATGGCAAGACACCAAAACCGGCCAACAGGCGCTCACGAAGCAGCTGGAGGCGTTCTGGATCGAGCAGGTCCCATCGGGGAGCAGCCATTGCGCAGAAAGCAAATTAAGAGCAAAACACCAGCCGCTAAAGCGAGGATCAATGGGAAACCGCCAAAGACACTGGAAAAAATAGAATGTATGAAAGCCGGGATGGCACCAAAAATAGTTTGGAAGGAGGACACCAAGCCCGACCCAACGACCTTAAAAAAGTGTACTAGGCCTTCAGTGTTAGATGCGTTAAAAATACGATGTATTAACTCCCCAAAATGTTGGGGGAGATTAGTGTTTAAAAGGGCCTGTATTTCACTGTGGGTACTCGCCACCTGGAGAATGAATGTCTCCCGGGCGGACGTGAGCATAACTTCCTCGTTTAATAATAGTGCCTTTATTCTGCTCAGTCTATTGAAATCTGCTTCCATGGTAGGGATGGAAGGCCAAATAGAGATATCAACCTTGCCATGAGGGGGAGGATAAAGCACATTTTTGCAGCAGACAACCCTGTGCGAAACTGTTACAATGTAAGGAATGCCAGCCTGCAGGCCACAACAGTTTTCGTTATTTAAAAGTAAATAACTACCATTGGAAAGGAGAGTGAAAGTAGGAGAAATAACAGGAGCAGGAATACCTTTCAGCACACAAGCAAGATTAGGAGCGGAAACGCTACATGAGCCATGCAATTTAATGTGTTTACAAATAAGCGAATGACCCATAGTCGAGTCGCAGTACTCCCCGTGAGAAAGACTTCCTTGCCGTCCCGAAGGCATTTATACATGAAAGGCAAGGACCAGAGTTCATGCAGGAAAGCACTGCCCAAGGGCCGGTAACGGCCCACAGGATAATGTTTCATGCACGAGTCAAATTCAAATAAGGAAAAAGGTAAAGCTATAACCCCATGGACTAGCCATACAGCAGAATCGAGTTCTGCAACAGAGAACGGCAAAGGATCCATCTTTTCGATATGTAATAGAGTGTAAGTTGCATCTTTCATGGACATAAATTGCTGTTTGTCAGTTAAGTTAAAAGGTAGAAACAAGGCAGAGGTGTTCAAAAATGCCAAGGAACTTTACCTAACTTGAGCGTTTGCAAAGTCCATGCAAACTGCATAACTGAACGCAATTGATTCTGACCATGATATAACACAGAAACATCATCTTGTACAATATCAACAACAGAGGACACAATATTCTCTAAAGTATAAATGCGAGAAGACAGGGTATTAATACTATTGTCAACAACAGCAAGCACCTTTTCCAAATTTGCTTGATCTATTTCCCGAAGACGGGAAGCAGCTTCCATTTGTGATAGCTTCCAGAGTTCATTATATGTTTCATAAATGAATCTCTTAGGTCGGGGACCACGAGGTCCCAAAACAAAGTCGGACAGATCAATATTGCCTGAAAGGAGGGACAAATGTTGTTTAACAGAATCAAGGGACGAATGTTGCAGCCATTGTTTGCATAATTTACCAACAGAATATGTAGTGACAGTACGGGAATCAGTAAATCTCGGATCAGGCCTATCCTGTGCGTAACTAGCTCCTGAGTCGTGAAAACGCATTTGACACGCATTTGATGATATAGGCCATACTAACCAGGGTGACTGAACCAGCTCAGAAACATTAAACAAATTATTTTGTAACATTGCCTGCAGGGACACGAGGGACAGATTGAATCGTGAGCTTTCATTGGGAAAACTCGACAGGGATGGTATGGATGGAGTATTCAATTGTTTAGTGGTTGCTAAGCCCCAACATGTAGTCTGATAGATGGAGACATTGAGGAACATAATTTGTGTAGGGATGAGGCAAGCACGGTGTAATGCCTCGGTTCCCTGTACCTGCCATGGCTTGGAGCCCCAAATAGATTTTAAATCCACTGTATTATCCCAGTACTCATAACCACCCACAGCTAGGGCACTTAGAAAGGAACCTGAATAAAGCAATTTGGTGTGTGTTAACATAATTTTCTGAATTGATGTGTTATTTAGTCTAAAATAATAGGATGCAGGGTTCGACCGATTAAAATCAGTGAAATAATTAAACTTATTTCGAAGAGTTTGAGAGCTACCTGGCAAGGGGTTTGGACAATGTTGCCATTGGGTATAGTTAACAGAACTACGCAGGGCACTGGGCTTATGGAGAAAATGATTACCCCAATGTTGGTAACAATACAAATCGGCATAATTAGCAGAATTCATATATAAATCTTCAGCATTAAAAGATGCATAATATTTTAAATCGGCAAACAATGCTTCAACGGCATGCACATCCCAATCATCAGAATGAATATTATTTTGTACTACATCACCCATTGAAACACGAAGGACATTAGGTACATTAATAATTTCCGTCGGACCATGGATTTGATAGTTCACTGCATCCCATACGATGCCATCAGCAACTGGGAAAGCTGAAATGTTCACAAATGTGTGGTCACGCTTCATGATGTGAGACGAGGAATGAGGAGCCAAAGTTCCAGAAACATAGTCTACAGCAGAGCGTTCAGGTAAATAGTGACCATTAATTAGTAGAAAAACACTGTGACAAAGCCAATGGACATGAACAAAAAATCAAGACAAGTACCAACCAGATGTATGTCCAGGGTGGAATCAAAAAATTGTCTCTAAACCAGGATACAAAAAGACTGAACTTGGATGGGACTTTTGAAGATGTGGAATCCGAATCAAAGGAATAACGAGTCGGGCCAAGTGGCGTCGTTGGTTGGTGTGCCACCGTTTCAGATGCAGGATAAGTATACTCGTCCTCGTCGATATTGGTGGAGAGTTGGGGATCAATTATAGTTTCAGGCAAAGTAGAGGATTCAGGCAAATCAACCATCTCAATTACAACATCAGCGATCGTTCGTGCAGATGGACTATGAACATATGTCCGATAAATGGCAGGACAAGAGACCGCCGGTGTGACACTATTCAGGATCGGCCAGGCGCTGTAGCTTGACATTTTCCACTGAGATGTATCTGTTCTCTTTGCGACCAGGAAGCGGTGGTAAAATGACTGTACGTGTTCCCTTCAAGCCCAGAACTGGAACCGGTGCACGAAAAGAGGGGCCGAATTCTTTTTGTTTTCAACCTTTTCTCGAACCAGTTCTCCAACCTTTGGAAGCCAGCCGGCTACCGGAATCTGCAACGCAGGATCTGTGGCTGAAGGCAAATGTGTAGTTGCAAGTTTGTCTCGGGCTTCTTGTAAGTCCTGTAACATAGCAGAATGGTTATCTACATCAAACTTGGCGGATTGCGCCGCGATGTCTGGACCCTCAAGGTCAGGCACAAACATTCTTATGCCAAAGAGCATTTCGTATGGGGTCCGCCCACCCAGAGGTCTTCTAGGGAGATTATTAAGTGCACGCTGAACGGTATACAAATGGGCCAGCCAGTTCCTGCCAGTACCTATAACCCTAGCTGTTAAGGATTGCTTTAAGTCACGGTTCATTCGTTCAACGATAGAGTTGCCCTCAGGCCTATACGGAGACGAAAATTTCACCCGCACCCCAAGCGAAGCCATTGCATCCTTGTAAGCCCTAGAGGCAAACGCTGGACCTTGGTCCGAATGGAAGGTGCCGCATGCGAAAATTCCCACAAAGACACGCAAATCCCTGATTACATTTCGGGCGTCAGCACTCCGTTGTGGCCAGACCCAGAGAAACCGTGTGCACGAGTCCACTGCCACTAAGATGTATTTATAGGCAGTGTCTGATGAGAATGGACCGCAGTGATCCAAGTAAACACACCCAAAGGGTCTGTTAGCAATGCAGAGCGGGGTTTGTGGTGGACGTGTTACCGTGGAAGGCTTAATCTGTTGACAAACGTCGCAAGAAAGCACAAAAGCACGAGTGTCTTTATATAACCCACGCCACCAATAACGCTGCTGCAAGATGGAAACCGTAGCTGACACACCTGCATGAGCCGAAGCCATGCCTTCGTGTGCAGCTGATATCAAGGCACTCCTGCGGTCCGCGTTGGGGATCAGCCGATCTCCAACGTCAGGTATAGTTACATAAGGAACCTGATCGGGACTTAATGTGTAAGAATACTTGGAAGGGAAACCTGTAGGGTAATTATTACCTTCCTTGGTTGCAGCAATAGCTGCTAATATAACAGGGTCTATTTTAGACATGGACCTGGTAACCGCTGCTACTGAACACGTGACTACTGCTGAACGGGCAGCTTCATCTGCCAGATCGTTACCAATAGCGTGTGCGCCCACCCGCTGATGGCCTAAGGTGTGAACCACCTGTGTGAGGGGCACACGTTGTTGCAATTCTGCCACTCGAACCCAAAGCATTTTATGCTTTATTGTGCTCCCTTTGCGTCCTTGTAGTCGTTTTTCGACCAAAAAACAGATTGTCATTGTAAGATTGTACACAGTAAAAAGAATCACATACAATAAGAGTGGTCTCATCCTGAGAAGCGAACTCAAGCGCAAGTAGCAATGCATGCAGCTCGGCCAATTGTGCGGTGCTATCTCCAAGTGTGCGAGTATGCACTACAGAGGATTTGAACTTTCCATCTACAAAGGAACCCGCAACAATAGCACATGCAGCTGAATAAGCGTGCTTGGACCCAGTGGCCGGTTGCGCCGAGCCATCTGTGTAGATCACACATTTGTAATCCTCAAGCGGCAATATAAACAGAGGAGGAGGATGAACGAATTCATACTGCAAGAACTCCTGAGTCTGAAGAGAAGAATCGAAAATAAAAGTGACGTCTGATGACGTCAAGGATGTAGCCCATTGTATCCAACGGGGATGCATTGCTTTTGAGTTCGGTACACTTGCCTTTGTTACTGCCTCTAGGGCAGGACAGGGTGTTACCACCAGAATTCGCTTTCCTGTGCCAGTGCGCGTTCTTTTAGAATCGCCATTTGCACTGCAGTTAGAACTTTTTCGACAGATGTAAAGCGCAATTCAGCGGAAGTGTACAGATGTGACTTGTATGCGATGGGTACTGTATCACCTTCATTAAAGGTTAAGTATGTGAATCCCACCGCCCCCGGAATTATTCTAATCACCAGGTTTGTGTGGTTATCACGAGTCAAAAGATATTTAGACTCCAAAGGTCTGTCTGCAAAGACTGCAGAATTGAGGTATGCTCAGGCAGCCAGCAAGACCTTGAATAAGTAGGTTGTATCAAAGCATACAAAGGCTTGATACGCTGGGCATATTCGGGAATGTAAGTACGCCCGAAATTCAGGAAACCCAGCAAAGACTGAAGTTTCTTCAGAGTATTTGGGGGGCACAAATGTGCACATTTTTCCAAGAAATGGGGGCTAAGCCCTTACCTTCGTTGTTGAGCTCATAGCCCAAGAACAGAACGGTAAATTCAGCAATGTGTGATTTTGCAAAGTTAAATTTGTAACCCTGCTCCGCAAATTCAAGAATAATGCGGTCCACACGGGACAAATGCTGAAATAATTCGTCGTCCGTCAGATAGATGTCATCTACGTACGAACATGCGTCTTGATCAATGTCATTTAACAAAGAAACAACACGGGCGCCGAATATACCCGGACTATTTTTGTAGCCCATGGGTAAACGCCGGAACTGGAATAATTTACCACCGGAAGTGAATGCGGTCCATTGACCACTCTCCGGGGCTAGGTTGTGCGTGTAGAAACCGTTTGAAAGGTCAAGTGTCGTTTTGTATTTTTTACGAACAAGACTGTCTACAAGCGCAGAACTGTGTGTATTTTGCACCGCAAAGTTCCGACAATGTGTATTTAAATGCCAGTAATCCAAAACTAAGCGGTACGTTCCATCGGGTTTAGAAACCACGAAAAGGGGATTGTTCATAGGTGATACGCATGGTTCAATTACTCCCTGATATTCCAACTGTGTCAGAATTTCGGAGACGGGGCCTTTTGCCTGCCGTTTGATGGGATATTGGGGTTGTGGCTGCGGTAGTGACCGCAAAGGTATTGCATGAGGAGGTGATTCTTCATCCCATCCCACATGGTTGCGGTATAACGCTGGTGCCAGGTACACAGCCCACTCAGCTGCAAGTGCTTCAGCTTTGTCTTTTGGGACATGCCGTGAAAAGCTTGGAAGGATTACCTCCTCTCCTTTATGTGCAGCTAAAACGAATGGGGGTGGCCAATCCACCTCTGCTAACAAAATGTCATATGAAGAGGTTAGATTTTCCCAAAAATCCCTTTTATTTCACGCGGTATATCACCTTCAATTTGGATGACTATGTTGTATAGTCTGTCAGGGGGTGCCACTCTCGTGTCAGCTGTCTCTACTGTAACAAATGTTTCAGTTGCTGTCGCCTCCATATGAGGACGTAGCGCCTCCCGCACTATGGTAACTTCCGCGGCGCTGTCTAGGAGGGTCACTGCCCACGTCCAATTCTGGAGTCTCGTTCTCACGGTCTGAGGCATATTTCGCTGTGACAGCGGCAACTTTTTTCTTCTGAAATTGCGGTCGAGGAAGATGAAAGTCTTCTGCTTTCCTCTGACTTGTTGTCGAGGTTGGTCTCGCTCCTGGGGAGCCTCTCGGCCCCTTCCTCTATCTTGCCGTCCTCCTCCACCAGCCTGTGACGACGTCTGGGCCTGTGAAGAACGAGGAGAACGCGTATCAGAGCTCTGAAACCTTTCTGGTGATTTAATCCTTGACCTATCACGTAAATCATAAGTACGTTCAGAAGAAACCGAAACTGGGGAAGCGCCTCTCGACCCCGGCTTCTTTTGTTGCTTACCCTGTTTTTTCTGTCTCCAACTCTTTTTAGTGAAGACCGGTTTATCATCTTTCTCAGATGCACTTTTTGTTTGTGTAACTTGTGTTTGCGATTGAGTTTGCATTTTTACAAAAGGCTTGTTGCCCAGGCTATTTCTTCCAATTGTTTTATAAGCCCGGGCAATAATTTTCGGTAATTCGCGGGGCCTGTCCAACTCTGGGACCAAAGCCAAAGCATTCGCTACTTGAAAGTTCATAGCATCGCCCTTGACATTTCCAAGGATCAGTTCAGCTACTACATCAAACACTCCCACTAGTCTCATCCCTAATTCCACAGCCGCTTCAGGGCCATGTTCATCCTGTACTTTTTTAATTACAGAGGGTAGAACCGTCATGGAAGGAGTTCCAAAACATTTTGAATAAACTGCTGCGAATACCTTACCCCAGTTTTCACATGATGTCAAATCGGGGATTATGTCTTTTGGCAAACTTATCGTGAGGATGCGGTGTTTATCTACTGGGGATGTATGGGGAAACACTGCTTCTATCTGATCGAACTTTTCTGCAAGCCAGTAAGGATAGTCGTCCTTATTCTGTGGACGTTTGCCCATCACAGAATTTACCATGACAGGACTTATAGTCACTCCAGCGGCTATAGCTGGTTGGCCTGCGACTACAGGAGCAGCTCCATGTAGACTACCTGTAACGTATGTCACTAGGGCTCGATGCACTCGTACCAACTCGGTATGCATAGTGCGCAGTTCCGCAAGCGGTAATGCCAGATAATTTGGATGCGGGGTATACCCGGCCAATACAGGCCAAGTGGCCCCCTGAATTGACAAGGGGCCTAAACGAACTGCGGTAGTTGGTTGTGGTAGGGCGCCATTAAACCAAACACGGTGCTGCCAAGCCGTGAGAGGTACTTCAAGAGTAGTATAGGGTCGATAGGCAGCAGGAATAGCGGTGGGTTTATATTCATGAAACAGCTTATCACCTGCATCCACCGCTTCAAAAGTGATCCAAGTGTAAAACACTTCAAAGTGATAAGCCGCATCGGCTTGAACCACAAAGACCAACTCGACCCCAGTATCGGGCACTCCATACACAGCTAAGTGGTCTCGGAGTGCTCTCGACTATGTGCAGCAATCGCCACACCAGCCATGACTAAACAGTTATATTTGACAACCTAACAGGGAGCACAAAAATGGGTCTGTTAACTAACCTTTTAATAACATCAAGCTTGAAAGAACCTATAAAACATTCAATATAGGAGGTATCACCGTCACATACGCCTCCGGAAGCGTACGCGAGGGGTTTGTGGACAAGCACAAGTACTACTCAAGCGTCTCGCAGATAAGCTGCCCCACGGTGGTCGCGCCATGTCATAAGGTTTCTGCACATACACAGAGCTATGCACAGGAAAATGGGACCCCGGAATACAGTGGTTTGCCACCATATACCGTAGCACCCAAAAACCCCAACCCAACTAGCTTAGCATCCCATTTGCACCCAAGTACTAATGTTTGGACAACCCAGAACACGGTATCTTTATCTCAGGACTCGCAGAAGCAAGAACACTCTTTCGTCACTCACTGCGTACTTGTCCACAAGGTGCGTAGGAAGAGACACTGGGTAGGTTAAAATGTTTATTCCAACTTACGTGCTCTAATGTACAGTACACGTGTCAGTACTAATAGCATAATGCATATGACTAATATAAGCAGCATGGTTACAATTCCATAGAATACGAACGGGGAAAGCATCTCAGAGCTCAGTGGATAAACGTATAAATAACATTACCACCCTCCCTTGCAGTAAGATAGTTTATTATAATAATAGAAGACCTCTGGGCTTTGACTAGCGAACCCCCATACCTCAGTCTCTAGATGCAGAATTACATCAGCAGGACATCATAGCTCTTCTCACTGAAAAGGATTTCTCCAAGTGTACTAAGCGCTAGGAAACCGCAGTATTAAAAGCACACAAAATTCCTCATGGCAATTGCACCTAATGTTATGTCTGGGTGCGCGAGACTGGCCATATCAGGAAGAACCAAAATACATTGTTATGTGACCTTGTACATGTTTGTGCAGACCGAGCCCAAAAAGGTGAACAACAGAAAATGCAGACAGTGCAAAAGAACTTGGCACGAGCAAAGGGCGAGGGAGTCCCGGCTCAGTGTAACGTGCGCAAAGAAAAGCAGCATGGCAGCCAGGCCTAGGCCAACATAACAAGGCAGGTAACAATCCACAAGACAAAACCTTGTTCAGATAACTGGGCAATAAAGGAAGCAGAGTTTGGTGTTTGTTAACATATTTTTCTGTGCTGATGTTGGTGCAACCTTATAATAATATAATGCTGGGTCAGACATATTAAACCCTGAAAAATATGGAAACTTTTGTGTAACTGTTTTTGAACTTGCTTTCGGCGGTGTTGGTGTTGGGAATGTGTTCACTTCCCACTGGTGGTAAGTGAACACATTTCTAGGATTAGCGGAAAGTGATGACCATAGTGTTGATAACAATACATTGTTTCGAAATCTGATGTGCTTTCCAATGTTTCACTATTAGAAAATGCAGCAGATTTTTCCAAATCAGACAACATGTTATTAACAGTTTCGAAATCCCAATCATCGGAAAATGTACTGGAGGTAATGATATCACTCAACGATATTTTAAATAAATGAGGAATTCTCAAAAGTTTGGTTGGACCAAATATATCGAAATCAACCTTGTCCCAAACTATACCATCAGTTATAGGAACTGCTGTAATGTTCACTGATTACAAGTCTCTTTGTTCTCGATGTGGTTTTAAAATTAAATTCCCTTTTGGGCTGCAGAGTTTTGTCGAAGGTATTTTCCATTAACAAGCATGCTAAAAACTATTACTAAGCCTAACCAGAAAAGAAAGAAAAGCATCCCGGTGATTACCCATAGTTCTACCCAAGGTGACACCAGGTAAGTCTTTTTAAGAAAGTTCAGAAAGTCTTTAACTTGCTGCTTGTGCGATTTTTGGGCTGGCATCGCTTCCGGTTCACTTGGATCCAAAGAAAACGTATCAAAGTTTATGAAGTAGCCAGAAGCAGTTCGATCAATTGTTGGTATTGCATCAGGATTTGCAAAAATCGTAGTTTGCTCTTGTTGAGGCATGTTGATGTAGACATCTGTATTTGGTCGAATTGAAATTTGTCTTGTATTTTGGTTCTGAATTTGAACTTCAGCGTCTGCTACTTTGGAGTCCACGTGGCCTACTACTCAGTATCGGCCACATAGTGTGGTTTGATTAGGTCGATTGAGATAAATCTTTTCCCCTTTTTTCCGGCAAGAGGCGGTAGAAGTACAGTTCTTGTTCCTTCAACTGCTAGGACCTGTACAGGCTTTCTGTATGATGGCCCAAATTCTTTCTTGTCCGCTATTTTCTCTCTGACCAGATCCCCGACTTTTGGGATCTAGACAGGTCTTGCTGTGACTGATTTGACTTCCCCAGTGGTGGTCTGCTTCATATGGACATTACTTTGTTGTGTCCTGGACTCACTTAGATCCTGTAAAACAGCCAAACAATCATGGATGTCAAAAGGCTTTTAATCCGCCACTGCGCCTTCACAATCAAGATCAGGTACCCACATTCTTGTCCCAAATAGGACCTCATATGGAGTGACACCCCCTAGAGAACTTCTTGGCATGTTATTCAATGCTCGCTGCACTCCATACAGATGTTTTACCCAACTCTCACCCGTGACTAATACTCTAGCCGTTAAAGATTGCTTTAAGTCTCGGTTTTTCCTCTCCATGACCGAATTTCCCTAGGGATGGTACGGAGAGGAGCACCGCAAAGCTACACCCAATCCTCGCATGACCTCCTTGTAAGCCCGAGAGCTAAACGCAGGGCCCTGGTCAGAATGTAATGTGCCAATTGCGTATGTCCCTATAAAGACTCGCAAATCTTTTATAACAGTTCGAGCGTCAGCCGAGCGTTGGGGCCACACCCATAGGAATCTTGAGCAGGAATCCACTGCAACCATGATATACCTGTAAGCCCCATCTCTTTGTAAGGGGTCACAGTGGTTCAAGTAGGCACACGCTAGTGGTTTGTCAGATATTAATAATGGTGTCTGTGCTTGACGTGTTACGGTGGAACCTTTCATCTGCTGGCATGGGTCGCATTTCAAGACTAAGGGGCCGATTCCGACTCAGGCCGGAAAACGTACCGACCGACTCGGTACTGGAATGTAGTCCGACCGACAGGTACCGGCGCCGTCCGATCCGCGTAGTACGATGCTATGCATGTGAATTACGACCGACTCGTACGGAACACAAGCCGAACGACCGAACCGCACGGAAAGCAGCCATCCGGCCGGAAAATCTACGCGAATCGAACCGACCGACACGCACCAGGAATGAACCCGACAGATACGTACCCGCGAACTCCGACCCGCGCAGTACGATGCAATGCGTGTAAAACCAGACCGAGTTGCACGGAGCTCGAGCCGTACGACCGACACGCATAGAAAACAGGGAGCCGAAGCAACCCAATACTCCGCGACCGACGCGTACGCCGCACATGAAACCCAGCAGAAAGACAGCGTGAAAGACTCAGAGAAGCTCGCACGAGACAACTGCAGCATCCGACTCGGTCAGAAGAACGTCTCCTACATGCCCAAGAAATACAAAGGAAAAAATACAAAAAAAAGGGCCAAACAAGCAATGACAAAGTCAATAAATACTGGGGGAAAAAAACATGGAACACAACACACCCACAACTCCACCCATATAAAGGCCACAAATCCCTACCATGATCCTTTGCAAATTCAACGGGCCTGCCAGCACAGAACACCATCAGACAGCAACCACAGACACACTCACAACTCATCCATCACACAAGCCACACACCATTAGCACTTCCCTAATAGCACCCTCACATACACCCAGCAAAACTGACACTCACCCACCATCACTTGCACACTCACACACACATCAATCCCCACCACCACCCATCACCATGCCCCCAAAGAAGAATCCAAAGTTCCTAGACAGTGAATTGGAAGTCCTGGTAGATGAAATCCTAAGAGTAGAGCCAAAGTTGTTTGGTACATTGGTCCAACAGACCCCCATGTCGCAGAAAACCAAGATGTGGGAGAGGATCGTCGACAGGGTGAACGCACAATCACCATTTTTGCGCACAAAGGAAGACATCCAGAACAGGTGGTATGACGTGTGCCGGAGGGTCAAGGACCTACTCAAGAAGGAATATGCCTTGAGTCATCGCACCGGCAGTGGCCCTCCTGCCAAACCAGTATACCTCAGGTCCTGGGAGGAGAAGGTGCGGGCCATCCTACCACCAGAGAGCGTACATGGACTATCAGACATCCCAGAGCCTGGTGAGTACACAACCAATGTACCCAATATTGTGTGACAATACACACACATCACTGTCAAGGGGATAGTGAAACCATGCACCGTTAGCAAAGCCACAGTAACCAAAAGATAATCATCCCAAGATGTGTATGCTAGTCAGACAAACACAATACCTGCCATCTCATAGTGATATGTAACTGTGTCATGACATGTAGAAACCTAACAACAAATAGAGCAAGGCAGTGGCACAAATCTAACCAACAAACACTGTCAGACATTTTGCCACCACTAGAACACCACCTCACAGGGAAGCTGACTGAAAGGAAGGAAATGTGTGTATGCTGGTGAAGTGAGTGTAGCCAATAGCATGATGGGAGTTGTAGTCACAAATATTGGTCACCCTCACAATTGGCCCATAAACACCACTCTGAACCATGCTCACATCACAGGGAGTGGAAAAGAACTGACAAGATGGCTGACACTGGGTACTGCTGTGGGGAGAACAAGCCCCTGCTGGGTGTTATGCTAAAAACAACAGCAGGACACCACTGCCTGACATCCTGAAAGCCAACTTGCACTCCCTGCAATGGAAGCACGTTCCATGGTGGGATATCTGTCTGGGTGGGAAGGAGGACTGACAGCTCTGACCATAGTTACCAGCAGCTTTTCTCACACACCCCCTTAACACAAACTCCACACAACTCACCTGGGAGAATGCATTGCCTCACACTCTAATTAAATATCCCACAAAGAACTACCACACTGGGTTATGCTGTGTGAAGCACAGGGACACTTTTGGGGCTTGTAGCCAAACAAACGCCAGGTCAACACTGTCAGCCATCCTGTCAGCACAGGCACACTACCCCATAGGGAAGCAGAGTCAAAAGGAAGGAAGTATGTGTAGGAGAGTAGGATCTGCTTCACATGGGTACCCCCACTTTTTGCTGATGCTTCACTGTTTTTCGACTTTAGTCTGGCTGGGGCCCTGCTAATCAGAACCCCAGCCTAGCTGCTTCCTCTCTAAAATGGTTTCCATGTGCCTTAGGCACATCTCTGATTGGAATCTGGAGTGCCCTTATAAGTCCCTAGTATATGGTATACTATGTACCCAGGGCATAGGTACCTCAGAGGCCTACCAGGGGCTGCAGGATGTATTGTGCCACCCCTGGAAGGCCATCCAAAATGACACCACAGGTCTGCTACTGCAGCCTGGGTAAGGTGGTGCATGCACCCCTTACAGTGGTATGGGCTACCTACAGTCGCGGTCCGTGTAGGAGTGCCGGCCGGGCGGTGACGTGGGGCGGGGGAGGGGCAGGGTGGCGGGTAGCAAAGTACGGATTACGGACCAATACAGGTAAGTAAACATTTAAATCAATAAAACGAATTTCGTTGCGCGCACTGCATCGCCAAATGCGATGCAGTGCGCGCAACGAAATTCGTGGCCTCCTGCTGCTGACTGAAACTCCAGCAGGGGAGGCCTGGACAATAGGTTTCCTGTCACAGGGAGGTGTAACCACCTCCCCAGACAGGATAGTGTGTATTGGGGCTGGGCGGGAGCACACTCTGGTGCTTTGAAGTCCTGCACTGGGGGCACATTTGGTGTCCCTGTTTGTATGCCAGTTCAAACCGGTTGCAGGGGCTACCTGCCCCTGCTCTGGCACGAAACTGGACAAAGGGAATGGGTGTAACCACCCCTCTTCCCAGACCCTCCCATAGGTGGGTCCCCAGAGTATGTCCAACCCCCTAACTTTGTATAAGTATGGGACCCCAGTCCTTAGGACTTTAGATTACCCTGGACGAAACTCTGAAGCCGAATCCTGGACCTTCGACACTCTACTTTACGATTAGAGGACTGAAGAATCTCCCTTGGGGTCAAGGAGTGACTCCCCTGCTTGGCAGGCACCTAAGAAGCAATTGCCCGGTCTGCATTGCTGAAACTTCTGCCGGACGCCGAAGTCTTTGCATCACCAGACGTGGATTTCCAGACTTCCCTTGAGGCTGCCCTGAGTCCCCAGCAAAGCTGAGGCCCGTAGCTGTCGTGGGTAACGTGGGACCGTGACCCCTGGATACCGAGTACTTTTGCAAGTGCATCCTCTTCCTTGTCTCCCACAAAGTTGTGCTTTGGGCTCCGAGTAGCCCCCACCTCCAGCACCAACTGCACCGAAGATCACTGGCCTCCACTCCACGAGTGTCCTGTGAGCCAGCTCCAAGTGCGTCCACTTGAGGCTCCTTCACGGTCGCTAGTCCATTGGCTAGTGGGCCCTCCCGAAGGCAACTCTTCTTCTGCTTGGGCTTTCCTGGTTGCTCCAGAGGTGCCCTGACTTACACTCGCTGGGTGAGTCCCCCAGATCTTGCTGGTCTGCAACATTGTCCTTTCTTTGTTTCTACGAGACTTGCCGTTGCCAAGGCTTGTTGGGTCCAATCCGGTCGCCGACACAGCAGCAATCGACAGACGTCATGGGACAGCTCGAATCCAGCTCCTGGTTGTCATCGACGCCTCCTGGACCTCGTGGCTGAAGAGTCAAGATGACTGTCAACCTACCTGAAGCACCCGACATCGGTGGGCATCTGCTCATCGCCTTCCTGGTCACTGTCTAGTGACCCAGACTCTGTCCCCTCTGCTTTCAGGTTCTTCAGATCTCCGATCCACCCTTGGATCCACCCGGACACTTTCGACTTGGCCGCCAGCAGCACTTTGCAGCAGATCGCCATTGAAAACGACGACGAAACCCGACCCCGAAAGACACCTATGCACCCGGCTCCCCTGGGTGAGGTAACTCGAGTACTCCGGTGCTCCCGTGGGTATTGACTCTAGAACGACCTAGTTCTAAAGGGGTTTGCTCCAAGTCCTCCTCTAAGTGTCCTTTTTCTTTAAAACTCCAACCGCGACATTCCCCATAGAAGTCAACGGCGGCTCGCGGCTGTGTTCTCACACTGCACGTGTCCCCCGTAGGTCCCCTGTGTCACTACCTTGGGTGGTTCCTTGGGGTCCAAGCATTTCTACAGGCTCTAGGCCTTGTGTCTAGCTCAGTCGTGGTTCTTATACCACTTTATTGGTATATGGTTTGGTACGCCCCTAGGGCTCAAACGTGTATTTGTGCTATTACTGTTGATATTCGACTCGTAACTTATGTACTTCGAACTCTAGCCTCATAAAGAGACTAGAGGGGTGTGTTTAAGATTAAATACATATATTTTACATATATACCTGGTATGGTCCTCTTTCATTTGGTCACTCAAGAGATTATAGACTGGTAAAACAAGCTGCTTTACATTCCTTCAAGACTTAGCCTGAAGGCTGCTCTCCATAGCTACCACTAGGATAGCTTTCAATAAAGGTTGTCTTTAACCTATCTCCAATAAGGGGTTGTTTGGACTGGTGCAAGGTGCCCACTATAATTAGTGGACAGCATATACCAGGCCAACTTCTCACAGTATGGGCATGCTGGGAAGGGGGGTGTAGGCAATAGCATGATGGGAGTGGTAGTCACAGCTCAACATCCCCCACCCGCATGGCCCGGCAAGCTCACACTGAAGCATGCACACCTCACAGGGAGTGAAAAGCCACTTCCAAGATGTCTGACAATGGTGCTCTGTTGTGGGGAGCACAAGGCCGTGCTGGGAACTGTGCACCAACAAACAACAGGACCACACTGTCAGCCATTTTGCCATTGCTGTCACACTCACACACAGTGAAGTCGACTCAAAAGGAAGGAAGTATGGGCATGCTGGGAAGGGGGGTGTAGGCAATAGCATGATGGGAGTGGTAGTCACAGCTCAACATCCCCCACTCGCATGGCCCGGCAAGCTCACACTGAAGCATGCACACCTCACAGGGAGTGAAAAGCCACTACAAAGATGTCTGACAATGGTGCTCTGTTGTGGGGAGCACAAGGCCCTGCTGGGAACTGTGCACCAACCAACAACAGGACACCACTGACTGACATCCTGAGAGTTAACCTGCACCCACTGCAAGGGTGGCATGCTTCATGGTGGGATAACTGGGCTGGGGGGAGAAGGAGGTCCGGATGTCAACCAAATACCACCAATGCTGGCCATACACACACCTACTCTGCAAAAACACATTGCACACGTGGGACCAGTCACTCCCTGTTAGAACTGGGGGTCTCTAGTTGGCAATGGTTTGCACCTTTGTCCAAATAGGGACCCTTGCTTCTAGTCAGGATAAGGGGGATACACTCCTAAAATAACCCCTGCTCACCCCCTGGTAGCTTGGCATGAGCAGACAGGCTTATCTCAGAGGCAGTGTGTAAAGCATTTGTGAACACATACAGTAATACAGTGAAAACACTACAGATGGACACCACACAGGTTGTATGTAAAAATAAGTAATCTGTATATAGACTTAACACAAGACCCAATAGCAAACATCCACAATACTGTAATCTAAAAAAAGACTTAAAATGATAGAGACAGTTCACGTTATCTTCAAAAATAGGATAGTCAATCAAATAAAGCTTGTAGAAACAAATAACTCCACTTGGAGTTATCACGACGTCGTGACCGGTGGAAATCCCAAAGTACGGCGCCGACCGCGAGGTGCACGGCGTCGGGCCCGGAGTCGAGCAGACCCACAAAGAACAGTACCTGGAATTCGATAAAAACAAAGACGGTGCACGGCGTCGGGGAGGTGATGCTTCGTTGGCGCCGGCGGCGTCGGTTCCTTACGACCCCAGGGGAGGTGATGTCTCGGTTCCTTACTGCAGCGCAGGTGAGGTGTCGGTTCCTTACTGTATCGGGGAGGTGACGTCACGGATGGCGGCGAGGCGTCGGTTCCTTACGATGGTGCGGCGTCGATGGATTCAGGGGTCACCCACGTTGAGGATCGGCTCCGCGATGATTAAGCCCTGGCGTCGGTGAAGTCGGGGCTGCGGTGCGAGTCGGGACGGTGCATCGTGAGCGTCATGAGCGGTGTCCTCGGCTCCGGTGCAGGCAGCGGCCTCGATGACGGCTTTGGAGTTGATGTCGCACGGCGTCGGCAGGCGTCGGGCCTATGGTGCAAGTCGGGGCGGTGCGTCGTGCTCTTCACGAGCGGTGCCCACGGCTTCGGTGTAGGTTACGGCATCGCTCGCCGGCGTCGGTGTTGCAATTTCCCTCTGTTAGCAGCTAAAACAGCAGTTCCAGATGCAGGCAAACAGAAGGGGTGAAGTCTTTGTGTCCCTGTGACTTCAGGCAGGAGGCAAGCTCAGTTCAAGCCCTTGGAGATTCTCTTCTTCAAGATGATAAGCACAGCAAAGTCTTTTTTCCTGTCCTTGGCAGAAAGCAACCACTGCAGGCCAACCCCAATCTGCAAAACAGCACAGGGGCAGTACTCCTCCTTCAGCTTCTCCGGGTCTTCTCCTTGGCAACAGGTTTCTTGATTTCCCAGAAGTGATCTAATTTCATGGGTTCTGGGCCCCAGTATTTATACACAGAAATCCTTTGTTCTCTGAAGGCAGAGAGGCCCATGCCTAGTCCAAACCAGTTCTGGTCAGTCTTGGAGCACTTTGTGTACATGACTCCTTCTTTCCTTTGAGAGTGAGGGGCAGAGCCATCAGAGCCCGGCAGGAGGTGGAGCCAGCATTGTGGAAGGCAGGCACAGCCCTATTCAGACCCAGGTGCAACTCCTCCCACCCATCCTCCTTCAGGCAGACCTATTCAGCCTAGTGCTGACTCACCCTGCCTCCTGGAATCCCCCAGCCCCTGTCACTCACAAACCCAGACATACAATACACAACCTGAGCAGAGGCAGCTGGTTGGTTAGGCAAGAAAATACCTACTTTCTAAAAGTGGTATTTTCAAACACAGAATGTTAAAACCAACTTCACTAAAAGATGTATTTTATCATTCTGAGTTCAGGCATACTAAATTCTTTTTTCTACCATGTTCCCTGGGTCAGTTAGGATTATAAGATGTTATAATCAAACTGCCCATTCTGGCCTATGGGGAACAGGTAGCCTTGCAATAGTGAAAAACGAAAATGGCTGTAATTCACTATTAGGACATGCCACACACACCAGGGCATGTCCTACCTTATACTTACAATGCACCCTGCTCTTGGGCCTACCTTAGGGGTGTCTGATATGAAGATAAGGGAAGGTTTAGGGACTGGCAAGTGGGTGCACTTGCCAAGTCAACATGGCAGTCACAGACTGCACACAGGCTCTGCAATGGCAGGCCTGAGACACACTTTACAAGCTGCTTCTGTGGGTGGCACAACCAGTGCTGCAAGCCCACCAGCAGCATTTGATTTACAAGCCCTGGGCACCCATGGTGCACTGTACTAGGGTCTGACAAGTAAATCAAATAACCCAATCATGGAGTCACTAATCAACACATCAATTTACAATAGGGAGAGCATATGCACTTTAGCACTGATCAGCAGTGGTAAAGTGCCCAGAGTCATAAAACCAACAAAAACAGGTCAGAGAAAATACAGGAGGAAGGCAAAAGTTCAGGGATGACCCTGCAAAAAGGGCCAAGTCCAACACAACCCCTTCCAGCCAAAACGCAGGGGAGACCAATCACTACCCTGATGGGCTTCCCTGCTTTGGGCGATAGAACCTGGACCCTGGCCCGCAACAGCAGGGGCATATTCCAGTTCTACGCCAATCTGAACCTATTTGGATCCCTCTGTCCATACTCTCAGGGTCCACTAAGCTAACCCATAGGGAACCCTTATCCTCACCTGTGGACACCATCTGTGCAGCACCTAACCTTAGCTTGCTCACAGGTGTGTCCCAACAGACAGACAGTAAGCCACAGTGGCCACTGACAATGGTCAGGGATGAGACCCAGGCCTTATGCCTCTCAGGGCTCTCAAACCTCTGTGGTGTCAGAGAGCGGGGGCAGTAGCCCCAGGTGCTTGGCACCCTTTGTCCACTCTCCCTCCTGTCAGGTCAGGTATGACATCCTGACACTGACCCACCAGCCCCGGGCCTGTACCCGGCGGCTGGACAGGAGACTGGGGTGGGCTTTCCCACACCCGGTCCTCCTCCTCCTTGGAGCTCTGTACCCTCCCACTTGGAGTGGTACCCCCTTCCAGAATTGTCAGGGTGCCTGTGGCAGGTGTCCTGCACAATTCGCCCACCAGTTCAGGGGTTCTATCCTGCAACTGGGCTTCCAGGTCAGGGGGGGCACCCTGAACCTGGCCCTCCAACCTAGGGTCTAAACCCTCCAGCTGAACCGGGGTCAGAGGCGAGGACTCCCTCCCTCTGCACCCCCTTCCAAAGTACTGCACCCTCCCATCAGGAGCGATACTCCCAGAAGGCAAACCGGTCAGGACACTGTTTACAGTTGTCCCACCTTCCAGGTCAGACAACACCTGAACCTGGCTTCCCAACCCAGGGACCAACCCCTGCGGTTGAACACTTGCCCGGCGCACGAGGACTTCATTGGGAGCACATATGCCCCCCCGAGGGTGACACACAACTCCTGTGTCGTGTGACAGTCTGCTTGGTGCAGATCTCCCGACCCCTGTCCATCTGACAGCGCGTGAAGATCCCCCAGGACAGAAGTGGTGTCACCATGGTCATTCACTGGTGACTCAGCCCTTCTGGCTGGCCCCTGACCCACTGATTCTTCCACTGGGGACTCTTTCCCCCTCTCACCCTTCAATCTGTACTTCTGCACCCTCCACTTAGGAGTGGCACTGCCAGACACCAGAACTGATGGAGGCCTGCTCACAGACACTTCCAGTTCACCAGACACTAGGGGATCCCCCTCAACGGGCGGCCCATCAGGACAGACTGGGCTCCCCACCTGGTGTTCCCTTAAAGAACCATCCAGTCCCTGAGACTGGGTTTCGGGCACCTGGGGACACGCAGCCCCACACTCACTCCGTCTCCTCTGCGACAGGACGTGAGCCCCTACACCCCTCCCACTACACCGGGCCCTAGCTGGGCTACTCTGAACCATTTCCACCACTCTGGGTTGGAAGATACCTGAGCCACTCCCCTTAGGGTCATTCCCCAATGCCTCTTCAGACCCTCTGGAATCCACCAAAAGGTCTGCCTCCCTGGTGAGCTCCCTGAGGTCAGAGAACTCACTCTCCAACAGGTGTTGGCATAGCTCTGGAAAACAGGGACTTACAATATGCTCTCCCACAATTGGATCACATAGCCCCCTATAAGGGTTAACCAAACTATCCTTCACCTCACCATCCAGTGCCTCGCACACGTACTCCACACCACTCTCCTGAGATTGGCAAGACAGTATCTGACTGTCTCTGTCACTCAACCCACACTCTTCTGGGCGGTCTCCACATTCACACACCAGGACTTTAACCATGGGGGAACCTCCCTCCCTGCTCCTCTCAGCTAGAGTCAGTGGAGTGTCCCTCCCAACACTAGGACCATGAACCCCTGCGCCAGTGCCCCAATCTACTTCCAGGACACTGCGCACCACTGGAGCTACCTCAGACCCTTGAACCTCCTTGTGTATGTTAACCCCCTCCAAGTCGGGCGCCACATCTCTGGGTGTGTGCACTACCCCCTCAGCACTCAATAATACAATTTTGCTGCCACCAGAGGGAGGAATCCCTAAGCTCCTGGCTTTGAACTCCAGCTCCCTCACCACTCTCTCATGCTCTAAAAGCATCTTCCTTTCTTCCATGGCCAACCTCTTACTTTCTAACTCCACTTTCTTGTGCTCAAGGCTATCATGGCTTCCCTGTTTCAGTTTGGCCATCTCCATTTCATGCATCCTGCTTTTCTCCCTGTCCTCCAGCTCCTCTGGAGACAGGCCCTTTTCAGAAACACTGCTGCCCTCCCTGGAAGGCACTCTCCTCCTGGGTAAGCCTAATGGCCCCTCAAGCTGCTCATCTAAATTCTCTGCCTCCTCCACAGGCTCCTCGGGCTGCCCACCGGCATTCCGTGCTTCCAACCAGGCCCTCAGCGCCTTTTGAAGCTCCTCCTTCCTGGTGAGGCCTCTCATAGAGATTTTAACCTTTTTACAAACGGCTTTGAGCTCTGGCACAGTGTAGGTATCAACCCTATCTTCTTCAAATTCAATATCTGCAGGTGCAATGGATCCTCTTTTGCTCATTGTGAAAATTGGCAGTTCTCAACAAAAATAAAGGTTCCAAGGAAAATAAGTCCTATCAAAATGTATGTGGTCGCGTATTGGTCTGCACTCACTAGTAGTGTACACCAATCACTGTATATGAATCACAAATGCAAGTCCAAATCCTCACCGCTGACCACCAATGTTAGAACTGGGGGTCTCTAGTTGGCAATGGTTTGCACCTTTGTCCAAATAGGGACCCTTGCTTCTAGTCAGGATAAGGGGGATACACTCCTAAAATAACCCCTGCTCACCCCCTGGTAGCTTGGCACGAGCAGACAGGCTTATCTCAGAGGCAGTGTGTAAAGCATTTGTGAACACATACAGTAATACAGTGAAAACACTACAGATGGACACCACACAGGTTGTATGTAAAAATAAGTAATCTTTATATAGACTTAACACAAGACCCAATAGCAAAAATCCACAATACTGTATTCTAAAAATAGACTTAAAATGATAGAGACAGTTCACGTTATCTTCAAAAATAGGATAGTCAATCAAATAAAGCTTGTAGCAACAAATAACTCCACTTGGAGTTATCACGACGTCGTGACCGGTGGAAATCCCAAAGTACGGCGCCGACCGCGAGGTGCGCAGCGTCGGGCCCGGAGTCGAGCAGACCCACAAAGAACAGTACCTGGAATTCGATGAAAACAAAGACGGTGCACGGCGTTGGGGAGGTGATGCTTCGTTGGCGCCGGCGGCGTCGGTTCCTTACGACCCCAGGGGAGGTGATGTCTCGGTTCCTTACTGCAGCGCAGGGGAGGTGAGGCGTCGGTTCCTTACTGTGTCGGGGAGGTGACGTCATGGATGGCGGCGAGGCATCGGTTCCTTACGATGGTGCGGCGTCGATGGATTCGGGGGTCACCCACGCCGAGGATCGGCTCCGCGATGATGAAGCCCTGGCGTCGGTGAAGTCGGGGCTTCGGTGCGAGTCGGGACGGTGCGTCGTTAGCGTCATGTGCGGTGTCCTCGGCTCCGGTGCAGGCAGCGGCCTCGATGACGGCTTCGGAGTCGATGCCGCACGGCATCGGCAGGCATCAGGCCTACGGTGCAAGTCGGGGCGGTGTGTTGTGCTCTTCACGAGCGGTGCCCACGGCTTCGGTGCAGGTTACGGCGTCGCTCGCCGGCATCGGTGTTGCAATTTCCCTCAGTTAGCAGCTAAAACAGCAGTTCCAGATGCAGGCAAACAGAAGGGGTGAAGTCTTTGTGTCCCTGTGACTTCAGGCAGGAGGCAAGCTCAGTTCAAGCCCTTGGAGATTCTCTTCTTCAAGATGATAAGCACACTGCAGGCCAACCCCAATCAGCAAAACAGCACAGGGGCAGTACTCCTCCTTCAGCTTCTCCGGTTCTTCTCCTTGGCAACAGGTTTCTTGATTTCCCAGAAGGGATCTAATTTCATGGGGTCTGGGCCCCAGTATTTATACACAGAAATCCTTTGTTCTCTGAAGGCAGAGAGGCCCATGCCTAGTCCAAACCAGTTCTGGTCAGTCTTGGAGCACTTTGTGTACATGACTCCTTCTTTCCTTTGAGAGTGAGGGGCAGAGCCATCAGACGCCTGGCAGGAGGTGGAGCCAGCATTGTGGAAGGCAGGCACAGCCCTATTCAGACCCAGGTGCAACTCCTCCCACCCATCCTCCTTCAGGCAGACCTATTCAGCCTAGTGCTGACTCACCCTGCCTCCTGGAATCCCCCAGCCCCTGTCACTCACAAACCCAGACATACAATACACAACCTGAGCAGAGGCAGCTGGATGGTTAGGCAAGAAAATACCTACTTTCTAAAAGTAGTATTTTCAAACACAGAATGTTAAAACCAACTTCACTAAAAGATGTATTTTATCATTCTGAGTTCAGGCATACTAAATTCGTTTTTCTACCATGTTCCCTGGGTCAGTTAGGATTATAAGGTGTAATAATCAAACTGCCCATTCTGGCCTATGGGGAACAGGTAGCCTTGCAATAGTGAAAAACGAAAATGGCTGTAATTCACTATTAGGACATGCCACACACACCAGGGCATGTCCTACCTTATACTTACAATGCACCCTGCCCTTGGGCCTACCTTAGGGGTGTCTGATATGAAGATAAGGGAAGGTTTAGGGACTGGCAAGGGGTGCACTTGCCAAGTCGACATGGCAGTCACAGACTGCACACAGGCTCGGCAATGGCAGGCCTGAGACACACTTTACAAGCTGCTTCTGTGGGTGGCACAACCAGTGCTGCAAGCCCACCAGCAGCATTTGATTTACAAGCCCTGGGCACCCATGGTGCACTGTACTAGGGTCTGACAAGTAAATCAAATAACCCAATCATGGAGTCACTAATCAACACATCAATTTACAATAGGGAGAGCATATGCACTTTAGCACTGATCAGCAGTGGTAAAGTGCCCAGAGTCATAAAACCAACAAAAACTGGTCAGAGAAAATACAGGAGGAAGGCAAAAAGTTCAGGGATGACCCTGCAAAAAGGGCCAAGTCCAACACTCCCAAAGTAAAAGCCCTGGCAAGATGGCTGACACATGGGCATGAGAAATGATGTGCCTGCAATTCACACCCATGCACTGGCCAACCCAAACACGTACACACTCACAGCCATTGCAACTCTATGTTTACACACACTGTCAGGGGATGCAGTGTCCATGGGTGCCCCTGGCCTGGCTGTGAAGGTGTGACTTGCAGATGACAACTGTGGAGAATCAGACAAACTACATAGCACAAAACACACAGGAAGTCACAGAGACATCATTGACAGGGGACACCTGACAGTGAATGCAATGGACACACCAATATACCGGACACTGAACCATGGTGTCAGTCACACAAGTTGCGGTTGTGATCTGCATTCCACTCCCACATCGTTCGGCAACATATGCATCCTTCAGACAACACACCACTCACTGTCATAGAGACTGTAGACACAAACACCAAGCTGGACTGCATTTGAGGAGACATGCTACTCACAGCAGCAGAACTGCAACACACACCACTGGCCATCACTGTCATGACAATGGAAAAGCCAGAGAGCTGCCGTGCCCAATCCTTATCACCATGGAGGACATTGACAAGATTAATCACGTTTGCACGTACAAAACTCAGCAACAACATCATTAGCTACGTTAACAACATCACTTGTATGAAATGAGACATGAACTAGGAACCCAGACAACAACACAGATACTCCCAAGAGATCCCAGGCATACCGGACTGTGACCATGTTGTCCAGACACACCAATGTGACGCACAAAGACTGGCAAAAACTGCCACCATACATGTCCCAATCTTGAAAGATATCCTAAGTGGAATTGCACGTATGTCCCTGTTAAAGGACAAATGTGGACAAGGATGACACACCTGTGTCAGGCACGTGATGGCCCTTGAGTAGCAATGGCCATGTACAGCCAATCAATATATGAGCTGGTCATGCACACACCTCAACATTCACATTGAAATGCTTCAGGTTGGCAGGACAATGTGCTACAACAATATCAACCTCTGGCTGTGACAACTTAGGACAATGCAATGTACAGGCACGCATCCAGATGTACAGTCACAACTGTCATGTGTTTGAACCATTGATGCCTGTAGAAACATAACATACATTGTGTGTCTCTTCCAAACACAGGTGATGATGGGGACACAGCAGCAGATGATGAGGAGTCCCTGTCCCAGGCTCCGGTGGCCCCTGAGCTCTCTGGTGTGGAACAGCCTCTGCCCTCCTCGGATGGCGAAGACCTACCTGGCCCCTCCAGTGTGAGTCGTCATGCAGCACCAGCAGGACCACCATCTGCACCCCCTGCACCCACTCCTCCAACATCTGCCAACACACAGACCACCCCCGCCGTTACGGACAGACCAAGGACACTGAATGACAACAGCACAGGGACCCCGGCCCCCCGGGAAGCAACGGACAACAACCCCAGTACCAACCCCCAAGGGGGCCTACGGTCACCTGTGCGTGCCACCACAGGTCCCGCACGTGTAGCCAGGGGTGGTGGGAGGGGTGGTAGGCAGAGGTCGCTGTTTGCAGAGGGGTCTGGACTGCATGGTACGCATTGCAGATGCGTACCAGAATAGCACCGGAGAGGTCAGCCAGGTAGTGGGGATCCTCAAGGACATTCAACAGCAGCAGGCTGCCCATCATGCCCGCTTGGACTCCCACATGTCCCGTGTGGAGACACACATGTCTGGCATGGAGTCCAAGTGGGACACATTGGAAGAACTGACAGCGGCGCAGAGGGACATATTGACATGCCTCCGCCAGATTAGCACCAACATGTCCACACCTCCCTGTGTGCCCACAACATCTGGTGCCGCAACAACTGCAACTGCCACAAGGAGGGAAGATGACTCTGGTGGAGAGTCCTCTGCACCGCAGCGGCCTGCACGTGAGTGTCCCCCCTGAAAGAAGAGGGGTCGTCCGAGGAAGGACAACTGAGAGGCAGATGGCCATGTACATCCCCCAGGAACCCAACACCTGTTCTGGAAATTCTCCTTTGTGTGCAAACTGTTCACCCTGTCGAATGCAACCCAACTCTCCCACATGACATGGGGAGTTTAAGTTGGACTAATGTATCAGATGACTGTGGACTTTACTCAGGACATTTCTGCTACCAACACTTCCAACTCATCTGGGAACTTTGGATTCCAATCCCAATGTACAGCACCCACCATCCTGTGCACTATCCTCACACATGTATGTAAATAAACTCACTAATACACCATACTTGCCTCTGTTGTGATTCCAACGTGGTATTTGGTCATGGAGATGATGATCTGCTAAATGACACTGTGCATGCTAACTGCTACAGCAATTCCAACACCGTCATGTGAGTCATGGCGACGTGACACATATGAGGGAGACACACCACTAGGGCAACACAACACATACACACCAGGGCCATCTGACTCATCGCCTACACTGATGTTGCCAGGAAATACAGTGGAATGCACAGACACCACACCTATTCAGAGTCTGTGTTAACAAGCCCACAGGTGCAGTAAGCAAATGTCAGTCAGATGTGTGACCACAGACAACGCACATCCCAAAGTGAAGCACAGGTTTATTACACATTTGCAACATGTTGTTTCCGCTACAGATGCAAGGTAATCCCACGTGGCAGTGGCCACACAGTCAACAAGTGTTGAAGAAATAAAGTCCAGGGGTGTGTGGCACATCACCTGTAGGGAAACGACTGCTTCCACCCTGGAAGTTGAATCATGGTGTCGGGGGATCACAGTTGACCAAACAACTCTGAAAGTACCCTGTGAAGGACAGACATGACACACAGTTAAAAGCACTGAAGAACAGGACAGAATTGCAATACTCATGCCCAATACATGTCACAAGATACCTACACAAAACCAAGTTAGCATGTCAACACTGTTGGGGAGTACAGACTACCTGTAAGGACACATCGCTGCACGCATCCAGTCAAGTAGCACATGGCCACACTCAAACAGCAACAGAGCACCACCAACACATATCATGCAAACTCAAATCATTGACATAACATCTCTGTATACTCACATTCAGCTGAAGAAGTTGGTGATGAGCTGTGTGCGGACATCACCCTCAACATCATCATCATCACTGGCATCGTGGCTAACCCTGGGCAAAGCACTACGCTACGCTCGCGTAGTTTGCGAAGTTTGCGCTACTTCGCACAACGCGAATTGCACGTAGCACAGTGCAAACACGCGTAGCGTAGTGCAGCGGTCATTTTTGCTTGCTCGCGGTCCTCAACGTCAAGTTGGCGACCGCGAGCAAGCAAAATGACATCCCGGCGAGATTCTCAACGCAGGGAGGTCAGGTTTCTCATTGCGAGTGGTCGCGTATGCTCGCGACCGCTCGCGATGAGAAACTACCAGTTCGCGTTGAGAAGCTGCAGCTCGAGTAAAAATCTACTCGAGCGGCAGTAAAAGACAGCTCGCACTGTGCAAGATGCCGTTTTCAATGATTGCACAGTGCGGACAAGCATCCGGCACTGTGCAATCATTGCGAACAGTGCACTACGCAGTTCGCGTAGTGCTATGCGTAGTTCGCGTAGTGCGAACTGCACTTTGCGTAGCTTCGCGTAGCGCTACTTCGCGAACTACGCCCAGGCTTAATCGTGGCCCAGGCCAGGATCCTCCACAGGTGGCGGATGTTGGTCATCGTCATCCAGGATGAGAGGCAACTCCTTCCGCACTGCCAGGTTGTGTAGCATGCAGCAGACGATGAAAATCTTGCACACCTTTGCAGTGGCATATGGGAGGGCCCCTCCTGTCTTGTCCAGGCAGCAAAAGTGGCTCTTCAGGACACCAAATGTCCGCTCGATCACTCTCCTGGTCCGACCATGTGCCTCATTGTAGCGCATCTGGGCTGGTGTCACAGGGTTCCTGAGGGGTGTCAGCAACCACAGCATGTTGGAGTATCCGGAATCACCTACATACAGACAATTGCACATTAGCTGAGTTGGAAAAGAGGGTGGAATACAACATTGCAGAACACACACAATGGTACAAAGTCAGTACACACCGACAAGCCAGGCACGCTGGTTCTGCATCTGTGACATCATCCTCGGGATGCGACTACTCCTCATCACGTAGGCATCGTGTGCAGAACCGGGGAAACGTGCACACACATGTGAGATGCTCATATCTGCAAGACATACCACCAGAGCATTGATAGAATGGAAAATGTTCCTGTTCCTGTATGCCTGCTCATGTGCCTGTGGTGGTACCAAAGCCACATGTGTCCCATCAATGGAGCTGATGACATGTGGCATCCTCCCCAGGGCATAGAAGTCACTCTTGACGTCAGTGAGTTGTTGACATTTAGGGAAATAGATGTACTGGTTCAAGTATGTTAACATTGCCTCCAAAACATTGCGTAGCACACGGCTGAACATGGTCTGTGACATCCCACCAGCAGACGCCACAGTGTGTTGAAAGGTACCGGTGGCAAAGAAGTGTAGGGCTGCCATCACCTTCACCTTGGGGGTCAGCGTTGTAGGGTATGGCCGGCCAGGTAGCAAATGTGGGGCCAACCACCCCGCAAATTCCTCAATCAGCGGCCTTTTGAAGCGGTACCATCGGATGCAGTCACGTTCCACCATGGTTGCAAGGTCAGGGAATGGTCTATGGACTGCTGGTGCCCTGCAGTACATAGGTGAACAAAGAAAGATTGTCAGTCACCCCACATATGTGGCATTGACCATACTCAATATCACATGATACATCATTATGAGACACAAGTACTTGATGTGTGTGCCGTTCTGTATGGACATATATGGCACCTACATGGCCATCATCTAACATCTCAGTTCAACATGTGTTGACAACAAGTTCCAGGTTGTGCTATGGGAACTCATTAGGCTGTGTCACAGTACCCATGTACTGCTGTCACGTTCCAAACACACACCACAGTGACAAGTGAGGACAGATGTGCCCCAGGCATCACAGCTCTTTGAGAGGTAGATTCCCAGGGACCCTGTATTGCCACATGGACACTGGCATGACATGGCGTATCATGTACACGCCAGTAAAACAACCATGATTCCCACAGGTAGTGGCCCCTGTTGCCTCTGCAGGACAGACATGGACGTCTGTGACACACACACGCACAACATCAAAGTCGATGCACAAACAACGTGGATGTGGAGACTGTCTCCCATTGTGCACATGGAATCAGAGACATCTGAAACACAACATGCACACAGACTGTGGAGGGCCATCACAATTGTGGCAATGGGTCACCCTGTGACGTACATACCATCCCACATTGGACTCAGGGTGTATGTGACATAACATACACATATACAACCTGGAAATGTGACCATGCCACATGCTCTGAACTGAACAGTTGCACATCACAGTGGTCATGTGCACAACACACAAAGGATTCTGTCCCCATGAACACGTGCACAGCCTGGGAGTGGCTGCCCCCAAGTGCCACCCAACAAACCACATGTTGACCCCCATACACACACAGGTAATGCAGCCTTACATGCCTTAGGATACAGTGTGGACAGGCTGTGGTGTTGTAGGTGTACCCCTGAATCCCTGGCAAGTAATTGTGGCTGGCATACGTTCACCTGTGACAACCATGGTGACATATGCGAGTGACTTGTACAGGGATGCGTCGTACAGCAATGGACCGATCCGTGCGCACGCATTGGCCATTGCATATGATGTTGACGGATGCGTGTTGTGTTTCGAAATACGCGTCGTACAGCTATGGACCGATCCGTGCGCATGCATTGGCCATTGCATATGATGTTGACGGATGCGTGTTTTGTGACGAAATATGCGTCGTACAGCAATGGAACGATCCGTGCGAACGCATTGGCCATTGCATATGATGTTGACGGATGCGTGTTGTGTAACGAAATATGCGTCGTACAGCAATGGACCGATCCGTGCGCATGCATTGGCTATTGCATATGATGTTGACGGATGCGTGTTGTGTGACGTAATACGCGTCGTACAGCAATGGAACGATCCGTGCGCACGCATTGGCTATGGACTGACATGATAACGGATGCGTATTCGAAGCTTTTACGAGTCGGATGCAGTGAATTCAGTTGGCCACCCACAACAATGTTGCAAATTCATGGGTGTCATCAAGTTGAAATTTTGAAGGATGCTGTAGGCGTGTATAAGTGGTGCAATTCCATGGATTGGCCAGATTCAGAAGATGCAAACGACTTGGACCTATCACTTTGGACACATGGGACAGTATCTGCCTCTGCAGCACACATATAATGTTGGCTGTTCCCCTGAGAGCTCACTTGCCTGCACTACATGCTCCAGGACGACATCTGCCACCACCACTGCTGCTGTCTCTGCATCCTCTGGCTACTGCAATGGCACGTACAGTGGAGAGAGCCCCAGCCTTCAGCACTGAGGAGAACCAGGCCCTGCTGGACAGCCTCCTTCCACAGTACAGCAAGCTGTATGGGAAACCAGGGGAGCAGGTGAGTGTGCTGTCCACTGCCATACCAATTGTGCATGTTGTCTGACTAGCAAGACTTACAGTGTGTACACCAGTGGCTAGCATGCTCAGTGAGTAGTTGTCACCCCCCAAAGTGTGTAGTTACATGCACTGAACAGGTATAGTGCAGTAACAGTGCATTCCAACAAGGTTTTACTTCCCAGGCAATGATACCATTTAGTAACTGCTGGACAACTGTTCATAGCCATAGTTGCACTACCTGTGTACATCATATGCCCCTGTGATTGAGACATGTATATCCAACTGTGTGATGCACGGATATGCTGCATGTGTAGTAATGGCCTTTTCACTTTGTCATCCTCACAGGTTGATGCCCACCAGAAGCAGGAGATCTGGCTGACCATCGCCCGGGCAGTACGATCTGTGGGGGTCTACAGGCGCAGGATCCGCAACTGCCAGAAGAGGTGGCAGGACCTTCGTGGCTGGACCCGGAGGATCGCAAGGGTCCAGCTGAAGCTGTCGCCTCCTCGCAGGAGGGGCGGACACTGGACCCTGACCCCCCACATGCTCCAGATTCTGGTGGTGGTCTTCCCTGACCTGGATGGGCAGCTGAAGGCCAGACAGCAGCAAGGAGGGGGTAAGTGCTAGCCTTTTCTTGGTACTATGACTAACATGCTCTATGCACTCCTTTAGCCTGGTTCCACTTCCACAGTACGACTGTCTTGTCGTCCTGGGCTCATGTCCCTCACTTGTGTCATGCCCCCTCCTCATCTGATACACAGGTGTGGCCCTTACAGTCTGTGACTTAGGTCACTTGGGTACTGTGTACTTGCAGTTACCTGTGGTTCAAGTTGGGGACAGCATCAGTTACAGGAACTTTGTTGTGGGCTGCATGGGTGGTACAATTGCTCACACAATGCCTGTGATCTGACATGTACTCTGGGTATGGCTTTAATATGTGTTCCAATTGCTGCTCTGACTCTCCACATGTCTGGGGTATGTGCCACACACCCATGCTGCAGCAGAGACCAAGGTAGGAGCCTCGGAAGTATGTACATCATGTGTGTGACACATGCATAGCCACCTGCCTAGTGTTCAGGGTAATACCATGTTGCACATGGACCAGGAGTGTAATGCCTACTCCGGACATCGAAGGCACTCTGTTCTCCCACTCCTGTGTGTCAGCATACATATTGGGCATTGTGAAGAGTGCACTCAGGTGTCTGCCTCTGTGTCACCGTGGTGTGGCCTTGCTTTTTGGACTCCTGGAGTGTTTAACAATTTGGGGTGGCCAGCCATCTGAGTTGTGACTATAGGATCTGCACATTGGTTAATGCATAGGTCTCTGATCCCTTGACTGTACACAATGGTGTATGAAACATTGAGGTGCAGGCAGCTTTGGTTCATTCTCATCAGACGGTGAAGTGCTCATGTGTATGGATTTGTGTTTGCAGTCACTCAAATGTCTCATTTGAATGACGTGGGATCATCTTAGTCCTCATGATGTGGGTGGCCAGGGGTGCACATGTGCACCTGTCAGCTTCAGGGCTTGCATTCCCAAAACTTTCATGATTGTGACACAGTGCAGACTGGTGTTGTGTGTATGCACTTCCCCTGTGACAGGAGACAGTTATGACTGACTTGCCAGACAGGCCTGTGCCATGACATTCAACTTGCAAAGGGTGATCCAGCAGTAGTGTGATATGTCCTGCATGCACACCATTGTCGCATTGTCTATCAGGACATGAGGACATCATTGTGTCTGGTGATGGAACCAAAACCCGCATATCGACAGAGACTCTGCCCATCACTTTTCCTGACACATGTACTGAGTCAGTGGCAGGAGATGGCATGTGTTTGGAGTGACACATTTCCATATGTTCTCTTGGATGTCCAACAACTGTGTATGTGGTGCATGTGTGCACATATAATTAGTCGCATACAACAGGCACCAGACAGATGGGTGCATGGACAGGTAGGATATGAGTGGCATGAATGACTGTCAGGCAGACAATGGGCTTCTTCAATCAGTGTCAGCACTTATTGCAATGTCTAGCAAATGATGGCAGGGCTTGCTCTGTGATGTGCTGTACTTACTGTGGTGTGTGTGGTCAGTACAGGTGACTGATGTTGCTCTGTTTATCCTGATTGTTTGCAGATACATCCACGGCCACAGGAGGAGACAGCTCCACGGACCAAGAGGAGCGGCAGAGCCAGACTGGGTCCACTGCAGAGGAGACCGAGGGACCCAGTGGCACGGAGGGTGAGGAGAGCCACACTGAGGAGACCTCAGCTACGTCCACCTCGGCTGAGGAACACAGCACTTCCAGTGAGGACTCCCTTGTGGAGGCGGGTGTCAGCAGACCACAGACAAAATCGAGCAAGTCTGTCCCCGCCACCACCACCATCTCCACCCTCCCATCTGCTCCCATCCCACATGTCCGTGGAGGCTCCCGTGTAGGGGAGCGTGTCTCCCTCATGCCAGGCACCGCACCCCCTGCCTCTGTCTCCCCTGCTGCCCTGAGTGTGGAGTCTGTGGACTTGCTGAAACAGATCCATGTAGGGCAGACATCAATGCTGAGTGTCCTCCATGCACACACGGGTCTGGTGACACAACTGGTGTCATTCACGGAGGGCATGTCATCTGGCATGTCTGCCCTACAGCGGACCAATCAGTCCATGGCCTCCTCACTGATGGCAGCAGTGTCCCTCCTGCAACAGTCCCTCACCCCTCCTACCTCTGCCCCATCCACAATCCCCTTCTTGATTCTCAAGACCTTTTGTCACAGCTCCATTCTTCACGTTGGCAATTTAAGCCATATGAAAACAGGCATGTTATTTATAATGTCCTGAGGATGATCCCATTATTCCTTTAAGGGATCGAAATGCCGTCGACACCTTGTACACCATATACACCCTTTGAAAATGTTCTAATTTCTATGTAATGGTGTCTCATGTATTATCTGTTTGTTCTATTAGAAATGTGCTTGAAACAAACAATTTCCTTTGCCTGAACCCCTTACTTTATGTTGTACGTCTTTCTTGCTAAGTTGGATGCAGGCTTGTGTCCCACTTAAACTGTTCCATGTTTATTGTCTGTAAACATTATTTGACTGCATATTAAATATCTGTCCAGCTGGACAGATGTCTACAATATAGTACTGATTGGGTCTATATTTATTGATTTATAACTTATTTTCTGTCTGGGGACCACTGTCTTTAGAAATAGTTCAATTACCCAAAGGTCCCTGACCAATTGTATTTGGGTCTCCTTGTTTTTTTTCATAGCACCATCCCCAGCACCCTACCTGTCCCAAGCACACACACACCGGCACAGGCACGCACCAGCACAGACACAAGCAGCACACAGACACACGCCAAAATCCAGATGCACACGCACGCACAGTCAGGGGACTGATACCTCACTCACAGGAGATGGGGCCCAGACACACACACACGCATCCACGAGCACTCCGCAGTCCTCAGATACCTCTCCTTCCAAAACCCCTTCCCTTGCCTCACCTGCAACCCCCCCTCCCAGAAGCTCTTCCTCTGTGAGCTTGGCCTCTTCCCCACAGATCCATCTGACCCAATGTACAGGCGGAAGAGGCCACCACCACACACAGAGGGGAGTGCCCCTCACACCCGGACACCATCCCCCAGGCACAGGCAGACTGAGGACCCCATTAGGAAGTCCCTCCGGACCAGGAAGGGCAAGACCCCACCACCACCACCACGCAGCTCCACCACACAGTCTCTCTCCTCCATCCCCCAGGCCACCACTCCACAGGTTCCCCCGCCACACCCTGCCCCAGGTTCCCCCACACACCAATACTGCATCCCCAAACTGCTTAGGCCCTCCCCCCCACCACTTGCTCTTCTACCCCCAACCCAGACGCTCGGCCTGTTTGTGCCACTGGTGTGGAGACCGGGTCCCCCCTGTCCTGCCCACCTCATCTGCCCCCTTCCACTCCCTTGGAGTTATGCACTGCAGTGGAGTCCACTACCACCCCGTCTGACTTGGGCACTGCAGTGGGGACCCAGTCCACTCCATCTGACCGGCCCACTGCAGTGGTGCCAGCACCCACACCATCTGACTTGTGCCCTACAGTGGTGCTGGCCCCCACTGAGTCAGACACCTCCACTGCAGTTGCCGGTGACACTCCTGCACCCACCACCCCTTCACTGCCTCCTTCTGGCATCCCCTGATCCTGTCCCTGCGGTGCCTGGCCTGCCCCTTGTATGCCCCTCCGAGGGGATGTCCCCTGTCCGTACCAGTGCAGGCAAGCAATGGGTGAGAAGTTGTCACATGTCACCCTGTTCGGACTGTGAATGTGGACTGGCCATTGGCCTTAGTTTCTTTTGGACTTCCAATTTTTCATTCACATTGGCTGAATAAAGCGTCTTTTTGTTTACTAGTGGTTTTGCTTTTGTTGTACATGATGTAGATGAGTATCATCATGCATTTGCTGTTATAATAGTGTTCAGATCAGGAAAATGAAGTGTTGCTGTGATGGACTCCATGTGGTCCATGGGATATGTGTCCTAATCTAGTCTGGATCCATAGCATCCTTTGCTGCAGTCTGAGGGTGTAATGTTCAGCATTTGACACAGGGATGTACGTTTTGCATTTGTAATTTAACATCTGTGGCTTACACTCATGCACATCTGGTGGGCTTACCACTGTTCAATGTTTCTATTTCCCTGACTGTGTGCCCATCTCCACTGGACATGCAGTTTAGCACATCAATGTTGAAGGACTCATCTGTGTATACAGAGCAACTTGCTTGACACGTGTTTTGGGTATATGCAGATGACTGAAGTGACACTCCCGTACACAGGCTGATGTGAGCAGAGCCTTCAGTGTGTTGTAATTGTTGACTCACTGACCGAGTGTTCTGCTAACATGTTTGAGTCGTGCACAGACAAGGTTTGGCACAGCGGACCTTCCACAGGAGTGTAGTGCCCTCATGGCAGTGTGTAATCCCGTGACATTGCCTGGGCCCGTGTTGTGTGTTGTGTAAGCATGTGTGTGTGTGTTCCCTTCCCTTTTCCTACACAGGCTGTGTCCCTACGGATGTTCCTGTTTGTGATGCTTGCTGAGTTGTCCTGTGTTCATCCAGCATCTTGGACCTGGTTTCTCCGTGATGTGGGTGCATGGCAAACTAATGTTCATCAGGTTGTCATCCCTAGTTGTCTTTGTTGTCAGGGCTGGGGATGTGGGCAAACGCAGATGGGACACAGTCAGGATTCCCCTTGGCACTAGTTGGTTACACAAGTCATGTAATTTACAGTTTGTGGTAGCTTTCAGTAATTGTGACACGTTGTGTGTGTGACTGCTGCCACTCCTCAGGGTCAGAGCTGCAATGTTGGAAGTTGTCTACGTGTGTTCTTTGTGGGTCACCTTGGCTTCTTCATTGGTGTGTGACTGTGGCCGGGATCCCATTGATTGGGGTGGATTTCACGTCATGCCCATGTACCGCGTACTGTGCAGTGTGTCAGACATTCACGAGTCTTGTTGACTGGCCAGGTGTGATGGGTTTCTGCACCTTAGTTCCCACAACCACCCCTGGGATTGTCATGGGTGCATGTGCAATGTCACCAGTCCATGTGAGCTTCACTGCTGCACATTGGTGGAGATCAAGGTGTATGGTGTTGAGTGTGTGCAAATGTGAGTTGTTGCACGGCTAGACCCCTACCTCCATATTGGCCTTGGCTGACAGGCCGTGCTGATTGATTTGTGCTTGTGTAGGTGTGATGGTAGTTTGTTGCTCAGGACACATGGCTGTGGTTCACAGTGTGAACGACATCTACCTTTGTCATCACAGCGGGATTATCATGCAGGCTAGTGTCACCACAATGTGGGGTCCCTGGGGGTAGTGCTGTGGTGGGTCTGTCTCTTGCTGTGTTAGTTGCTGTTCCTACAAGCTTGTGTGACATGTGTAATTTGGGCTCCCTCTCATCTAACAATGCCTGATTGCCCACATAGGGAATCCGAACCATGAGTTACTTTTGTATGGCACTGTATACACATCTGTGTAATTGGAATTCAGGCCTCCTCATGTGTTGTGTGGTTGCCTGGGGACACTGGCACACCCCCATCACCTGTTGTGTTTGATATGCAGTGTGAGGCTGCCTGTTTGTGTTTGTGCATCTGCACCACTGCATTGGCATATCTTTAGTGTGCCATTGCCTGTATGTTGTTTGGAGGATTTCCCATGCTGTCCCTGGGACTCCTAGGTCATCAATCAGTACAATAATCATGGTTTGTATGTCCCATTGCTACCATGGTATGGTATTTGTTCACCTCACATATACAGTCTCCACAGGATATCTACATTTGTGTGTCCATTAGTGCAGATATGTGGGTCTGCATTATGATGGTCACTTCTGGCATTGTGTAATTGATAAATGGAGACAATGTCAGTCCCCATGGGTGATGTTTGGCTGCACATGGCCAAAGGTATGTTTTATTTGCACTGCACTGTTTGCCTCACCCAATCTATGTTGCTATGGGACACAACCACTACTTTGCCACTGATGTGTTTGTTGTTCTGTGACCAGGAATCATCCATGCTGTTTGGCAGTTGCAGCTTTTTCCATGACAACACTTACCTTTTGGTCACTGTGATGATGGGGGTTTAGACCCCATTGCCACAATGTTCAAAATGTGCTTCAGCTATGGACCCCACACTTACCTTTTGGTCACTGTGATGATGGGGGTTTAGACCCCATTCCCACAGTGGTCATGGTCTGCTTGCATTGTGAAGGCCACACACATTTTTGTGTGACACATGTGATAGGGGGTCACATTGTATGTTCAATGTCATGTTCAGTGTTGTAGGCATTTGACACAGACTACACACTCTTGTCATGATGTTGGGGGATGTCTTTTGCTGACATTCCTTATGTTGGAGTATGCTGGTTGTGTCATGCATTACCCGTCCTATGAGTGGGGATGGTAGTAGTGGTTGGCATCCAGCCCCCATGAGTAGGGGTGGTGGTAGTGGTAGGCATCCATCCCCTATGAGTGGGGATGGTAGTAGTGCTAGGCATCCATCCCCCATGAGTAGGGGTGGTGGTAGTGGTAGGCATCCAGGCCCCCATGAGTAGGGGTGGTGGTAGTGACAGGCATCCAGCCCCCCATGAGTAGGGGTGGTGGTAGTGGTAGGCATCCAGGCCCCCATGAGTAGGGGTGGTGGTAGTGACAGGCATCCAGCCCCCATGAGTAGGGGTGGTGGTAGTGGTAGGCATCCAGCTCCCCATGAGTAGGGGTGGTGGTAGTGGTAGGCATCCAGGCCCCCATGAGTAGGGGTGGTGGTAGTGGTAGGCATCCAGGCCCCCATGAGTAGGGGTGATGGTAGTGACAGGCATCCGGCCCCCCATGAGTAGGGGGGGTGGTAGTGGTAGGCATCTATCCCCCTATGAGTGGGGATGGTAGTAGTGACAGGCATCCAGCCCCCCATGAGTAGGGGTGGTGGTAGTGGTAGGCATCAATCCCCCTATGAGTGGGGGTGGTGGTAGTGACAGGCATCCAGCCCCCCATGAGTAGGGGTGGTGGTAGTGGTAGGCATCCATCCCCCCATGAGTAGGGGTGGTGGTAGTGGTAGGCATCCAGGCCCCCATGAGTAGGGGTGGTGGTAGCGACAGGCATCCAGCCTCCCATGAGTAGGGGTGGTAGTAGTGGTAGGCATCCAGCCCCCCATGAGTAGGGGTGGTGGTAGTGGTAGGCATCCAGGCCCCCATGAGTAGAGGTGGTGGTAGTGGTAGGCATCCAGCCCCCCATGAGTAGGGGTGGTGGTAGTGGTAGGCATCCAGGCTCCCATGAGTAGGGGTGGTGGTAGTGACAGGCATCCAGCCCCCCATGAGTAGGGGTGGTGGTAGTGGTAGGCATCCAGGCCCCCATGAGTAGGGGTGGTGGTAGTGGTAGGCATCCAGGCCCCCATGAGTAGGGGTGGTGGTAGTGGTAGGCATCCAGCCCCCCATGAGTAGGGGTGGTGGTAGTGGTAGGCATCCAGGCCCCCATGAGTAGGGGTGGTGGTAGTGACAGGCATCCAGCCCCCCATGAGTAGGGGTGGTGGTAGTGGTAGGTATCCATCCCCCTATGAGTGGGGATGGTAGTAGTGACAGGCATCCAGCCCCCCATGAGTAGGGGTAGTGGTAGTGGTAGTGGTAGGCATCAATCCCCCTATGAGTGGGGATGGTGGTAGTGACAGGCATCCAGCCCCCCATGAGTAGGGGTGGTGGTAGTGGTAGGCATCCATCCCCCATGAGTAGGGGTGGTGGTAGTGGTAGGCATCCAGGCCCCCATGAGTAGGGGTGGTGGTAGTGACAGGCATCCAGCCCCCCATGAGTAGGGGTGGTGGTAATGGTAGGCATCCAGCCCCCATGAGTAGGGGTGGTGGTAGTGGTAGGCATCCAGGCCTCCATGAGTAGGGGTGGTGGTAGTGGTAGGCATCCAGCCCCCCATGAGTAGGGGTGGTGGTAGTGGTAGGCATCCAGACCCCATGAGTAGGGGTGGTGGTAGTGACAGGCATCCAGCCCCCCATGAGTAGGGGTGGTGGTAGTGGTAGGCATCAATCCCTCTATGAGTGGGGATGGTAGTAGTGACATGCATCCAGCCCCCCATGAGTAGGGGTGGTGGTAGTGGTAGGCATCCATCCCCCTATGAGTGGGGATGGTAGTAGTGACAGGCATCCAGCCCCCCATGAGTAGGGGTGGTGGTAGTGGTAGGCTTCCATCCCCCTATGAGTGGGGATGGTAGTAGTGACAGGCATCCAAACCCCCATGAGTAGGGGTGGTGGTAGGCATCCATCCCCCTGAGTGGGGATGGTAGTAGTGACAGGCATCCAGGCCCCCATGAGTAGGGGTGGTGGTAGTGACAGGCATCCAGGCCCCCATGAGTAGGGGTGGTGGTAGTGACAGGCATCCAGCCCCCCATGAGTAGGGGTGGTGGTAGTGACAGGCATCCAGCCCCCCATGAGTAGGGGTGGTGGTAGTGGTAGGCATCCAGGCCCCCGTGAGTAGGGGTGGTGGTAGTGACAGGCATCCAGCCCCCCATGAGTAGGGGTGGTGGTAGTGATAGGCATCCAGGCCCCCATGAGTAGGGGTGGTGGTAGTGACAGGCATCCAGCCCCCCATGAGTAGGGGTGGTGGTAGTGGTAGCCATCAGGCCCCTATGGGTGTGTATGGCATTGGTGATAGCCATCCCGCCCCTATGGTTCTGCTGTTGCTAGTGTACATCATTTCTGCATCCCTATGTGTGTGTGACATATGTCGGGTACGTGTCGTTTGTTTGTGTAGTGGGTGTCTGACTTACCGTCTGCGCCGTACGCGTCCGTACCGGTTCCGGTAATAGATGTACAGTATTGGTAGGACCTGCGCGATGGGATTCATGGTTGGTTCGTCTCGTTCGGGTTTCTCGTGGCTTCGACTCGTACTCGTAGCTGGCTTGTTCGTTCGTAGCCGTGGATCGTCTTGTGGCGCGAATCGGAGCTTATGTGCAGCTCTCCCGGATGCTCTGACGTGCCGGACGTAGCGACCAGTTCGGCGCGTACGGAGTGCGCATCGTACTAGGCCGGCCGGAAGGTGCTGTGTATTTACTTCCGTGCGACTCGAATCGGCGTTTACGGATCCAGCTCGGTCTGGGAACTGGAGCTGGAATGGGAACGTACGGCTCGCTCAGAATTTTAGCAGTAATGCGCATCGTACTTGCTCGCTCGGACGACTGTTCGAATCGTTCGGGAAAAACGCGTTTGGCTCGTATTTTTTCTGGACGAATCGTATTCGGTGCGCTTCCGGCCGAGATCGGAATCAACACCATAGTCTTTAGTCTGCTTAGTTAACCCAGGCCACCAAAAGCGTTGTTTCAATAAAGAAACAGTCACCGTAACTCCTGCATGTGCAGAACCTATCCCTTCGTGTGCTGCTAGAATTAAACCTAACCTACGATCCATGTTTGGAATTACTCTATCCCCCACTCCAGGAATCAGAGCAAATGAAATGTTATTGGCATCTAACTTGTAGGAATACTTGAGTGGAAACCTTTTTGGTACTGCTTTGCTGTTTTTGCGTGAAGCAATGACAGCCACCATAATCTCACCGTCTTTTCTCGTTTTAGAACAAGTGATTGCAGCTACGGAAGCCGTGCATACAGCCCCCTTTGCGGCTTCATCAGCCAATGAATTCCCTTCAACGTGAACGCCATCACGCTGATGACTCAGTGTATGTATCACGTGAGCTCTCGGTAGTTCGGCTTTCAACTCCACTACCTGTTCCCATAGCATTTTATGCTTAATTGTGCCACCTTTTGCATCTTTGAACCCGTTTTGAACCCAGTGCTGCAAATATTCATTATATAACTTTACACAGTAAAATGAATCACACATGATTAGTGTGGGGAATTCTCGATCCGTATTTACCAGTGCCAGTATCAAGGCTTTTAACTCTGCCAGCTGTGCCGTGCAGTCTCCTAGAGATTGCGTTTTTGTGCAACTTGGGTGGAACTTTCCATCCGGCATGCGACCTTTAACGATTGCGCATGCCGCGCTATATTGTTGCTTACTTCCTATGGCCGGTTGAGCAGATTCGTCAGTGTAAATTATATATTCATACTGATCTAGAGGCATTATTTCGTTTGGTAGAGGATATTCTTGTTCGTATTGCAGAAATGCTTGTGCCTTTAAATTTGGGTCGTACTTGTATTCCACATCTGTTGCAGTGAGAGAATTAGCCCATTGTATCCATCTCGGATGTAAGGCTTTGGCGTTAGGAACGCTTGCCTTTGTCGCAGCCTCTAAGGCTGGAACCGGAGTCACTACTATTATTCTTTTCCCCTGAGCCAGTGCTCTTTCTCACAATACAGCAGTTTGTACTGCTGTCAGAATCTTTTCTGTAGATGCGAAGCGCATCTCAGCATTTGTGTACAAATGTGATTTATATGCAATTGGTACCGTTTCACCTTCACTATATGTTAGATAGGTGTACTCAGATTGACCCGCAACTATACGGATCACCGGGTTGCGTACGTTTACGCGTGTCTGTAAGTGTTTGGAAGCTATCATGTCAGCTTGTAAGGAACGAAGTGTATCTGTGTGTTCCTGTGTCCATTGTTTTACTGAAAAATCAGGTTTTATTAAATCTAGAAAGGTTTTACTCTTTCTGCGTAATCTAAAATATATGTTCTACCAAAATTTAGGAATACCAGGATTGATTGTAAATTTTTCAGTGATTTTGGAGGTTGAAGCAGCACGCACTTTTCTAAAAAAAATTGTCCGCCAGACTTTTCCCTTCACTTGAAAGTAGGCCTGGGCGGTAAATTCCGTTCCGCTCGCGGAATTTGCGGAATTTGGGTAATTTCGCGTTCCGCGGAGAACGCGGAATTACCAAAAATTCCACGGCTTCGTGGAATTTTTTGCTTGGTGGCGCTTTTAAAATGCGTGTTCGCGAGATATTTCTCCCCGAGCACGCAAACAGCGTTCGCAAACAGGAAAAAAGCATCGCGAACGGGAGGAACAAGCAATTCCGCATGTTCGCAGAACTTTTGCGTGCTCGCGGAGATTTGTTACCGTTTTGCGGAGCTTTGCGTAGCGTGACTACGCAAATTTCGCCCACCCTTACTTGAAAGCTCATATCTTAAACACAGGACACTGAGGTGGGCAATTTTTGATTTTTTAAAGTTGAATTTGTAGCCCTCAGATGCAAATCAGGAAATTATGGTATTCACTCTCTTCAAGTGCTCCTCTAGGTCATCGTCCGTTAGATAAATATCATCCACATAGGACAATGCCTCTTCATCCAAATTTTAAAGTAACTCAGTTACTCTGGCTGAAAACAACCCTGGGCTGTTCTTATACCCCTGGGGGAGTCGACAAAATTGACGCTGGGACCGGAGCGCTGAGAATGCTGTTAGATACCTGCTTTCAGGCGCTATATTTTGGCAGAAAAATCCATTTGAGATATCAACTGTCGTTTTATATTTTTTCCGCACAATATTGTTCATTAATGCAGCACTGTGTGCATTTTGGACTGCAAATTTCTTTGTGCAAGTGTTTAAATGTCTATAATCTAAAACTAAACGATATGAATTGTCAGGTTTCATGACTGGAAACAAAGGATTATTCATCGATGAGGTGCAATTTTCGATCACCCCTTGGTATTCAAGTTGATATAAGATCTCCCTGACCTGTTTTTTAGCTTCTTGCTTTATTGGATACTGCCTCTGTGCAGTTGGAGTATTTTTTAAAGGAATTATGTGGTGGGTTGAATCCTCATCCCATCCAACATGGTTTTTGTATAATGCAGGGGCTTGGGCTACCGCCCACTCCTGCGCATATGTGTGTTTTAGGTGCCTGGGAATATGGCCTGAGAATGCCAGTAAAATTACAGTATCTCCTTTAGGGCAATCCATGACGAATGCTGGCGGCCAATCTTGTTCAGCTAACAAAATGTCATATCCAAATGACAGATTCTCCCAAAAGAGACCTCTAACTGTCCTACATTTGTCCCCCTCCATTTGGAGTGTTATTTCATATAACTTATGTGGGACACTTACCCTAGAATCGGGTGTCTCTACCGTGATATAATCATTCAAGTCCGCTGTCACCAGAAATTACATCAGGTTCTGGCGAGCTATTGTTACTTCTGCCGCACTGTCTAGCATTGTCAGAGCCCATTCCCCATTCAGTAGTCGAGTCCTCAGAATTCTGGGCATGTCTGATCTTTAGACCTGCAACCTTCTTCTTTTTGAACTGTGGCTTTTGCTTTGGTTTCTCTTCTTTTTTAGAAGTGAAATTTTGAGGGTGCTGCTTGTCTCTGGACTTTGTACGCTCTTCTTGTCTGTCTGACCGTCCTTCCCTCTCTGAGTTTTTCGATGAACCCTGAAAGGAACAAGAGGAACGTGTATCGGTATCCCGATACCTGTCAGGTTTCCTAATATTATCCCTATTCCTAAGGTTTTACCTCTTTTCGGAGGGCTCCTGTGGAGGAGATCTACCTCTGGATTGAGATCTGTTTTTACCTCTGGATTGAGATCTGTTTTCTTTAAAGTTTTGTTGTTTTTTATTGTCCCACTTCATTTTTGTTGAAGCAGGTGTCTGCTTGGAAGTGTCCTTTTCAGGACTGCCCATTAGTTGTGGTTTTAAAGCTTTCCCACCCAAACTGTCTCTGCCTAATTCTGCATATGCAGTTTCAAATATTTTCGGTGGTTCATGTTCTTGATCTAAAGGATTGAACTCCCTTAGGCGTTGGCGGATAGTCACTGAAGCTGCTTCCCCTTTAATATTAGCTAATATTATGGCTGATACCTGGGCATAGTTACCTAGTAACTTCATCCCTAAGTTCAGAGCAGGCTCTGCTCCGTACTCGTTTTGTATCTGTCTCAATACGTCTGGTACTACTGCTAATGCCAGGATACCATGAGTTCTGGTATAAATGGCAGCAAAGACTGTACCCCAAGTGGTACAATCCTCTATTTGTGGTGTTATCACCATGGGCAAGCAGATTGTTAGCATTCTGTGTTTTTCATACGGGGTAGTGTTCGGGAATACTGCCTCTATCTGTGTTAGTTTTTGAGCTACCCAGAATGGCATTTGTTCACGTTTTGTGGGCATTTTACCCATCACCGCGTGTAATGTTTGTGATGTGATTTTAGTTGCTGTACTCTGAGCTTGAGTTCCATTTGTTGCAACCATTGCTGGTTGGACTGTAATTGTCCTCATGACGAATTGCGTCAAGTTTCTGTATATTTTTATTAATTCTTTGTGTTGTGTGAGTAAGTCTCCTGGTGGCATTGTTTCAATGTCAGGATGTGGTGTGTAGGCCGCTAATATTGGCCATGTTGCCCCTTCTCTTCTGAGCGGGCCGAGTCTCACTCTTCTTCTTCTATGGGGTAGGGCGCCTTTATACCAGTATAAGTGTTCCTGGTATGTGAGCAGAACCTCAATGTCCTCAAACGGACAATATTCCGCTGGTGTATCTCCTTCTGTGTAGGAGTGAAATGTTTTTGTTCTTGCATTTGCTACTGGGAATGTAACCCACAAATAAAATACCTCTGTTCTATATGATTCGTGTGCCTCAATCACGAAAGCTACTATCCCATCCCTGGCTGTTACACCATGCGCAAGTAGTTTCAGGGTGACAATTTCTAAGATTTTCTGCAATCTGAACTGCATCTGCATTTTCTTCTTCATCTGAGAGGTGCAAACTATGCACAACTCCTCCCGCGTTTTCTACGTCTTCAGTCATTTTTTTAGAGGAAGAAGATTTTCATGGAAACTAAGATAAGGTGTTTTTGCACAATTTTAGGAACACTGGGGCCGATTCACAGAACTAATCTGAGATAAAATCCTAAACTTACTACTTTTGGTATTCACAGAAGGCATTTAGTAATAGTAAAGTTAGGACTCCTAACTTTACTACTACTAAACTGAGATAAAATCCTAAACTTACTACTTTTGGTATTCACAGAAGGCATTTAGTAGTAGTAAAGTTAGGAGTCCTAACTTTACTACTACTAAATGCCTTTTGTGAATACCGAAAGTCGTAAAGTTAGGATTTTGTCTCAGTTTAGTAGTAGTAAAGTTAGGAGTCCTAACTTTACTACTACTAAATTCCTTCTGTGAATACCAAAAGTAGTAAGTTTAGGATTTTATCTCAGATTAGTTCTGTGAATCGGCCCCACTGTGTCCTTCAAGCTTGATTAACCAACAGCCAATAAATACGATTTTTTAGCCTACTCAGCTGTGGCGGAGTTTGTGCCCACCCACTCTAGACGTCTCTGGTGTTATGTGAGATGGGGTCTCTGAGAATAGCACGACTGAACTACTCAGATTCTACTGTTAAATAAGTACCCAACCAACGTTAGCGGCGCCATGTCGTGTAGTTCCTATACAGGATCTGCGCGTTTGGATAACATAAACTGTGGGACTGGTGGCAGACTGATTCTGTGCACCCCCACAGGATACGTTAGCCTGTCTGTATCAGCTAGCTCACAGTGCCACTATAATCTCCTCTTACCAAGGAGAGAATAGATTCTGGCAACCTCAGAACATGACAACCCTGATCCCTCAGAATCGTGGAAACAATATACTACCTTTCGCTCAGTCACTCGTGCTCACTTAGGGGCCTATTAGGATGGCGGGCGGATGTCCACCATCGGTCTGGCCGTGGCGACCGCCGGGCCGGCGGTTGACATCCGCCCGCGATTTCAAGCCAGAAAACCGCCGGTCAGATTAGGATGGCGGTGGTGACTGCGGCGGTGGGAAATTCCGACCGCCGCTTTTCTGCCGGTTGCCATCCACACTCCTGCCTGGCGGACGGAGAAGGACCGGCATAATGGTGGCGGTGCCGAGCAGGCTCCGCCGGCACGATTATGATGCCGGCGGTAGCCAGCCTTTCCGCAGCAGTCAAACCGCCATGGAAAGGCAGGCGGAGATTGTCTTCCGGGGGCCCGTTGGAGGCCCCCAATGTGGGGGGGTTGTGGGTGTTCTGGGGGGGTACCCATGGTCCCCCCCTACATTTCCCTGTACCAGGTGGCAGGCACTGTGCAGTGCCTGCCACGCAGTGCAGGGAAATGCAGGACATGCTCCCTTGGACTTTGCGGCGGTGTTGCGGGCAGCAGCAACCGCCGCAATGTTAAAGCCCGCGATTGCACTGCCGCTGTCAGATTTCGACCGTGGGACATCGTAATTCGACCAGCGGTGATGTCGCGGTCCATGCGGGTGGTCTTTTCCCGCTACCATGCCGGTCGGGGAGGTTTTCCGACCGCCATCCTAATCAACCCCTTAGTTTGTCTCAGATAGATGCACAGAATAAACAGGCTGGGCGTTTTCAATAAGAATTTATTGAACAGTTGTTATTCTAGTGTAGAATAGATGAGCTGCAACAATCATTAGACAGTAGCAGATATATATGATTAGAAGTACTACAAAAGTAAAGGGATGGTAAAGTTCTACCATCTTGCAGAAATCATGAATATATACAAGTACATAAAACACATGATAAAAAGTGCTTACTCCTACAATGCCTCTCTAACTAGATGTACCTAAATGTACCTATCACATGTGTAGGTGTTATGCCAAGAATCCCTCTAGGATCTAGTCAACCCCATTACCTGAGAATGAGAGAATATGGGACCCCGTCCTGGTCTCCAGTTGGACACCCCGCGAGGGATGTTAGACCACTGCGAGCTGGAGTGTCTGCATGCAGGAACCTCAGCATCTCTGGTCAGTGTGTCAGCCATGAAGTCTCGGCCTCCTCCTCCCTTCTAAGCAAGATGTGATGTATATATACCCATAGGTCTCCCCAGGGGTCCTACCTTGCTGTGTTACTGTGTCGGCCTAAAGGATGACGTCGGGCCTGAACTTTATACAGAGATATTATACAGGAGATGTTAGTCCTGCTGTGCTTCCAGGAAGCCTCATGCATAATGTATGAGATTCGAACTAGGGGGAAACCCGCGTTCTGAATGCAGTGTCGTATCTAGGTAAAAGGTCAGTCCCTAAGAACCGTTATGTATGTAATGTAGGGAACAATATAGGTAAACGGTTGCAATGTTACCTGTGCCTATATAGGGTACCTATATAGACTTTAACAACAGGTTTTTCCATCAATGCATTTTCCATAGACTTTATACTCGGCTATAGTGGTAAAGAGGCTGAATTGATTTTAATGAAATCTGGCAAGAATATAGATTATGGTGTGTAAATGATCCTTTTTGGTATTTTAAGTGAATTGATTCTGTAGTTTTTAAGTTAAATGGGCCAAAATGTAAGTGATAAATTGGGCAGCAGAATACAGTGATACGTGGCGATGCCAAAACTAATTATTAATTTGGCCGGCAGCATTGGAGGAATTGAGTAATTCTGCATCACTCTTGTAACGCGGAATTACTAATAAATTCCTCCACTCCTCTTCGCCGGCAGAATTAATCAGCGCTAATGATTATTTGGGAACATTTGGGCCACCAGGATGGGAAAGGTGTTGAGGAGAAACTGAAATTACCCACAGGAAGGGTAACAGAATGATGCACATGAGTGGTTATTCCTTTTCAGACGTCAGCGAGACACCACACCATAGAGTAGGGAAGAAGCCAGGTAACATATTTAAATAGGTTGGAGAAGCCAAGTTTTGAGGTTTGCAAGAAAAATATGGTTTTCATAGGTTGTAAAATGAACACCATCAGGATGATATAGTGCTGCATTAGAATATTTGATATCCAAATGAAAAATGAAAGAAATTCCATAATCACCAAGGAATGCTGGGACTTTCTTGTTGACATGTCTTTGAGTCTTTTCAAAGTTACCAGCATTCATACTAGACCACTTCTACTTTTGTCTCTGACAAATGTTGGATAAGACAAAATGTGTGTTAGGAAATATACACAATATGGTGGAAAAAGTATTTTCATGTCAATTTCTTAGTCTAACTCCAGTTAAGTGGCATATATCCTTGCCACCATAGTGAATAGCCATTAAGTGCTGAGGGTCACATGCACTAACAGAGGATGGTAAAGAGACTGATTCCATCTCAAACATCTTTCCCCAATCCATGTTATATCTACCCATTTCAAACCTTAATGACTTTCAAAATGTGCTGATACTGTGCCCAACAAATTAAACACGAACCATCTTGCACCTGCACTGACATATAAGAATGAGGAACACAAAGCTAGACACATTATATATACAGAGCTACATAATTGACCAGTAGGAAAGTACCTAATATTAGCAAATACATTGTGAAAGGAGGACAATGATTGGCTTAAATACAATTTGGGCTACTAATGTAATACAATACTACGAAAATCCAAATTGATGTAGGAAAATAAACTAGCTTTGAAGTTTCACAAATATTACAATGGCATGTGAAGCAGCCCTTTCTGGTCACATGGGAATGAAAACCAATAGATAAATCGATAATACAATGAAGAAGTAAAGCATTCTGTATTTGGTAACTAACACATAGGGCCCGATTCTGAGGCGGTTTGGAAAGCTTCCCAACCGAATGGGTTTGGGAATAGTTTCCAACCGAATCGGATTGGGAGAGTCCAACCGACTGAGTACGATGCATCCGGATGCTTCCAGATACGATTTGGTTGGACTCCCATTGACTTCAATGGGAGCCTTTGTTCCGACTGAATGCATAGGCTCCCATTGAAGAAAGGGGTGGCTGGGGAAAATCGGGCAGCCTGTGGCGGGCAATCCCTGGTGCCTGCCACACTGTGCATGGCTGGTAAGGGTAGACCCATGGGTACCCCCACGGGCCCGATTGGGAAGGCTCCAGGTGCAGGGGGGCCCACTACCCCAAAGTCTGATTCTACTGCCAATTTGAGTCGGACGGCACGATTCGGAAAGGCTGTCCAAATCCAGTATCGTACGTGGTCAGTTGGAAACGCGGCCCATAGAGACATACAATTCTGCTCCGTACGGCTTGGTCATTCCAAATGCCGTTGGGTTTGGATTGGGATATTCCTAACGCCTAACTCGCATCATACTCGGTCGGTTGGAAACCTTTCTGAGTCAGTTGGAAAGACACATTCCCGATCCGATTTGAACAGAGCAAATGCCATTAGGAGGCCTTCCTAACCGCATCAGAATCAGGCCCTCGGTTGGAAAGACACATTCCCGATCCGATTTGGACGGAGCGAATGCCGTTAGGAGGCCTTCCTAACCACATCAGAATCAGGCCCATAGTGGGTTATAAACACAGCCTAATACTATTGACTACACAATTATGGTCACATGAGTAAGAAAACAAATAGCAAACTACTTAACAAATAAATTAAAGAAGTAAAGCATTATTTCATTGGTTTACAACACAAAGGGCCCAATTCCAATGCCGTTAGGAAGGCCTCCTAACGGCATTTGCTCCGTCCATCCGAATCGGATCAGGAACGTGTCTTTCCGACCAAGGGCCCGATTCCGATGCGGTTAGGAAAGCATTCCCACCTAGGGCCCAATTACGATGCGGTTAGGAAGGCCTCCTAACGGCATTTGCTCCTTCCGATCCGGATCGGGAACGTGTCTTCCCGACCGAGGGCCAGATTATGATGCTGTTAGGAACATAGGCTCCCATAGAAGTCAATGGGAGTCCAACCAAGTCATATCTTGAAGCATCCGGATGCATCATACTTGGTCGGTCAGACTCTCCCGATCGAGTCAGTCGGAAACCATTTCCAAACTGATTCGATCGAGAAGATTTCCTAACCGCATCAGAATTGGCCCCCAAATCAGAAAGGTTTCCAACCGACCGAGTGCGATGCGAGTTAGGCGTTAGGAATATCCTAATCAGAACCCAACGGCATTTGGAATGACCAAGCCGTACGGAGCAGAATCGTACATCTATATGGGCTGTGTTTCCGCACAATCGATTACGATGCCAGATTCAAACAGCCTTTCCGAATCTTTCCGTCTGACTCGAATCGGCAATCGGAATCAGACTTTGGGGGCCCGTAGTGGGCCCCCCTGCACCCAGAGCCTACCCATGGGTCCCCCTTTACTAGCCATGCACAGTGTGGCAAGCACCAGGGGGTGCCCGCCACAGGGTGCCCGATTTTCCCCAGCCACCCCTTTCCTCAATGGGAGTCTATGCATTGAGTGGGAACATAGGATCCCATTGATGTCAATGAGAGTCCCACCAAATTGTTTCTGGAAGCATCCGGATGCATCGTACTCGGTTGGTTGGACTCTCCCGATCCGAGTCGGTCGGAAACCATTCCCAAACCGATTCAGAATCAGGCCCTAAGTGGGGTATAAACAAATATTGTGTCAATAATATTGTGAGAATTTAATATTGTAGATATTAATATCTTTGTCAAAAATATAGTTTTAGGTGTTTTTCAAAATATAAATTTATTTAAATTTGATGATGTTTATATTGTTGGTTATAATATTGTATTTTAGTGGTAAATAGTGTGTTATATGTTGTATTTTTAATCTTATATGTTGTAATTACTTATTTTAATTTTGTTTATTATTATTTAATTATAAAAATGTTTACTTTGTTATTTGAATAGTTTTAATATTATTTTTGATATGTAGAAATATTTTTTTATTGGCAGAATGTTGGGTTGATAGGGGATAAAAGTGGGGAGATTTCTGAAAAGTATGTATTTATGTTTAATGTATAATGTGCTATGTTTAAATGGTTTTGTTTTTTTAATTTGAAATTTTAGTAGCAGGATGTTGGATTCATAGGGGATAAGAGTGAGGAGATTTTTTTATATTATTTATTAACTTTTGTTATAAGTAAATTATTGTTTTAGTATAAAGATTGTTGTATTATTTTTAAATATATATTTTTTTAAATAAATTTAAGCACAGTGGCGGTCTGTTAGGCTCATAGGAAAGCCTAACATGCAGACCACCACTGTGACTGTGCCTACAGCATGTTCCTGCATGGTGTGGCATGCACAATGTCGTGCATGCCACACAGTGAAGAAACATAGGGGCTGATTACGATGGCGGGCGGAAAAGCATTCCGACCGCCGGCCAGATTAGAATGCACCGCCAGAAACTCCCTACCGCGGCAGTCGGATTCCAGGATACACCACCGGGAACGTGTGGAAAAGCCGAAAATCCATCAACGGCGGTCGGAATTGCTGCGGAAAGACCCCAAGCCACCGTTCGAACAGCGGTCAGGAGTGTCCGGGAGTGGATTTTCGCTATCCGCCGTCCTCGAATAGCCTCTCCGCTGCGGTGTGATGGGCTGTTTGAGGCATCGTAATTCAACCGGCGGTTATAACCGCATTCCGCACGGCGGTCCCTCCCTTTTGGCTCCGTCCGCCACCGCTGCGGAAGGGGATTTCTGGCGGTTCCCGAAACACTGCAGCGGACGGGAAATGGGCTATCTTTGCCCATCGTAATACGGCGGACACAAGGACCGCCGATGGAGTGCGGAAAAGGGCATTTTCTGCCACCGCCAGCACTGCGGAGGTGCCTCCGCCCACCATCGTAATCAGCCCCTTAGTTACAAGTGTAGGGGGCACAACATGTGCCCCCCTACATTCGCCCCCATGGACAAATTCATCAAGAAGTCCTGTTAGGGCTCCCTTACTTGCATGTTGCCACCCTTTTCATGACGGCTTACCACCATGAAATGGGCGGTGGAAAGGTAACTCGGAATATGCTTTGCGCCTTCACACACCGCCACCGCCAGGGGATCCTGGATCCCGGCGAAGGCGACAGTCCTGTGGCAGTCTGACTGGAAATTGTATTAAATATTTATTATTATTAAAAATGTTTTAATGTGAAAATGTTTTAAGAAATAATATTTTTTATGTTTAAATATGAAATATCTTTTTTCAATTAAAATGTTAACATTTTTCTCTAAATAATTTTTAAAATGTTTAGACTTTTGAAAAATAGGAAAAACTATTTTAAAAATATGTTTATTAATTACTTAAAAATATTTATTTTAACTTGGGAAATAATTTGGAGTTTTTTTACAAAATAATATTTTTAAAATTTTATAATAAGATATTTAATAGTTTCTTAAAATAGCATGTTGAATTATTGAAGTGTTGTGTAAACTGAAAAAATATATAATTGTATAATGTGTAGTAAAATATATTTAATGTATTCGTTAAAAATATTATTGTAGTTTAGGATATTTATTTTTATTTTGAATCATTACATGTGGTTTTTACATTTTGTTATATGTTTTTAACTTAATTTACATTGTAGTGGGAATAGTAAATTTTATCCCTTTAGGGTCCAACACCTTTCCTGACTAAGGGCCTGATTACGATAACAGCATTTCTGACCGCCCGATTACGTTGTGTGCAGGAACATGGCCAAAAGGCCACTGTCATCACCAATATGTCTGCTCCTGAAGGGAGAGGGAGAGGCGGTCCATGAAGGGGTTCCAGCCAAGCATCCCGCTGGGCTAACCATGACTGGCCTTTCTGCCAACCTTTTCTTGGCGGGGACACCACCATGCTCGAGTCGAAAGGCAGTAAATAAGCCCAACTATTGAGGCGAGGGTGATTGTGTCCTTCTGTACTGCCACTGGTGCACATGCAAAATACTCCAATGCCTTCGGGTAAGGATCGCGCTAAGCCACAATTCAAAACAAGAAATAAGAATAAAATTGCACCTGACTGACTGGTATCATGTTATGGGGTGTCCGTGTCCAGGAAGTTGGACAACACATGCTTGCATGACACCAGTGGCACAAAACGTACATATATGGTAGTAGCTGCATTCTGAAGCACTGTAGTGTAGGCAACATTGGCATCCAGCTCGTTTCCAGCAGTGAAACGTACTTCTGTCATGTCTCCGCCGCCATGAAACCACCAGCCCCATGGGAAACTCCTAATACGGCGAACAGGGAGGCTGGCTGCTCAGCGGAGTACTTGGTCCCACCACCTCGGCGAACTGGTGGGCAGACCGCCGAACTCATAATCGCGCCCTTCGTTTGTAGTTGAGTAGGACTTGTAAGTGTCACCCCTTTATTGTCCAACACCTTTCCTGCGTTGGTTTAAATTGGAGTGGGAATATGAAATGTCACCTCATTAGTTTCCAACACATTCCCTGAGTTGGTTTAGATGGGAGTAGGAATAGTAAATGTCACCCTTTTAGTGTACAACACCTTCCCTGAATTGGTTTAGATTGGGGTGGGAATAGCAAATGTCACCACTTTAGTGACCAACACCTTCCCTGATTTAGGGCCTCATTACGATGCCGGTTGGACCGGCAGTCCGACCGTCATGGCCGTGGTTCAATTTCAACCGCTGAGGCCACGAACTAACCTCTGCCGTGTTACGATGCATGCAGTGTAAACCTCCAACCGCGGCGGTCGGAAAGTTCTCTGCATGGTCTGCGCCAGTCAGTAAGCTTGCCAATAGGAATTCCGACGACGACAGTCCCATGGTACAACTGCCAAGCAGATTACGATGAAACCGCTGTACTGGCTGTCCTGATTTTCATCATGACGATCGACTGCTGAACTACTGCTACAGGCAAGCACCAAAACAGTGTCCAAAGGATGTATATTTAAAAGAACCCAGCTGATGCTCATTGCATAGATGGACACACCTACAATTCAAAGTATAAAACACACCCAATCCCTGACCATGATCTTTTGCAAGTACACTCCAGTGCAATCCCACACACCACATCGTCAGAGAGAGAAGGCAGCCATCACTACACAACACCATCACACACACCCCACTCACGTTTGTTTTCATACTCTTCCTTGTCATTCCTCACTCATATCCATTTTGCCTTATCTTTACAAGCACACTTTGACATTTTTTTTGTTAACATGTCACTGTTTAAAAATCCAGTTTCCTGACGGTTCACTGATAGAATATCGATAGTAAAAATATCGAAGTAAAAACTATAGATAGTAAAAATATCGACTCCCTATACTTAAACAGGTAAGTACAAAAATATCAAATCCAAAATATCGAAGTTAAAAATATAAATGTAAAAAATATTGATTTAAAAATATAAATAAAATAAATATATATATATATATAAAATATAAAATATTAATATTATCTTTAACAAAATAAATTACATTTAATATACATTTTAACTAAATATAAAAAATAAACTTAATTTAAAAAATATAAACACACAAACAATAGTTTATAAATATACATATTTTTACTTTAAAATAATTTATTAACTATTATCTTTATTTAATTTTTAAACTTTTAAATTATATAAAAATAAAATATATACATATATCAATAATTTAAAATAAAAAAACATTCTATATTAATTAAAACATTAAACTATTAAAACTAAAATAAAACGTACATTTCGCATCACAATAAAAGGAAAATGTTGGATAGCGGAGGGGTAAAAATTACTATTCCCACTCCAGTGAGTGCAACAGTAGGGAAAGTATTGGATAGCGGAGGGGTAAAAATTTACTATTCCCACTCCAGTGAGTGCAACAGTAGGGAAAGTGCTGGATAGCAAAGGGTAAAAATTACTATTCCCACTCCAGTGAGTGCAACAGTAGGGAAAGTGCTGGATAGCGGAAGGGTAAAATTACTATTTCCACTCCAGTGAGTGAAACAGTAGGGAAAGTATTGGATAGCGGAGGAGTAAAAATTACTATTCCCACTCCAGTGAGTGCAACAGTAGGGAAAGTATTGGATAGCGGAGGGGTAAAAATTACTATTCCCACTCCAGTGAGTGAAACAGTAGGGAAAGTGCTGGATAGCGGAGGGGTAAAAATTACTATTCCCACTCCAGTGAGTGCAACAGTAAGGAAAGTGCTGGATAGCGAAGGGGTAAAAATTACTATTCCCACTCCAGTGAGTGCAACAGTAGGAAAAGTATTGAATAGCGGAGGGGTAAAAATTACTACCACTCCAGTGAGTGCAACAGTAGGGAAAGTGCTGGATAGCGGAAGGGTAAAAATTACTATTTCCACTCCAGTAAGTGAAACAGTAGTGAAAGTATTGGATAGCAGAGGAGTAAAAATTACTATTCCCACTCCAGAGAGTGCAACAGTAGGGAAAGTATTGGATAGCGGAGGGGTAAAAATTACTATTCCCACTCCAGTGAGTGAAACAGTAGGGAAAGTATTGGATAGCGGAGGAGTAAAAATTACTATTCCCACTACAGTGAGTGCAACAGTAGGGAAAGTATTGGATAGCGGAGGGGTAAAAATTACTATTCCCACTACAGTGAGTGAAACAGTAGGGATAGTGCTTGATAGCGGAGGGGTGAAAATTACTATTCCCACTCCAGTGAGTGCAACAGTAGGGAAAGTGCTGGATAGCGGTGGGGTAAAAATTACTATTCCCACTCCAGTGAGTGCAACAGTAGGGAAAGTATTGAATAGCGGAGGGGTAAAATTACTATTCCCACTCCAGTTAGTGCAACAGTAGGGAAAGTATTGGATAGCGGAGGGGTAAAAATTACTACTCCCATTCCAGTGAGTGCAACAGTGGGGAAAGTGCTGGATAGCGGAAGGTTAAAAATTACTATTCCCACTCCAGTGAGTGAAACAGTAGGGAAAGTATTGGATAGCGAAGGGGTAAAAATTACTATTCCCACTCCAGTGAGTGCAACAGTAGGGAAAGTATTGGATAGCGGAGGCGTAAAAATGACTATTCCCACTCCAGTGAGTGCAACAGTAGGGAAAGTATTGGATAGCTGAAAAACAAAAATTACTAATATATATATTCTTAAAAATAAATAAACAATATTTAAAAAATATACAATTAAACATATTAAACATATAAAAATAAGACATATTATAATGTTAATTACATATATTAAAAACCTACAAATATGATATTAAAAAAATAACAAATACATTTATAAACAATATTTATTTAAAAGAAACAAATATTCACAAACAAACAAATTAATTAAAACATAATGTATTAATTTTATTTCCTACCCTATAACACCACACCAATAAAAAAAGACATCAACATTTTTATAAAAATGTATTTCCATAATTAACATAATTAATAATAAATTTAAAATATATTATTATTAAAAAAGATAATAAACATTCATTGATTACACATTCTTTAACACTATAATATCCACAACACACACCTAAAATTAATTACACAATCACGATTAATAATTACTAATTAAATAATTTAAATCAATTAACAAATAGTTGATAATTCATCAATAAAAAATACATTACTTCCCACCATTTATACCATATAAACACCACAACACAAACCTAAAATTAATTACACAATTACCATAATCAATTACTAAGGGGCCCATTACGATACCCGGCGTAAATAAATCCGCCAGGCATGGAAGCGGCAAAAATCCGCCCGCACACACCGCCTGAACACCGACCACGCCATTACGATTACACAAACCGAAAACCGCCATCGGTGGAAAAAGCACACAAAATACCGCCCGCCAACGTCCGAGTCGGAGTCAAACCGCCCGCCACGGACGGAAACACGCACGACAACACAAAACCGCCCGCCCTCACGGCCGACACACCGCACGTGAAATTACGATCGCACCGACATGAGCGCGGAAAAACCACAAATATACCGCCCGCCAGCGCAAACAACGCCGATGAGAATCGACACGGCAGAAGCCATGGCGCCAACGTACCTGCACAGAAACCATCCGCACACAAAACCAATAGCACACAACATGGCCAACAAGTCCACACAGCAAGGCACGCACAAATACACAAGCACAGTACACATCCCGAAAACACCCCCGGACAAACAAAAAATACAAAGGCCAGAACCCCAGACACAACACACCTGAAAACAACAGACCATGAGGACACACCCACATAGGTGAGTACAAAAGCAGCACTCCCACAGACCACAACCCCTTGCCACATTGCAAACCAGAGAGGAGAGGAGAGGACACAGTGACACAGCAAGGACAGCAGCACACCACAGAAACGCACACATCACAACCACCACCACCACCACCACCACCACCACCAAACACCACCACCACCACCACCACCACCAAACACCGGCACCACAAACCCCCTGCACATTACACAACACACACCGCACCAGCACCACAAACACCATGGCACCACAAAGAATGCCCAAGTTCACGCCCATGGAGCTGACGGTCATGGTCGACGAGATCATCAAGGTGTACCCACAAATCTATGGGAACATGGTCCAGCACACACCACTAGCCACCAGAAACAGAATGTGGAACCGGATCGTAGACCAGGTCAATGCAGTCGGGACCCTGCCCAGGAACAGAGTAGAAATTAACAAACGTTGGAATGACGTAAAGAGCCTGGTCAAGAAGAAGGAGGGCAAAAACAGAGAGCTGGCTGCCGTCACTGGCGGAGGGAATCCCGCGCTCTTTAAGACCTTCAAAGCGTGGGAGGAGAAGGTGCGAGTCGTAATACATCCGGAGATCCTCGCCGGATTAGCAGGAGGAGTGGAGGCTGGTAAGTACAAACTAATGTATACCAGCACACCGCTATGTACTCACATGCGCAACTACCATGCCACAGCTCCCAGGGACAAACACCCCCATGTCCAGCACACAATACACAACACATCACACACACATGCAACAGACACCACCACACACAGCCCAAACCGAACAACTGTAAGATGCGTGGGGATATGTGTACACTCAGCCAGCCACGTAACCACCAACAGGTCCCCAAATATGCCAGAAGCGCCACAACGAGCACCCACCACACCCATGTGTCCGCCACAGCTGCACTAACCGACAAGTAACAGGTAAGTGGCAGGAACACAAAGTGCAGTGGGTGGGAGGGTGGACAGCCCAAGTACAACACACACCAGGCCCCAGTCCCACAGCACAGCAAGGAGGAGCATCCCCCACACCCCACAGCCACGTGTCAGCCACCGCAGTGCACAACGACAGCCGAAAGGCAGACATCACGGTCCACAGCAATCGGTGTCAGTGGGTGTCCAGCCACCCCCACGACCCACAACACCCCCCACCCCCACAGACCTGCAACATGGAGCACCCCCCGCTTAGAGCCATGTGGCATCCAGTACAGTGCACGCACGAACAACTTGCAGGTGGGAAACTGGACAGGGCTGGATTACTGGAGGCATGAGGACCATAACACGACCAACACATGGGACATGTCACGTAGCAGACGAACACGCAGCACCGCCCACCGTCACAAACAAGTGAACAATGTGCACACGGACATGAACAACAGACTCACACCCCACATGACCCATCACAGACATAGCAACACCCAAGGAGCCACGTCTGCATGCACAAGCCACACTGAATATAGTCCCACACGGCAGCCACTGTGCAACTCATCACACACAACCGAAACACCATTGAAGTCCTGTCCATGTAGCCCCTACTGCCTGTCAACCACACACCCCACAACTACGCCTATGTAAGACAAACAACACTAGACGCAACAGAGCGGAACAACATAAATGCACACGAACACCACTGAACCCATCAAACTCACAGACACACCATGCACATACAACATACCATCCATCCCATCCGTCAGCCCCAGTCTCATGAAAGGCATGTCATCCGCACAGCTGCCACACATACAGCAGTCATGCTAAGATACATGCCCATGACCAACCATGTGCCAGAAGTCAATTAAGCGCACGACACACTGTGAGCAACAACACACAACATGGGCCACACCCCCCCGAGCACTGCAGTGATGCACATGGCACAGGGCAGCACGCACACCAAGGAGATGGGACAACTGCAATACGTTGGCTGGCACACAACTATCACTCACTCATAACGATGCGTCCAATGCCATGTCCAGTAATCACAACAGACAGCAAATATGCAGGCCATGTCAAGCATGCACACACCTCAAACCATGCACTGTCATGCTGCCACAACACATGTCACGTTCGGCACCCATGGCTCACAGCATGTACCCCAAAAGCATATTCCCTCCCAAATGCGAATCTGGGGCATGGCCCCCATGTTGCCATATGCGTTCCTAAGCGTTCCATTTGAACCCCAAAAGCATATTCCCTCCCAAATGCGAATCTGGGGCATGGCCCCCATGTTGCCATATGCGTTCCTAAGCGTTCCATTTGAACCCCAAAAGCATATCCCCTCCCAAATGCGAATCTGGGGCATGGCCCCCATGTTGCCATATGCGTTCCTAAGCGTTCCATTTGAACCCCAAAAGCATATCCCCTCCCAAATGCGAATCTGGTGCATGGCCCCCATGTTGCCATATGCGTTCCTAAGCGTTCCATTTGAACCCCAAAAGCATATCCCTCCCAAATGCGAATCTGGGGCATGGCCCCCATGTTGCCATATGCGTTCCTAAGCGTTCCATTTGAACCCCAAAAGCATATTCCCTCCCAAATGCGAATCTGGGGCATGGCCCCCATGTTGCCATATGCGTTCCTAAGCGTTCCATTTGAACCCCAAAAGCATATCCCCTCCCAAATGCGAATCTGGGGCATGGCCCCCATGTTGCCATATGCGTTCCTAAGCGTTCCATTTGAACCCCAAAAGCATATCCCCTCCCAAATGCGAATCTGGGGCATGGCCCCCATGTTGCCATATGCGTTCCTAAGCGTTCCATTTGAACCCCAAAAGCATATCCCCTCCCAAATGCGAATCTGGGGCATGGCCCCCATGTTGCCATATGCGTTCCTAAGCGTCCCATCTGAACACCAAAAGCAAAGTACAAACCAGACCCAGGATGGGCCAGGAGCCCGCATACACCAGAGTCACAATAAGTAGGGGCACAGCAACACACCCATCGGCATGGCCAATCCGTCCCATGCCACATGTGCACAGCACACAGTCCCATTGCCAAGCACACACAACTACAGATGCTACAGCCACACACACGCCTCCGGGAAACCCATGTACGAGATTGCACGAACTGTTAATGTCAGACGACAAATACATACTTCGCCAGGTGCAACACAATAACAAATCTCATTCTCTCCACAGGTGACGAACTGCTGGATGCTGGGGATGGAGCCAGCAGCCAGCACAGCCAGCCTACAAGCCCCCAACGAGGACACACGGATCTGGAGGATCTGTCCTCCTCTTCGGACACGGACCACCAAGCAGGCCCATCTGGTGTGGCAGGGCCCAGCCGCTCCCCAGGACCCCTCCTACCCACCAACCCATCATCCAGGGCTGCTGAACATTCCCAGCCCCCTGCTGCCACTGTCGTTGCGGCCACACCCACGGTCATTGTGGCCACTACCACTGCCGCAACCGCCACCATCGCCGCACCGACCACCACCCCGCCACCACCGCCACGTCTTCGCTGGCACCAGCCCCAGCGCAGGTGGTGGCCCGGCCGACTGGATCCACCCTGGGAGCCACAGCGAGGACCGTGGTGAGCAATGTGGCTAGTGGGCAGGCCGGTGGCAGCAGGACTGGTAGGAGGAGCAGGGTCAGGGAAACGCCAGCCTCCCCTGGGAGCCATGCCCTGCCTCAAATGGCAAGAGTCCTTGGGGCCTATGAAGAGGCCCAAGGACAATGGGTCCGGTCTGCTTCAGACACGCGTGAGGTGCTGGGGGTGCTGAGGTCCATGGACGCCCGTATGGGCCAAATCGTGGACCTCATGGGACAGCTGGTGGTGGCGGTGAGGTCACAGCCAGGGACAGCAGCTCCCCCTCCGCCACTACCTGCCGGGGTGCAGGGTGGAGCAGCAGTGTCCAGTTCCCCTGCGTCCACAGCCAGTGAGCACACCTCAACCACCAGCATGTCGCAAGCAGGCACCCCCCCTCGCAAACGTGGAAGGGGCCATCCGAAGTGGAAACAGATCTCCCGGGAGGACTTCGCACGCTCCAAACGCAAGTGAGGCAGCCAGCCAGCCTTCCGCCAGCCTTCCTTGACCAGCCACTGCATTGACTTGGACTACGATCCCACTCCACACAGCCATCTGGATGGCATGTGTGTGTTGGACTATGGACATAGAACCAGTGGGTACACCCTGATCATCACGCAGCCATGACCGACAGCTCATTGTCACTGCACGCACCACTTTTGTCATCACCTTACACACAATCACATGTCACAGTTTGTAATAAATGCACCTTTTTCACTAACTGCTGTTTGTGCCCTGTGTTTTATTTGTACGGAATACAACGGCCACCTTGGGCGGAAAGGCACCTGATGCGTGGCATGGCAATTGAATCCGGAGGGCCTGTAGGGACCTAGGGGTGGGAGACAGAACAGGAGCACATTCAATGAGTGTGTCACACACCCATCACACAGTACATGTCAACAACTACAAGCAATGTACACACATCGCACAGAGCAATAGGGCACAATGCCACAGCCACCAACAGTGGCATACTACCCTGGCCATGGAGCGTTGACACACAGCACGCAGTGAACAAGCGGCCACCCTGACACAGCACACACACACCTGCACAGATACAGCCACATCAGCCGTCGTACATGGACACTCACCGTCAAGTGAAGTAGCGGGCGATGAGCTGCTGCCGCACATTACCAGCTTCCTCCTCTCCGCTGTCCTCCTCACTCGAGCTGTCCTGGTCTGCGGGCTGGGGCCCTGGTTGATCTCCGTCATCCACGATGAGGGGGATCTGCTTCCGAATGGCCAGATTGTGCAGCATGCAGCACGCCACCACTATCTGGCACACCTTCTGTGGGGAGTACGCCAGCGCACCCCCGGTGCGGTCCAGGCACCTGAACCTGGACTTGAGGAGGCCAAAGGTACGCTCGACCACACGTCTGGTCCTCCCATGTGCCTCATTGTAGCGATCGTCTGCTGGGGTGCGAGGATTCCTCAATGGACTGAGCAGCCATGCCCCATTCGGGTACGCAGAGTCACCTGGGTGTGAGGGACACAGAGAACCGTTGCAATTCCAACTGGACAGGGGACAGCATCGCACAACCAGCACGCTACACCACTCCACATACTCACCGACAATACAGGCACGATCCTGTTGCATATTGGACATCAGTCGTGGCAAGATGCTGTTGCGCATTATGTGTGCGTCATGGGCCGAGCCTGGGAACTTTGCACACACGTGGGTGATCACCATGTCCGCAAGGCACACCACTTGCACATTCAGGGAGTGCGTGTGCTTCCTGTTGCGGTACAGGTGCTCAGTGGCCTGTGGTGGAACAAGGCCGACATGTGTGCAGTCAATGGCTCCAACGACGTGTGGGATTCTGCCAAGGGCATAGAATGCACCCTTCACTGCCGCCAATTCACGAGCCCTGGGGTAGCGGATGTACCTGTTTCGGTACAGCATCATGGCTGCCAGTACATCCCTCAGCACCTTGCTGAACATGGGCTGGGACATCCCTCCTCCAATGCCCACTGTGTGCTGGAATGACCCAGTGGCGAAGAAATGCATGGCGGCCATCACCTTAGCCGTGGGGGTGACAGCAGTCGGATACACCCTGCGGGGACGGAGATGGGGTTCTAACATGGCACACAGTCGATGCAGGGTTGGCCTGTCCAGCCGAAACTTCCTAATAACCTCTGTATCGTCCATGTCCGCCAGCAATTGGTATGGGCGGTCAATGTTCGGTCTCCGCCTAGGGACAATGGCAGAGGACACATGTCAAAGCAACACGACACATAGCAATTTCGCATACACATCACTGACATGACTGAGCAAGCACATGAGCCACAGCCCAGCTGTCAAGCTGGGACGGCACGGCCACAATACACTTACACAGGTCTCCCAACAATGGCAATGGCTAGTGATACAAACCACTGCCATGTGCATGCACATGGGGATCTAGGCCCCAATGACTTGCGGGGCGTGCTGATGGGGACTGACTGCATATCCGTCAAGCGGCAACGCCACGGCAACATGAATGTCTGCTGAGCATGGAACTGCTTCCGTGGCTGGATGAGTATGGCACACGACGACGACGATGTGGGCACAGGCTGAGCGGCCAAAACAAGTGGGACCTGTGGCACGAGGGGATATGAGACAGTAGTAGGTGTCAGCACTGCACCCTATGTACAGCACTGTACGGATCACACCTCCCGAAACATTGACAGGTGTCCACATTGACAGCCCCATGCCAAGACGGCTGTGTGCTTGCAGTCACACGTCACAGGTGAGAGGTTACATTGCACGTGCCAGGTGGCAGACGTACATAGTGGGAGCTGGCATGTGTGTGCATGTGTCTCCTGTTCAGGATCCACCAGATGGGCGCTGACTCTGTACTGACCATTGGACACAGCATGTTCCGTGGAAGGCTTGTGTGTGTGGGATGGTGGCACTGGATGTGCCTCCGTTGGGTGGGGGACCATGCACAGGGCGGGTACGTCGATGATTGCGCATTGTTGGTCACGGTGGGTGCACCAACTGAAGATGTGTTGCCCTGTGTTCAATTCCTATGTCCGCATGATGATGGACTGTAGATGTGGGCAGACTACACATTGGTCGATGTGCTGTCTATATGCATGTGCCTTCACACCAGGCACAGCTGCCCCTGCACATGTGACCCCTGCTGGACTCGCTGCTGGGTCTGTGGAGCTGATGCACCTTCTGCGCGTGGGGCGGACAGCTCTCCTCACTTCCCTCATTGCGCATGTCATGACTTTGCCGCAGGTGACATGGATCATGGAGGGCCCACATGTACGCGTGGGTAGGCTACACATGATTGTACACTGGTCGCCACCCCCAGTCAGTGTTTCGAATGGGAAGGTTGTCGTGCTGGTGGTATGTTCGATGTGGCGGATGGGCGGGCCTAGGTGCGGGCTTACATTCCGGACATGGGGGGTAGCTGGATTGGCGACTAGTTGCAGTACACACGGGACACGTCTCTTCCTTTCCACATCTGGGTCATCCCTTGTACTTACTGACAGTGATACAGTCATCTTCGCCCCAGCCCTCATGTCCTCCCCTCGCTCCCCCAATATGCATGCTCACCTGTGAGGCTAGCGCCTGCACAGGCAGCCCCAAGCTCGCACCAGAGAGGGCAAGGAGTGTATGTGTGGGTCCAGTTGCACGAGTGGGCTGTCTCAGGGTATGATGTGTGGCGGGACGCCGTCCACCTGCGTGGTGCCCCAAATGGAGACCCGGCCTGCATGGACTATGCATCACAGTCTTCGCCTTCCGGATCCGCCACCTGCGACACCCAGTGGCTGTGGCTGCCCTTGCGGCCAGGCCGCGTCCGTCTGCGGCTGATGGCCCACACATTCACTCTTTGGCCTCTCTGGGGAGGGCTCGGGGTGGTGGCGCACGCGCTTGCACTTAGTCGCAATGGCATGTGGCGTGGTTGGTATGATGGGCAATGGATGGGATGGTGCGAGCCACCTCCCGTGACGTCAGTGCTGCTCGTGCTGTGGTGCGTCCCCTACACTTCCATTTGACTTGTGCCATGCTAGACGTTGAGGTTCTATTGCCTGCGTGATATGACCAGGAGGAGCGCGAGGAGACCTCTCACACACCATGCTCCACTGCCATCCCGTGCCCTGTATCGCCTGTGCGGATTGACTATGTTGGGGTTACACCTGGTCGACTGGGGCTGTGTGTGCCTTGTCAAGGGGCATGGCGGGCGCACAACAGGATCCAGCTTGTCCACAGAGGGTGGGCTGAGGTGTGCCTGGTACCGCTTTGTACGTGTGCCCGGCTGCTGTGCACACACGTGTTCACTCCCCCCGACAGGTGTCCTCTCACAATGCCCAGGGAAGCGGTGGTGTACTGTTCATGACCCCTCCCAACACGGCGTGCTCCAACTTGGCATGTGCGCATCTACCCGTCGCACCCACCCACCTGAGCACTGCGTCCATACGACTTCACACGACACATGTGTGTCTTCCACAGTAGTGCTACTCATTTGCGTTGACATCCAATACCAGTGGACTACATGGTCATGTCACGACTGCTGTGTACTTCACATACTCTCATCCTCTCTCATTCGTACTTGTGAAATGAGTCAGCGGAGACAGTTTTGGTTTCAAACATTATATTGAGTCTTCTGTCCTCTGTGATGCAGTATAGTGGACACTACTGGCAGCGGAATACATGTTGAGGATATACTGAGCATGATTGCAAATGGGATAGGGTGTGGGGTTACATGCGATTGGCTGTTGCATGTGGGATGTGGGCTTCAGAGTGACATCTGCTTGGCCAAGGCTGTGCTAATGTACATTTACGTATAGCTGCGGAGCTGCGGACTTTGACACAGACGGTATACATGTAGCCTACCAGACCGCTTGGCATCATGGGCACAGTCCATCTCAGTTCCATGTGACAGGTTTGCTGCGGTTGTTCCTCATGCACGCGTGCATGTGAGATGACATCAGGGCATGTGCTTGCGTGCATGCAGCGGCGTGCCACTTGTTGTTGCACTGTGGTGGTTACTGGACATGTCACAGTCACTGGGGTCATGTTGTTGTTGTATGCACTTGTCGTCCATGCAAAGGTCCTGGTATGGGATTCCCGGGGCGGGGGTGGGAGGGGTGCAGCACCCACAGACTCCAGGCGACCTATTCATGTCCACTGAGCGGTGTGTGTGTCCATGGGCGCTGGATCCATGTCGTGTCCTGGTTGTTCGTGCAGTTCCGTCCATGTGGGTGCGATACACAGAGCCCATGCCACTGCCTCCCACGATGCATGCGGTGTTCCTGGATGTGATGGGGAACAGTGTGCATGTCCCGGTCATATCCGATGTCATGGCGATGTCGTTGATGGTGTGGTTACAGTTGCCGGTCGTTTGGTATGGCTGTTGTGGTGGTGACTGGCCAGTCCGTGCGGAAGCTAAGCATGGGTGCGGGGTTGGACATCATAGGTCACTCGGGGAACCTGCGTTGTGGTCCGACGAATTTACAGGTTGTCAGGTATGCGATGCCATCCAGCAGGGCTTCCATGTCATTGGTGGTGTACATGTTTGCCAGCCAATGTAGCGGATGGTGGCTGTCAAGGTGTTGTTCGTAAGTTGTCCCTTGGAGGACCATGATGGGGCATGCTGGGTGACATTCGATGTAGCTGTTCTCGATGATCCGTCGTGTGGAGGCACAGTGGTCCCATTTCAGTGCGGGTGCGATGTTGGCCACATACGCCATGCCCCCATAGGCAGAGCAGGCCCTGTCGTGTGCGTCCAGAGGGAGGAGTAGTGGTAGCAGGTCCGCCTTCAGACATGCCGGGTTGGAGAGGCATATCTCGACGGGATGCTGGTAGGGACACCTCCGACAGTAGAAGACGGGCATGACGCAGCTGAACAATGTGATGCGGTAAGTCAGTCGGTAACTTACGTTCAGCAGGGACAGGAGATCGCATCCCAATGTATGGAACAGGTTGGTTTTGTACAGCTTGAGCTGTTCGGCGTAGTTGGGTAGGTGTGTTGCGGTTGCCATTTCGCAGCGGTTCGTTGAGGTGGCGTGCTCCGGCTGTGTATGCAGTCTGCAATGTGCACGCTCCGAGGTTGCTGTGAGCTCTGTGTAGTCGTAGGGAGACAGGACTTGTGTTCTGTTGGCTTGTTTGGAGGACACGGGCCCTCTTCCCACATGCTTCTCAGACAGTTCAAGGTCAGTGATGTGTGACTCCTTCCAATTAACTTGCATGTGGCCGACATGGGGGAGTGTTTTCTTCTTTCTTCCCCGTCCGTTGTGTGCTTCTGTGATATGCGCTATCTGCCCTGTGGTCGGTCTCCTCGGCATGCCTGTGTTGGTCTATTCTTGGACAATGGCTGAATTCACCGGCTTCTGTCGTAGGGCTGTGGTTTCGGAGTTGGAATGGAAGGTCATTCAGTGCTGTCTGCTCTCCCTTGTGTGGGCAGCAGGCTGCCTTTCCGCTCTGCGTTGGGCCTTGTGTGTGAATGTTATTCTTGGGCCACCTGTTGTCGGTCCCCGGGCTCTTTGGTGTTCCGTTTTATATGTCTTGTTCATATGTGCAGGGTGGTATGGGTGTTTCTGTGTGGTACTGGCGTTCCTCTTCCCGAAGGGGCCCTGCTTCTCCTAGTTGGTGTTGCCGCCGCTGTGTGCTACGCCATGTTTGTTACACTGGGGTGTGTCCTGCTGTTGCGTGTCTTCACTGACATGTGTGCGTCGGTTGTGTGGCGTTGGGTGTTGTCCGTGAATTGGGCGTTGGGGACATGTCTGTGGCAGGCCTGTCACGTGTCATGTGCGTTCGGGGTGGGGCTGATGTGTGTGCTGCTTGGTTGTGTCCCTGTGTCTGTGTGCGACGCATGCATGGCGCTGCGGTTGGCCTCTGCGTTGTGCGCATGTGTGGCGGCGTCATCGGCGCTTTGGGGCCGTGACGGGGTGGTTGGTTCCTAGTCCCAGGTGGTGTGTACACATGTGTTCCGCGATGTTACGATTTGGCCTGTGTGTCATATGTGGATGCAATGGTGGATGTGTAGTGTACACGCGCTGGTGGGGGTTGTCCGCTTTTTCCGCCCTTGCACTGTGTGCGCTGTTTGCGTGCACTTGTTGTGTGTGTGCCTACCTGCGTCTCCGCGGTACGTTGCGTCCTTGGTGGTGCATCAGCAGAAGCATGGGGAGGGCCTGCAGTGCTGGATTCATGCTCGGGGAGCCGCTTCTTCGTTGTCCGTGCTCGGCATCCGTGTTACCGCTTCGGTTTGTCGTACGGTATCTCTTGGCCATGGGAGCCGTTTGTTTGCAGCATCGTAATTTATGCGCCGGGCGGGACGTGTTTCGTCGGACGGTGTGTGTCAGTTGGGCTGCGCCGCTACGTGTACGGGCGCACTTTGATGGCGGACGGTGTTGCTGGCTTGCCGGCGGTGTTTGGCCTACTTTTCGCATCGTAATTGGACGGGCGTGTGGACTGCTGCGTGCCGGCGGTAACTGGTGCTTTTTGCATCCGCCAGCACGGCGGTGGTGCTTCCGCCCGCCATCGTAATGTGCCCCTAAATAACTAATTTAAATTAACTAATTAATAATTCATCAATACAATTTACATTTCTTCCCACCATTTACACCTATAAACACCACAACACACACCTAAAATTAATTACATAATTACCATAATTAATTACTAATTAATTAATTTTCATTAATTAGCAACTGATTAATAATTCATCAATAAAAATTAAGGTGTCCATTACGATGTCGGGCGGTAAAAAATCCGCCATCAACCACAGTGGTAGAAATCCGCCCGCCTACACCGTCTGAATACCGACCGAGCAATTACGATGCCGCAAACCGAAAACCGCCGGAGGCGGAAAATAAACAGAAAATACCGCCCGCCCATGTCCGAGTCTAAGTCCATTCGCCCGCCACGGACGGAAAGACGCCCGACAACCCAAAACCACCGCCCGTGAAATTAGGATCGTACCGACATGAGCGCGGAAAATCCACAAATACACCGCCCGCCAGCGCAAACAACAGTGACGAAAATGGACACGGCGGAAGCCCTGGCGGCCACGTCCATGCACAGAAATCATCCGCTGACAAAAACAAACACACACAACATGGCCAACAAGTCCACACAGCAACCCACGCACAAATACCCAAACACAGTACACATCCTGGAAACACACCCCCTGGACAAAAAAATCAACTACAAATCCCAGAACACCAGCCACAACACACCTGAAAACAACAGACCATCATGACACACCCACATAGGTAAGTACAAAACCAGCCCCTTCACAGACCACAACCCCCTGCAACATTACAAACTGAGGACGAAAGCACACAACACAGCGAGACAGAAAGGACAGCAGCACACCACAGACACGCACCTATCACACCCATCACCACCACCACCAAACACCTGACCCACAAACCCCCTGCACATCACACACCACACACCGCACCAGCACCACAAACACCAAAACACACACCATGGCATCACACAGAATGCCCAAGTTCACTCCCACCGAGCTGACGGTCATGGTCGACGAGATCGTCAAGGTGCACCCACAAATCTATGGCAACCAGGTCCAACAGACACCACTATCCACCAGAAACCGGTTGTGGAGCAGGATCGTAGACCAGGTCAATGCAGTCGGGAACGTTCCACGCAACAGAGGAGAAATTAACAAAGGTGGAACGACCTCAAAAGCGTGGTCAAGAAGAAGGAGAGCAAAAATCGAGAGCTGGCTGCCAGGACTGGCGGAGGGAATCCCACGCTATTCAAGACCTTCAAGGCGTGGGAGGAGAAGGTGCGAGTCATCATACATCCGGAGATCCTCACCGGATTACCAGGGGAGTGGAGGCTGGTAAGTACAAACAAACATATACCAGCACACCGCTATGTAATCACATGCACTACCACCATGCCATAGCTCCTAGGGACAAACACCCCCATGTCCAGTACACAATACACAAGACATCACCCACACATGCAACAGACACTCACACACACTCAGCCCAAAGCTACCAACTAACAAAACCATGGGGGCATGTGTACAGTCAGCCAGCACCGCAACTTCCACCAGGTCCCCTTGTACTCCAGATGCGCCAGAATGAGCACTCCCCACACCCACATCCATGTGTCAGCCATAGCTGCACTGACCGACAAGTAACAGGTAAGTAGCCGGAACACAAAGACAGTGGTTCAGAGGGGGGACAGCTGAAGTAAAACACCCACCAGGCCCCCACTACCACAGACCAGCAAGGTGGAGCACACCCCACATCCATGTGTCCGCCATAGCTGCACTGACTGACAAGTAACAGGTAAGTAGCCGGAACACAAAAACAGTGGTTCGGAGGGGGGACAGCTGAAGTAAAACACCCACCAGGCCCCCACTACCACAGACCAGCAAGGAGGAGCACACCCCACATCCATGTGTCCGCCATAGCTGCACTGACCGACAAGTAACAGGTAAGTAGCCGGAACACAAAGACAGTGGTTCGGAGGGGGACAGCTGAAGTAAAACACCCACCAGGCCCCCACTACCACAGACCAGCAAGGTGGAGCACACCCCACATCCATGTGTCCGCCATAGCTGCACTGACCGACAAGTAACAGGTAAGTAGCCGGAACACAAAGACAGTGGGTCGGAGGGGGACAGCTGAAGTAAAACACCCACCAGGCCCCCACTACCACAGACCAGCAAGGTGGAGCACACCCCACATCCATGTGTCCGCCATAGCTGCACTGACCGACAAGTAACAGGTAAGTAGCCGGAACACAAAGACAGTGGGTCGGAGGGGGGACAGCTGAACTAAAACACCCACCAGGCTCCCACTCCCACAGACCAGCAAGGTGGAGCACCCCTCCCTCCCAGTACCATGTGGCATCCATTGCATTGCGCACTCAGAAACAACCTGTAGGTGGGAAAATGTACAGGGCGGGCGTCTGTAGGCATGAGGACTGTACTACGACTGACACATGGGACATGTCACGTAGCAGAGGAACACGCAGCACTGCTCCCAGTCACAATCATGAGACCAATGTGCACACGGACATGTTCAACAGAGTCAAACCCCACATGACCCATCACAGATACAGCAACACCTAAGGAGCCATGTCTGCATGCACAAGTCCCACTGGAGCACAGACCCACACGGCAGGCACTGTGCCACCCATCACACACATCAGCAACACCATCGAAGTCCTGTCCATGTAGTCCTCACTGCCTGTCACCCACACATCGTACAACAACGCCCACGTAAGACAGACCGTACTAGAAGTAACAGCTTGGAACCACAATATTGCACACAAAGACAACTGGACCCATGAAACACACAGGCACACAATGCACATTCAACATATCATCCATCTCATCTCTCAGCCACAGTGTCATGAAAGGTATGTCATCCGAACAGCTGGCCCTCATACAGTAGTCATGCAAAGATACCTGCCCATGACAAATCAAGTGCCTGCAGTGACTGAAGTGCACGTCACACTGCGAGTAACAACACACATAATATAGTCAACACCCCAAGAGCACAGCACTGATGCACATGTACCAGGGCAGCACGCACACAAAGGATTTGGCCCATCTGCAATACGTCATGTGGCACACAACAAGCACAAACTCACAACAATGCTACCAATGTGATGTCCATGAATGATAACAGTCAGCAGATATTCCGGGCATGTGAGACAGACACACACCTTTGTCTATGCACTGTCATGTTGCCAGAACACATGTCATGTTCTGCACCCATTACCCACAGTATGTACCCCAAAAGCATATTTCAACCCCAGAGCGTTTAGGGGGCTGTACCCCCTTTTGGCATCAGCGTACCTAAGCGTTCCATCCTTCCCCCTAAACCATCGTTCAACCCAACATCGTCGATGGTCCTGGAGCACGCATACACCCGAGCCACAAAATGTAGGAGCATAGCAACACACACCCATCGGCATTGCTAATCCATCCCATGCCACATGTCCACATCACACAGTTCCATTGCCTAGCCCACGCATACACACATCGTACATCCACACACACGCCACTGGGAAACCTGTGCACGACAGTGCACGAACTGTGAATGTCAGACAACCAATACATACTTTGCTAGGTGCAACACAATGACCCATCTCATTCTCCCCACAGGTGCCGAACTGCTGGATGCTGGAGAGGGTGACAGCAGCCAGCACAGCCAGTCCGCAAGCCCCCGACCCGGACTCACGGATGTAGAGGAGCTGGACACCTCTCCGGACACGGACCACCCAGCAGGCCCATCTGGAGTGGCAGGGCACAACCGCTCCCCAGGGCCCCTCCTGCCCACCAACCCATCACCCAGGGCTGCTGACCAGTCACAGACCCCTGCTGCCACGGTCGTTGCGGCCACCACCGCCGCAACCCCCACCACCGCCGCAAGCACCACCACCGCCGCAACCACCACCACCACCACCACGCCATCCCTGGCCACAGCCCCTGCGCAAGCGGTGGCACGGCCGTCGGGCTCCACCCTGGGAGCCAGAGCGAGGACCGTGGTGAGCAATGTGGCTAGTGGGCAGGTCGGTGGCAGCAGTACTGGTAGGAGGAGCAGGGCCAGGCCAACACCATCTGAGCCTGGGAGCCAAGCCCTGCCGCAAATCGCCAGAGTCCTTGGGGCCTATGAAGAGGCCCAAGGACAATGGGCCAGGTCGGCTACCGACACGCCGGAGGTCCTTGGGGTGTTGAGGTCCATGGACGCCCATATGGGACAATTCGTGACCCGTATGGACCAACTTGTGGACCTAATGGGCCAGCTGGTGGTGGTGGTGAGGGCACAAGCAAGGCCAGCAACACCACCTCCGCCACCACCTGCTATGGCGCAGGGTCGTGCAGCATCGCGTTCCCCTGCGTCCACAGCGAGTGAGCACTCCTCAGCCACCACCAGCGGCACATCAACACACCCCCCCTCTACCAAACGTGGAAGGGGCCGTCCGAAGAGGAAACAGGTGTCCAGAGAGGACTTCGCACGCACCAAACACCAGTGAGTCAGCCAGCCACCTTGACCACCTACTGCATTGACTTGTACTACGATCCTACCCCACACTGCCATGTGAATGGCATGTGTCTGTTGGACTGTGGACATGGAACTTCATGGGTACACCCTGACCATCACGCAGCCATGACCGTCAACTAATTGTCACAGCATGCACCACGTTTGTCATCACCTTGCACACAATCACATGTCACCGCTGTAAATAAATACACCTTGATCACAATCTGCTTCATGTGTCCTGGGTTTATTCAACGATGTGCAATCGCCACCATGAGCAGAAATGCATCTGCTGTGTGGTATGTCGATGGGACAGGAGAGGCTGTAGGGACCTAGGGGTGAAAAACAGAACAAGAGTACATTCAATGAGTGTGTCACACACTCATCACACAGTACTTGTCACCAACTACAAGCAATGTACACACATCACACAGAGCAACAGGGCACACTGCTACAGCCGCTGCCAGTGGCATACCAACCTGGACATGGACCATTGACACACAGCACTCAGTGAACAAAAGGCCCCGTGACAGAGCACACATACACCTGCACAACTACAGCTACAACAGCCGTCATACATGGACACTCACCGTCAAGTGAAGTAGCGGGCGATGAGCTGCTGATGCACATTCACAGCTTCCTCCTCTCCACTGTCCTCTTCACTCGAGCTGTCCTGGTCTGCAGGCTGGGGCCCTGGTTGATCTCCGTCATCCACAATTAGGGGGATCTGCTTGCGAATAGCCAGATTGTGCAGCATGCAGCAAGCCACTATTATCTGGCACACCTTCTGTGGGGAGTACGCCAGTGCACCCCCGGTGCGGTCCAGGCACCTGAACCTGCACTTGAGGAGGCCAAAGGTCCGCTCAACCACACGTCTGGTCCTCCCATGTGCCTCATTGTAGCGGACATCAGCTGGGCCCCCAGGACGTCGCAATGGGCTGAGCAGCCAGGGCCCATTCGGGTAAGCAGAGTCACCTGGGTGTGAGGGACACAGAGAACCGTTGCAATTCCAACTGGACACAAGACAGCATCGTACAGCCAGCACGCTACACTACTCCACATACTCACCGACAATCCAGCCACGGTCCGGTTGCAGATTGGCCATCAGTCGTGGTAGGATGCTGTTGCGCATGATGTGCGCGTCATGTGCCGATCCTGGGAACTTGGCACACACGTGGGAAATCACCATGTCCGCAAGGCACACCACTTGCACATTCAGGAGTGCGTGTGCTTCCGGTTGCGGTAGAGCTGCTCAGTGGCCTGTGGTGGAACAAGGCCAACATGGGTGCAATCTATAGCACCAACGACGTGGGGGATCCGTCCAAGGGCATAGAAAGCACCCTTCACTGCCGCCAATTCACGAGCCCTGGGGAATCGGACGTATCTGTTCCTGTACAGCATCATAGCTGACAGCAGTCGCGGTTCGTGTAGGAGTGCCGGCCGGGCGGTGACGCGGGGCGGGGGAGGGGCAGGGTGGGGGGTAGCAAAGTACGGATTACGGACCAATACAGGTAAGTAAACATTTAAATCAATGAAACGAATTTCGTTGCGCGCACTGCATCGCAGTTGGCGATGCAGCGCTCACAACATAATTCGTTTTATTGATTTAAATGTTTACTTACCTGTATTAGTCCGTACTCTGCTACCCCACCCTGCCCTCCCGCCCACGTCACCGCCCGGCCGGCACTCCTCATGGACCGCGACTGGCTGACAGTACATCCCTCAGCACCATGCTGAACATGGGCTGGGACATCCCACCTCCACTGCCCACTGTGTGTTGGAATGACCCAGTGGCGAAGAAATGCAGTGCAGCCATCACCTTAGCCGTGGGGGTGAATGCTGTTGGATACACCCTGCGAGGACGGAGGTGGGGTTCCAACATGGCACATAGACGATGCAGGGTGGGTCGGTCCAGACGATATTTACGGATGACCTCTACATCCTCCATGTCTGACAGCAATTGGTAGGGGCGATGAATGTTTGGTCTCCGCCTAGGAAGGATGGAAGTGGACACATGTCAAAGCAAGACGCCACATGGCATATTCACATACACAAAACAAAAATTACTGAGCAAGCACTTGAATCACAGAACAGCTGACAAGTAGGGACAGCACAGCCACAATACACTTACACAGGTCCCCTACCAATAGCAATGGGCAGTGACACACACCATTGCTATGAGCATGCACATGGGGATCTAGGCCTCAATGACTTGTAAGGCATGCTGATGGTAACAGACTGCATATTCGGCAAGCGGCAACACCGCGGCAACATGACGTGCTGCTGTGCATCACACTGCTTCCGAGGCTGGGTGAGTATGGCACACACCAACAACGCTATGGACACAGGCTGAGCGGCCAAAACAAGTGGGACCTGTGGCATGAGGGGATATGAGACAGTCATTGGTGTCACCACTGCACCCTATGTACAGCACTGTACGGATCACACCTCCAGAAACATTGACAGGTGTACACATTGACAGCCCCATGCCAACACGGCTGTGTGCTTGCAAATACACATCACAAGTGACACGTAACATTGCACGTGCCAAGTGGCAGATGTACATAGTGAAAGATGGCATGTGTGTGCATATGCATATCCCATGCACCCATGCCAATGTGTACATGATGATGTGCCAACAGACATGTGGAGGCTGGCCACTGGCCGTCCCTGCCTATGCACACAGCATGTTGTGGCCCCGTCCATTGTGCACCTGCACCCACCCACAAATCATGGCCACACCTGCAGATGCAGTGCGCACATCATACTGTGTGGTGCACATGGCATCAGCGGACTGTACCCGCCATGGTCCAGGCCCTTACGGCCAACTCCAATGTCCCTCGCGGTTGCACCCTGCGTGTTCCACTATGGAGGAAGCGTCCCGGGCCAGCTGGGAGCAGGCCAACGTCTGCAATTGAAGCTGCCAGACATGGTACACGGATTGCAGCAGCTTGGACCCACTGTAACTGACCCAGGGGGTTATATGTGTGTGTGAGTGGGACAGGCATTACCACATCTACCTGGAACTGCAGCCTGGCACCCCTCGAGAACACATGCTGCTGCCACCTCTCCACCTACACGTCGATGACGCTGAGGACATGTCCAGGTCCACTCACCAGCGAGGAGCTGGAGATCCTGGATTCCGAGCTCCACGCACACTGCACATGGCTATTCCTTGCGAAATTTGTGTGTGGGAGACAGCTGCAGTGTGTGTGTGGGTGCATGTGGGTGACACACATGTCGTTGATCCGCAGCACTATGAGTCAGAGCCTGTGGTGTTCAAACATCCACTGCTCACCATGCTGACTGCAGGTGGCATGGGTATGTGTGCTCTCGGGCGCTTTGACCTGTCTGTCCCTCCCGAGTGGTGGTACATGGCAACTTCATGTCAGACATCCAGTGACCCAGCCAATTGGCAATGCAGGTCTCAGTGCACTTGTTGGTCGTGTGAATGTCAGGCTGGGGCCATGCTGCCCTTCTCAGTCCCAGCAGGCCTGGCCTGCACATTGACTGCACAATGCCAGTAGGTGACAACACAGACTGCCTAGTGGGTTACATGTGTCTCCTGTTCAGGACCCTCCGGATGGGCGCTCACTCAGTCCTGTCTATTGGACACACCATGCCTCGTGACAGGGATGTGTGTGTGAGATAGTGGCACTGAATGTGACCTCCGTTGCGGGGTGGGCCATGCACAGGGCGGGTACGTTGATTGTTGCGCAGTGTTGGTCACAGTGGGTACACCCACACAGATGTGTTGTCTTGTGATCTTTTGCTAGGTCCGCCTGACAATGGACTGTAGATGTGGGCAGACTACACATTGGACGATGTGCTGTCTATATGCATGTGCCTTCACAACAGGCACAGCTGCCCCTGCACATCTGACCCCTGCTGCCCTCAGTGCTGGGTCTGTTGAGCTGATGCACCATCTGTGCGTGGGGCAGACAGCTCTGCTCACTACCGTCATTGTCCATGACATCACTTTGCCGCAGGTGACATGGATCATGGAGGGCCCACATGTACGCGTGGGTGGACTACACAAGACTGTCCAATGGTTGTCACCCCCAGTCAGTGCTTCGAATGGGAAGAATGTGGTGCTGGTACTCATTTTGATGTGTCGAGTGTGCGGGGCTAGGTGCGGGGCTACATGCAAGACATGGGAAGGTCATCGGCTTATCTACTAGTTGCAATACACACGAGACACGTCTTTTTCTGACCACATCTGGGGCATTCCTTAAACTAACTGAAAGTCAAACAGTTATCTTTTACACTGTCCTCATGGCCTCCCCTCGCTCACACCAATATGCATTTGCACATGAGAAGCTAGCGCATGCACAAGCAGCTCCAAGCTCGCCCCAGAGAGGCCAAGGAGTGTATGTGTGGGTCCAGTTGAACAAGTAGTCTGTCTCACGGTATGATATGTGGCGGGACGCCGTCCACCTGCGTGGTGCCCCGACTCGAGACCCGGGCAACATTGACAATGCATGACAGGCTCCGCAGTCCGGATACACCACCTGCAACACACAGAGGCTGTAGCTGCCCTAGCGGCCCAGGCCGCGTCCAACTGGAGCTCATGGACCCACACATTCACTCTTTGGCCTCTCTGGGGCGAGCTCGGAGCTGCTTGTGCACGCGCTGGCTTCTCTGTTGCAATGGCATGTAACGTGTGTGGAGATCTAGGCAATGGGTGGGATGGTGCGAGCCACCTTCCGTGACGTCACTACTGCTCGTGATGTGTGCGTCCCCCACTACTTCCATATGACTTGTGCCATACTACACATTGGGGATGTGTTGCCTGCGTGATGTGACCAGGAGGAGCGCGCCATGACCTCTCACCCACCATGCTCCACTGCCATCCCGTGTCCTGGATTGCCTGTGCAGGTGGACAATGTTGTGGATACACCTGGTCGACAGGGGATGTGAGTGCCTTGGCAAGAGCCTTGCGGACGCACAGCAGTATCCAGCATGTCCACGGAGGGTGGGCTGACGTCTACACTTGATGCAGCATTGATCGTGTGCCCGCCTGTTGTGCACACACGAGTTCACATTCATCCCCAGACAGGTGGTCTTTACAAATTCCCAGGAGAGCGCCAATGTACTGTTCCTGTATCCTCCCAACACAGCGTGTTTCAACATTGCATGTGCGCACCTACCCGTCACACCCACCCACCTGAGCCATGCGTGACTCCCGCTTCACATGACACATGTGTGTCTTCCACAGTTGTGCTACTCATTTGCGTTGACATCCAATTACAGTGGACTACATGGTCATCTCACAACTGCCGTGTACTTCTCACACTCTCATCCTCTCTCATTCGTACTTGTGAAATGAATCAGCAGAGACACATTTTTGCTTCTAGACATGTATTGGTACTTATGTCCTCTGTGATGCAGTATAGTGGACACTACTGGCAGCAAAATGCATGTGGAGGATATACTCAGCATGATTACACATGGCATAGGGTGTAGGGGTAGATGTGATTAGTTGTTGACTGTGGGATGTGGGCTTCAGAGTTACGACTGCTTAGCCGTTGCTGTGCTAATGTACATTTGCTACTTACTGAGGTGCTGCTGACTTTGACACAGACAGTATACATTTAGACTACCAGTCCGCTTGTCATCATGGGCACAGTGCATCTCAGTTCCATGTTACAGGTTTGCTGCTATAGTTACTCATACACACGTGCGTGGAGGTGACATCAGGGCATGGACTTACGTGCATGCAACGGCGTCCCACTTGTTGTTGCGATGTGGTGGCTACTGGACATGTCACAGTCGCTGGGGTCATGTTGTTGGTGGATGCACTTGTTGTCCATGCAAAGGTCCTGGCACGGAAGTTCAGGGGGAGGTGAGGTGACAGCTCTCACATACTACAGCCGGACGATTACTGTCCACTGACCGGTGCATATGTTCATGGGCGCAGGATGCATATTATGGCATGGTTGTACGTGCAGTTCTGTCCATGTGGTTGCCATACACAAATCCCATGCCTCTGCCTCCCCCTGTTCATGCAGAGTTACTGGATGTGATGAGGAACAGAGTGCATGTCCCGAATATATCCGATGTCATTGCAGTGTAGTTGATGGTGTGGTGTCAGTTGCAGGTTGTATGGTATAGTTGTTGTACTGGTAACTGCCCAGTCCGTGCGGAGGCCATGCATGGGTACGGTGTGGGACATCATTGTTCAATTGGGGGTATGGCGGCGGGGCCCGACGAATTGACAGGTTGTCAGGTATGCAATACCTTCCAGCAGGGCTTCCATGGCATTGGTGGTGAACATGGATGCCATCCAATGTAGCGGATGGTGGCTGTCAAGGTGTTGGTCGTGAGTTGTCCCTTGTAGGAGCATGATGGGACATGTTGGATGACATTCGATGTAACTGTGATCCATTATCCGTCGTGTGGAGGCACAGTGGTCCCATTGCAGTGTGGGTCCGATAGTAGCCACATACGCCATGCCCCCATAGGCTGAACAGACCCTGTCGTGGACGTCCAGGGGTTGAATAGTTGTAGCAGGTCCGCCCTTGGACATGCCGGGTTGGAGAGACATAAATCCACAGGATAGTAGAAGGGACACCTCCGACAGTAGAAGACGGGGATGACGCAGCTGAACAATGCGATGCGGTAAGTTAGTCGGTAACTTACGTTCAGCAAGGCCAGATTGTCACATCCCAATATCTGTATCAGGTTATGTTTGTACAGCTTAATCTGTCCGGCGTAGTTGGGTAGGTGTGGTGCAAGTGCCATTTTGCTGCAGGGCGCTGTGGTGGCGTGCTCCGGCTGTCTGTGCAGTCTGCAGGGTGCAACCTCCGACGTTGCTGGGAATTCTGTAATGGTCGTAGGGAGGCAGGACTTGTGTTATGTTAGCTTGTGCGGAGGACACGGGCCCTCATCCCACATGCTTCTCTGAATGGTCAAGGTCAGTGGTGTCTGACTCCTTCCAGATAACTTGCATGTGAACCACATGGGGGAGTGTTATCATTTCTTTTTTCCGTTCTGAATGTTCTTTGGTGTTATGCGCTATCTGCCCTGTGGCCGCTTCCCTCTGCATGCCTGTGTTGGGCTTTTTTGGTGCAATGACTGTTGTCTCCGGCTTGTTTAGTCGGGATGTGGTTTCGGAGTGGGAATGGAAGGTCATTCAGTGCTGTCTCCTCTCCCGTGTGTGGGCGGCAGGCTGCGTTTCCGCTATACGTTGGGCCTTGTGTTATAATTGGTACCACCTGTTGTCTGTCCCCGGTATCTTTGATGTTACGTATTGCATGTCTAGTTATTGGGTGCAGGGTGGCATCGGTGTTTCTGTGTGGTACTGGCGTACCTTTTCCGACGGGGTCCATATTCTGCTGGGTGATGTTGCCGCCGCTGTGTGCTTCGCCGTGTTTTGCACACAGGGGTGTGTCCTAATTTGGCGTGACGTCACTGACATGTTCGGGTCACTTGTGTGACGTCAGGTTGGCAACAGTGAATTGCCGGTTGGGGACATGACTGTGGCAGGGCTGTCACGTGACATGTGCGTTCTGGGTGGTGCTGGTGTGTGTGGTGTTTGGTTGTGACCCTGTGTTGTTTGTGTGTGGCGCATGCATTGCGCTGCCGTTGGCCTCTGCGTTGTGCGCATGTGTGGGTGCAGTGGTGGATGTGTCGTGTCCACGCAGGGGTGTCGGGGGGCCATATACAGTTTTCCCGCCCTTGCACTGTGTGCGCTGTTTGCGTGCCCCTGTTGTGTGTCTGCCTACCTGCGTCGCCGCGGTGCGTTGACTCCTGGGTGCTGCATCAGGTAGAGCATGGGGAGGGCCTGCAGTGCTGGATTCATGCTCGGGGGTCCGCCTCTTTGCTATCCGTACTGTGCGTTCGGTTTTCCGCCTTGCTTTCACGTGCGGTGTCTCTTAGCCGGGGGACTGTTTGGTTCTGGCATCGTAATTTGTACGCCGGGCGGTACGTGATTTCGTCGGGCGGTGTGTCTCCATTAGGCCGCGCCGCTCCGTGAACGGGCGAAACTTTGATGGCGGACGGCGTAGCTGGCTTACGGGCGGTGTTTGGCTGACTTTTCACATCCTAATTGGGCGGGCGTGTGTGCTGTGGCGGGCGGACGGTAACTGGTGCTTTTTGCATCCGCCAGCACGGCGGTGGTGCTTCCGCCCGCCATCCTAATGGGCCCCTAAATTACTTCCCACCCTTCCCACCATTTACACCTATAAACACCACAACACACACCTAAATGTCATTACATAATTACCATAATTAATTACTAATTAATTAATTTAAATTAATTAACTAATTATCAAACAATTATTAATAAATTAATTTACATGTTTAACACTATAACATCACAATTATACAAATATTAATAAATAAAAATTATTCAATAAAATGAATATAATTAAATTACTACCCACCCTATTTCCCTATAAACCCAAAACCCGCTACGGAACTAAAACGCAAAATGCAATTTAAAAAAAATGAATAACTACTATAAACAATCAATAAAATATATATAATTAAATTACTTCTCACCCTATTCCCCAATAAACCCATAACCCGCTACGGAACTAAGGGGCCTATTACGATGGCGGTCGGAAAACCTCCCCGACGCCATAGTAACGGGAAAAGACCGCCCGCAAGGCACGCGACATAACCGCCGGTCGCATTAGGATGTTCCTTGCTCGAAATCCGACCGCGGCGGTCGGATCGCGGGCCTTAACATTGCGGCGGTTGCTGCTGCCCGCAGCACCGCAGCGATGTCCAAATGAGCATGTCCTGCATTTCCCTGCACTGCGTGGCAGGCTCTGCACAGTGCCTGCCACCTGGTACAGGGACATGTAGGGGGGGACCATGGGTACCCCCCAGTGCACCCACACCCCCCACAAAACATTGGGGGCCACAACGGGCCCCCGGAATACAATCACTGCATGCCTTTCCATGGCGGTCTGACCGCTAAGGAAAGGCTGGCTACCGCCGCCATCATAATCGTGCCGGCGGAGCCTGCCCTGCACCGCCACCATTATCCCGGACCTTCTCCGTCCGCAGGGCAGGAGTGCAGATGGCAACCGGCGGAAAAGCGGCGGTCGAAATTTCCCACCGCGGCGGTCACCACCGCCATCCTAATCTGACGGCGGTTTTCTGGCTTGTGATCGCGGCGGATGTCTGCCGCAGGTCCGGCGGTTGCCACTGCCGGCCGGGCGGCGGTCATCCGACCGCCATCGTAATAGGCCCCTAAAAACGCAAAATTCAATTAAAAAAACAATTATTAACTACTAAAATTTTAACACATATAATAAAAATACAAACAATACTTATACAAAAAAACAAACATCACACACATATAAAATATATACTAAAATACATAACATTAATAAAAAATCGATATTTTTAACAACTATGGGGCACCTTACGATGGCGGGTGGACTGATGTCACTGCGGTGCTGGGACCACTGCAATTAGGATGTGCCCGCCATACTGGCGGGCGCATCCATGGCATTTAACATTGCGGGCGGTGCTGCTGGCTGCAGCACCGTACGCAATGCTAAAATGCCATGCTGTGCATTTCCCTGCACTACGTGGCAGGCACCACGTGGTGCCTGCCTCGCAGTGCAGGGAAATGCAGGGGGGTACCATGGGTACCCCCACAGTGCACCCCCCCAACACAGAGGGGGCCCACAATGGGCCCCCGAATCCAGCCTCCGCCTGTGTTTTCGTGGTGGGATGACCGCCGCGAAAAGACAGGCGGAAAGGGATATCTTAATCCCTACGGCGGTGCCTGCAAGGCACCGCCGCAATGCTGACCTGTGTTTTGGTTCCGCAAGGTGGGCAGAAAAGGACCGCCTTGCGGAACCGTGGCGGACGGACTTTCCATCCACCGGGACAGATTGGGATTCCCACCGCCATCCTAATTCGGCGGTGGGAATATCCTGTGTTATGGTGGAAGGACCGCCACCGCCGGCCCAGCGGTGGCGGTCCTTCCGCCATCCTAATGACCCCCTATATTTTTATAAATAATATTTAACACTTTGATATTTTTTAAATCGATATTACTTACCTAAGATCGATATTCTTGACCACAATATTTTTTCTGTCGATATTTCTGACCCACGATATTTTTACCTCGATATTTGTGCCAATTGATATTTTTACATTGATATTTTGTCTCAGCACCTTTCCTGACACTGAGTTGTCAGTGATGGTGAATGAAATCATTAGAGTAGAGCCACATATGTTTGGAGCACAAGCCCAACAAACCTTAGTCGCTACGAAGAATGAAATGTGGGAGAGGATGTTCACCACAGTCAATGGTGTCAGTATCACTCTGCCCATAAAGGAGGACATCAGAAAGAGTTGGCATGACCTGAAGGCCAGGGTCAAGTACTTTGTCAACAGGCACCACCTGGCGGCTCAGAAGACTAGCGGTGGTCCTCTGGGGCCATCATTACAACTCACAGCCTGGGAGGAGTAGGCGGTTGCCATCCTGCGCACTGAGGGACTGGAGACTGGTAAGTAATACTTCACCAACTGGCACAACATATGAATGTGCTGTGTGCACACATCTCACCTCTTGCTATCTTCTATCTCCTCCAATTGTCCCATATGCAGTAGCTAAAGTATCAGAGATGTGTCATTGGCAGTTACAATCAGTATCCATGCACATGAGTCAAAATGTATCACCCTCCATTACAGCCCACATGTCAAAATGCTGTCTGTAAGTGTTTTTCCATCAGTTCAGCCTTACAGGACCCATATAATGTGCAATACTACAACATGTGGGCCACCACAGCAGCATCTTACAAACCGGTATGTCATACAAAGCAATTTTGCCACTGGTGGCAAATTGTAACTGACAATACTGCAATTACCATCATGCCCTGTTGCCTGAGCAGTTAACCAGATGTACTAGTGACATTTCCCCATAGCCACTTGGCAGACATTTCCTTACTCAGGTTCACCTCACAGGTAGGTAGCTATTGCTCAAGTGTGGGGTAGGAGAGGATGACAGGACTGCAACTCCCATCAGGCCCTGTTGCCTCAGCACTTAACCAGATGTACTATTGCCATCTCCCCATATCCACTTGGAAGCCATGTCAGTATTCAGGTTCACCTCACAAGTAGGTAACCATTGCTCAAGAGTGGGGTGGGAGACAATGACAGGACTGCAACTCCCATTGGGCCCTGTTGCCACAGCACTTGACCAGATGGACCAGTGCCATTTCCCCATATCCATTTGGCAGCCATGTCAGTACTCAGGTTCATCTCACAGGTAGGTAGCCATTACTCAAGTTTGGGGTGGAAGAGGATGACAGGACAGCAATTCCCATCACAGCCTGTTGCCTCAGCACTTGAGCAGATTTACTAGTGCCATTTCCCCATAGCCACTTGGCAGCCATGTCAACACTGATCCACATGTCTAATGGACTGAACACGTTACACACAACGCTCTCCTGAGGCACATGTCTGCCTACTCAGCCTTAAAATTACCAGGTCTCCATAACTGAAAAGAAAGACAACAAGACCTGCACCCAAACAAGGGTGTTACAGAACTGTCAGTAATGCGTAAAGGTAACACAGCTGACGTTACATGGCTGGTGAACCATTGACACTGCACAGCACTCATGATAACCAGTGCAAAATATACTACAGATTTGTGACTATGCCTGTATTGGACACGCCTAGGAGTTTTATGTAGCCAATACACATGTAACTTCTACACTGTCCATGCTTCTAGTCATTGGGAGATGCCATGTCCATCCCTAATGTCAGCATGAAGCACATCAATACAGCCAATGATTATGCCAATAACTCTCAATGTAATGGATGTTTCCCAAAATTTTGCAATACAGTCAAACACAACGGATAGAGTTCATAACATCTACCTTTTCTCCCTCCCAGGGCTGAAATCTCTGCGTACCAAAGGATGTGGAATGTACATACCATACATACTAAAATGACACTCTACTCTGTCTCAACAGGTGGATCCTGCACTACATCTGAAGAGACACAAGACGCCGACCAGAGTCCAGCTCCACCCTGGGATCAAGCCTCCAGTGATGCTGAATCTCCTGCACATACGAACGTGGAGGACATACTTGGCCCTTCTGGACAGCCTGGGCGGACAGAACCAGTGAGTCTAAATAGGCTAGACATGCCACTTGTACGACATGCCACTTGTACGTTGACAGAATGGAAGTGCTTCCGGTTTCTATATATCTGTTCACATGCTTGCGGTGGTACTAGGACAATATGTGTGCCCAGGACCACACCCCCCACCCTAGCAGTAACATCTCAGCTGACCACTGCCCCAACAACCTGTAGATCTAGCTCCTGCAGTAACATCTTCCGCACCCCAGTCCCAGTTCCGTAGATGAGCATTGACACCACTCTCACTGAGGATTGAGGAGCCAGTGGGAGGGTGCAGGATGGGGCAAGGCAACAGGTCCGTGGGGGCAGGGGGTGATGGGAGGGTCATTGTGGGCCAGTGAAGTGAGGCCTCTGGTGCCACTGAAGCCCAGGCCAACATTGCAAGAGTCATCACGCATATGAGGAAAATCAAGGACATATGGGCCAGGTACTAGAGGAACTCCAGGGCATGAAGCAGCTGCAGAGGTCCATAGACCACCGTTTGGACACACACAATGATAATATGGGGCAGCTCATTGGGGTGCTGAGGGACATCCACCCCATCCTCTGCAGGGCTTTTCCCCACCACCTACCCATTCCTGTGGTCTACCTACATCTGGGCCACCTACATCAGCGGCTGCCACAGGAATGGAGGCTCTGGCAGATGAGGCCTCCTCAGACACCTCAGAGCCTGCGGGAGGTGATCCCCCTTGCAAACCTACGTGGGGACATCCAAAGAAAACAGCAGAAGGCTCAGGTAGCAAGGCACCCACCAAAGCCAGGAAGAAGAGTCATCCCTGATGCCCTCCTTTGTGTACAACAAATTGACTTTGTTCACTAGTCCTGTCCACATTTCATTCTGATGGCAGGAGTTTGTAGGACTTTGGGCTTCAGGCAATGTGGCTACCACTGAAATGCTTTTATCCACCACCACTGACAACTTCACCCCTGTTTGTTCACCATTTTTACTGTAAAGGTACTGTAAGTTCATCACACTATGCACTGCAATACAAACACTTTTCACAGATCTAGTAGCTCATGTAGTATCATTCACCCAACACAGACATAGAAGTGTTCAGTCTCAATACATCTTTATTACAGTATGCCAACCTTAGGCACCCATAATGTTTTTACACAGAGTTAAATAACACATCAGTAAAAACATCAGTATCACTGACCATAAATGTCATGTGCATACCTCAATGACATGTTTCAAGGGGATACATCAGATTATGCCAAGTTCAGTTGCAATGTAACAAAGGTGTCATGGAATCAGCTGGAGCCATATCTAGTAGCCCACAATAAGAATCCCACATCATCTGATACTAGGCATCACAACAGGGAATGAGTACAGTTTTTGAGCACAGTTACTGTCCAAACAAGTGTAGCTGCATCTGGTAGAATGTCACAATCATTTGCCAGTGGTGTGCCACAAACTCTGTGGCATACAATGATGAGACACATTAACACCTACATCCAGTTCTTGCACATTGAGGACTTCACCAATGTAAAGAGAGACGAGCATTATTTGGCCAAACAACCACATTGTATTGGAGAACATGATGGCACACGTATTGCCCAAGGACCATCACATGACCGGGAAGATTTCCTCTGGTCTATCAGCAACTTCCATCCCATCACTTTGCAAGCTGCCTTTTTTACTGGGCTTGTCCAAAGTCTGTGCCAGACATTCCCAGGAACATTCCATGTCCAATTTCCTCTGCAGAACAGCATCATATACGAGCTGATGCCACAACTCTGAAATGTCCACATGAAGATGACAGGGTGAAGGCACCTACGACAGACCAAAACCCAGATATTGGCTTAGAAACCATACATATTACATCAATCACAGTCCACTTCTGGAGTGCATAGGAAATGGATAACATCAATCTACACAAAGCTACATCAACAACGTGTGTATATGTCAAGAGCTACTCCACTTACAGTCCTGCACAGAGTCACCCACAGCTGTACACACTGAATAATCAGCCATCAACTATCTCCTCACAACTTCACAAGTACAGTAACTGTAACAGTAAAAATCATGACATCTCACAGCATACTTACACTCCTGAGAAGAAGTTATTGATCAGGCCTTGATGCATTTCAATTCCTTTCTCTTTGCCACTATCGTCATCATTTGGCATTTCAGGACCTTCACCCTGTGGCTCCTGCTTGTCTCCATTCTCTGCAATGAAAGGGATGTTGCATCCCATTGCGAAGTTGTGGAGCATGCAGCAGGCAATGTTGATCTTACCCACCTGCCCGGGCACCCCCAGTCTTGTTCAGACATTGCAACCTGGCCTTCAGGAGTCCAAAAGCCAGCTCCCCTGGCCACCTTGTTTTACTATGGGCCTCATTGAAGCAGACTTCCCCTGGCATTATCAGATTCCTCAAGAGAAAATATATCGTTCCTAGGTAATAGAAAAACAAATCACAATGACTGTGATAATCAATGAAAAGACAATGAGGACAGAAGGTGACAAAATATAGATAAAAACTGTGATTGTTTATTTAGTTAAAATTCATATATATGAAACAGAATCAAAGAAATGTTTTCAATAAAAAACAAATTATAAATAACATATACATTCATGTACTCTGATACATTCATAAAATATACATCAAATTTAATAAAATACAAAGTACATATAAAAATTCCAAGTGGCAACAGATAAATCTTCGACGCGTTTCAGGCGCACGTAGCGCCTTCGTCAGGAAAAGCCACAACAACCTAAAATTAATAAAAACATGACTGAACCTTCATTGTCATAATTTCAACAATATTTGCAATAGTGGTAGTAGTGATACATTTATAAGTGCCTTCAATTATAACTACAAGGAATTAGAACAAAGACCAGAGTGCCCATGTAGACGAATTTAATTAAAAAACAGAATGAAGAAATAAAGTGCATGAAAGAAAATAGAATAAGAATAAGAATAAATAAAGTGCAGTAAATCTACTCCCAAAACCAATTTCCAATAGAAATGGAATGTGGGCTTACTTGAGAACTAATGCGGCTCAACAAAAATAGACGAGGCTTGGTCACTCGTTATTGTGTTATGCGATGAAACATCTGCAATAACGTATATAATGCAAAATTATTAGGGTATTTCCAAATATACCGGTATACATGCATCAAGCGCATTATATATCGTATTTAGTATCTAGTTCTATTTGGAACTATTTTATGATCATAACAAATATATAGTGCTTACCGATAAATAAAGCGTATAGGAACCGATGTAAGCACTAAAATGTAAACGTACACGACGATACTCTTGGGATATTGGTTAGCGATGTAGATAAAACTAATTTTGTAAGATGAAGAAAATAGAGCGGACCTTACTTTATATCAATACTGACAATGGTCACGTCCTAAGAAAAACATAAAAATAGTGTCAGTAAATCTAAATATAACGACTGCAGACAAGGTGTAAATCAAACTAGTAACACGATAAAAGGCAAAAAATATAACCTACTTGTATATACAGTGATCCTATGAGTTGCCAGTTCTACAAGAAAAAGCAAACGGACAAATGAATATTCAAAGAAGGGGGCAACCCTATACCATGAAAGCAATGAGGAAGATTAAATCTCGAAGAAAAAGCTACTAGCTAGAGGACAACTTACTTGTATAGGGATGCCGCCGCGCGAAAAACGTCTGGCGTTCTGTCGAGCGAGATTCGCTTCTAAATAACTCTCGTCAAAAATCGGCAATTTAAACACAGGAATCGAATGCCCGTTCCGGTCATGTGATGTTAGACTAGCAAATACAAAGAGCGCTTCCTAATATCGGTTCATACCTAGAGTTGACCAATGAAAAAAGCGATCTCTCTCCAAAGCTTAGACAGTGTGGGCAACTGGAGGTAACTGAAACGCTAACCTCTATCCTAATCGGAAGTTCACACTAATGGTCATTACAGGTTCTCCTAGTCACTGACAGATGCGGGAAACATATTCCGGTCATGTGATGTCGAGCTGTGAAATGAGAAGGTACTTCCTAATTTAATATCTTATCGTGAACTATCTACGAAAAATACCATCTTTGTTTAATGTTATAAAGATGTGTAACGGTAGCATCAATGGTCGTAAATAAAAAATAAACAAAAGCTAACTTGTATCATGATTGGAAATAGCAGTAGTAATATAACAGGATCTCCTCTACCGATTATATAATAGGATACTTAACATAAATGCATAAGGTATTGTGAACTAACCCATGCAGAATACTGAACATATTCTGATATTCAGGGAATATTACACAGTGGTGATAACAAGAAGCACTAACTAATTTCTAAGTCGATTTCATAGACTGAACCATAGGGTTACAGTTCAGATAAAATAAATTAAACTTAAGGACAGAATTCCATAATATAATTTGTGAGGATTAAACAATGGCATTTTCCCAAGGTATGTCGCTGTTTAATCCACATTTATAAGTGTTAAGAGAAAATAGCCAATAAACCTCTCTTTTTACGGATTGCCAATCCACCTTTCTCGTCTGGTAATCTGATCTTTTCTAAAATGCGCCACCGCATTTCGTCAGGTTTGTGATGAAAATCCATGTAATGTTTAACTAAAGGTGCTACGAGTTTCTTTGTTCTAATGGCAGAACGGTGTTCTGTAAGCCTGGTTTGAATTGCTCTGGAAGTTTCCCCTACATAACCCAATTGACAGGGGCACAAAATCAGATATATGACATTTTGAGTCTTACAGTTCCATAGCTGTTGGGCTTGTATGACAAACCCATTGAATTTAAAAATGTCACCTGTCATCACGGTAGGACATGATTTACAGGTAGAACATTTAATGGTACCTCTAATGGGTGTAGCACCATGAATAGTTTTCTGAATAAAACTCGGAGTAGGGTTCATGGATTTAAATCGTGAATGTACAATCTTATCTCTGATGTTTTTATTGCGACGATGCGCAAACAGAGGTTTTGCAATCTTATTTTTTGTTCAGGATCACTATTTAAAATATGCCAATTGGTATTTATAATTTGTTTTAATGTATTGTTCAAAGTGGAATGTTTGATGACACAGACCAGTTGGGATTTTGGCATTGTTGGTATTTCTAGAAGCTGATCCCTGTCATAAAATCTAGCGCGTTTAAATGATTGCCTCACTAGCCGGTGGGGGTAGCCTCTTTCTAGGAACTTAGCCTTCATTATGGTTGCTTGGGCATCGTAATCTGCTATGTTAGTGCAGTTACGCCGTACTCTCAAAAATTGTGAGAATGGTATACTATTTTTTTGAGCAGCGGATGGTAACTTTTATAGTGTAATAGGGTGTTTCTTGCTGTGGGTTTGATAAATAAGTCAACCTCTAATTTACCTAAGTGATGTTTAATCAAAATGTCCAAAAATTCCACCTGCTGTACACTAGTATGTGCCACAAATTTAAGATTGGTATCTGCCAAATTGAGCCACTGTAGGAACTCCAGAAGGCTATCTTCCCCATTGGTCCAGATAAAGAAAATATCATCTATATATCTGGACCAATGGGAAACTGATTCACAGAAAGGTGCCACTTCATTAAAGATATGTTTTGCTTCAAATAAAGCCATGTATATATTGGCTATTGAAGGTGCTACCGAAGCACCCATACTCACGCCTTTTATTTGTAATTCTTTTAGTCATAGTTCCAAATCAAGTTTTCAAGATAGTGAAGATATAAATAAATAAATTAATCTCAAAAAGAAATTAAAACGTATGGAAGCACACGGGGAATACATGTTAGCATATCTCAAGCAACCATAATGAAGGCTAAGTTCCTAGAAAGAGGCTACCCCCACCGGCTAGTGAGGCAATCATTTAAACGCGCTAGATTTTATGACAGGGATCAGCTTCTTAGAAATACCAACAATGCCAAAAAATCCCAACTGGTCTGTGTCATCAAACATTCCACTTTGAACAATACATTAAAACAAATTATAAATACCAATTGGCATATTTTAAATAGTGATCCTGAACAAAAAAATAAGATTGCAAAACCTCTGTTTGCGCATCGTCGCAATAAAAACATCAGAGATAAGATTGTACATTCACGATTTAAATCCATGAACCCTACTCCGAGTTTTATTCAGAAAACTATTCATGGTGCTACACCCATTAGAGGTACCATTAAATGTTCTACCTGTAAATCATGTCCTACCGTGATGACAGGTGACATTTTAAATTCAATGGGTTTGTCATACAAGCCCAACAGCTATGGAACTGTAAGACTCAAAATGTCATATATCTGATTTTGTGCCCCTGTCAATTGGGTTATGTAGGGGAAACTTCCAGAGCAATTCAAACCAGGCTTACAGAACACCGTTCTGCCATTAGAACAAAGAAACTCGTAGCACCTTTAGTTAAACATTACATGGATTTTCATCACAAACCGGACGAAATGCGGTGGCGCATTTTAGAAAAGATCAGATTACCAGACGAGAAAGGTGGATTGGCAATCCGTAAAAAAAGAGAGGTTTATTGGCTATTTTCTCTTAACACTTATAAATGTGGATTAAACAGCGACATACCTTGGGAAAATGCCATTGTTTAATCCTCACAAATTATATTATGGAATTCTGTCCTTAAGTTTAATTTATTTTATCTGAACTGTAACCCTATGGTTCAGTCTATGAAATCGACTTAGAAATTAGTTAGTGCTTTCTTTGTTATCACCACTGTGTAATATTCCCTGAATATCAGAATATGTTCAGTATTCTGCATGGGTTAGTTCACAATACCTTATGCATTTATGTTAAGTATCCTATTATATAATCGGTAGAGGAGATCCTGTTATATTACTACTGCTATTTCCAATCATGATACAAGTTAGCTTTTGTTTATTTTTTATTTACGACCATTGATGCTACCGTTACACATCTTTATAACATAAACAAAGATGGTATTTTTTCGTAGATAGTTCACGATAAGATATTAAATTAGGAAGTACCTTCTCATTTCACAGCTCGACATCACATGACCGGAATATGTTTCCCGCATCTGTCAGTGACTAGGAGAACCTGTAATGACCATTAGTGTGAACTTCCGATTAGGATAGAGGTTAGCGTTTCAGTTACCTCCAGTTGCCCACACTGTCTAAGCTTCGGAGAGAGATCGCTTTTTTCATTGGTCAACTCTAGGTATGAACCGATATTAGGAAGCGCTCTTTGTATTCGCTAGTCTAACATCACATGACCGGAACGGGCATTCGATTCCTGTGTTTAAATTGCCGATTTTTGACGAGCGTTATTTAGAAGCGAATCTCGCTCGACAGAACGCCAGACGTTTTTCGCGCGGCGGCATCCCTATACAAGTAAGTTGTCCTCTAGCTAGTAGCTTTTTCTTCGAGATTTAATCTTCCTCATTGCTTTCATGGTATAGGGTTGCCCCTTCTTTGAATATTCATTTGTCCGTTTGCTTTCTTGTAGAACTGGCAACTCATAGGATCACTGTATATACAAGTAGGTTATTTTTTTGCCTTTTATCGTGTTACTAGTTTGATTTACACTTTGTCTGCAGTCGTTATATTTAGATTTACGACACTATTTTTATGTTTTTCTTAGGACGTGACCATTGTCAGTATTGATATAAAGTAAGGTCCGCTCTATTTTCTTCATCTTACAAAATTAGTTTTATCTACATCGCTAACCAATATCCCAAGAGTATCGTCGTGTACGTTTACATTTTAGTGCTTACATCGGTTCCTATACGTTTTATTTATCGGTAAGCACTATATATTTGTTATGATCATAAAATAGTTCCAAATAGAACTAGATACTAAATACGATATATAATGCGCTTGATGCATGTATACCGGTATATTTGGAAATACCCTAATAATTTTGCATTATATACGTTATTGCAGATGTTTCATCGCATAACACAATAGCGAGTGACCAAGCCTCGTCTATTTTTGTTGAGCCGCATTAGTTCTCAAGTAAGCCCACATTCCATTTCTATTGGAAATTGGTTTTGGGACTAGCTTTACTGCACTTTATTTATTCTTATTCTTATTCTATTTTCTTTCATGCACTTTATTTCTTCATTCTGTTTTTTAATTAAATTCGTCTACATGGGCACTCTGGTCTTTGTTCTAATTCCTTGTAGTTATAATTGAAGGCACTTATAAATGTATCACTACTACCACTATTGCAAATATTGTTGAAATTATGACAATGAAGGTTCAGTCATGTTTTTATAAATTTTAGGTTGTTGTGGCTTTTCCTGACGAAGGCGCTACGTGCGCCGAAAGCGCGTCGAAGATTTATCTGTTGCCACTTGGAATTTTATATGTACTTTGTATTTTATTAAATTTGATGTATATTTTATGAATGTATCAGAGTACATGAATGTATATGTTATTTATAATTTGTTTTTTATTGAAAACATTTCTTTGATTCTGTTTCATATATATGAATTTTAACTAAATAAACAATCACAGTTTTTATCTATATTTTGTCACCTTCTGTCCTCATTGTCTTTTCATTGATTATCACAGTCATTGTGATTTGTTTTTCTATTACCTAGGAACGATATATTTTCTCTTAGCTGTTTACCCTGTCCTAGGAATAGTATATTTATATATACAGGGGGTCCTTGATATCTAAATATTATCAGATTCCTCAGCAGGGTCAACAGCCATGTCCGGTTGGGATACACTGAGTCACCTGGAGGTAAGACAGACAGAAGTGCTTAAATGAGTCACACGTTTGCAGAAGATGCCACCAGACATCACACATACAAAGGAAGGACACATCTCACTCACCAACAAGCTAGGACCTCTCCAGTTGGAGTCGTCATGACATCAACTGGGGTATGTTGCTGTTCTGCATTATGTAGGAGTCATGGGCAGATCCTGGGAATCTGGTGCAGAACGTGTGAGATGTATAAATCAGCTAGACATGCCACTTGCACGTTGATAGAATGGGAGTGCTCTCAATTTCTATTCACCTGTTCACATGCTTAAGGTGGTACTAGGGCAGTATGTATGCCATCAATAGCTCCAATGATATGCGGGATGCGACCTAACAAATAAAAGTCAGCCTTCACAGTGGCTAACTCTTCACGTCTATGGAACTGAATGTAGCTATCCATGTGTCTCTGCTGACAGCACATCACGTAGCACCTCACTGAACATAGGTTGTGACATTCCCCCTGATTTTACCACAGTGTACTGAAATCAAATTAACCAGTGGCCAGGAAATGCAGTGTGGCCATCACTTTCACAACTGGTGTCAGAGTTGTGGGATAGGTCCTTCTAGGATGCAACTGAGGCTCCAACTGGTCACATAGATCTTGTATTGTCTGCCTATTGAGGCGAAACTTCCTGATGACATCTCTATCTTCCATTGTTAGCAGGTCTGTAAAAGGCCGGAATACTGGAGGCAGTCATCTTCTCCCTCTGCGAGGGTTCCTATGTGTGGAATGGAAACACTTATTGATAGTGGTCACAGTGTCCACACTGACTTATACCAAGATACAGTCAACAGCCACGTGATTTGACAGTGATGTTTAAGTGAGCAGTACGCATTATTTCACATCATGTATGTTAGACAGTGAAAAGCATACATACAAAATTCCAGTATAATTAAAGTGGAAGTGAAGCAAGACAAATAGGTGGATGCCATTTTTCAAACATTGATCAATATTGTGAGAGAGTCCATCACAGCAGGGACATACCAGATATATATTGGATTTATCTTGATGGATAAGATGCACTGCAATCATAACTAGATCCACATATTATCCCCAATCTGGACTACACTTGTGTCTGTAACAGCACTGTGAATGGCATACATTCTCATCTTGTTTTGAGAGCACCATCATGTTGTGGAGTCTGCATTGCACACATTACCACCGTCACACCAGGGGGACATAGCCCCATGATAATCATGTGTTCATGCACACTTAGGTACAACACTGATATCAGAGTAATTACAGAGGCATGATGTCATACATCCATCAGGTGACATGTACAAATAGATACTTAGGTGGGGAGTCACACCTTTGAATCCTCTTACAATGTGGTCATGGAGACTGCTATGGAGGAGGCCTCACCCCACCAACGTGACATGCAGGATCGCCGACCGCCATCGTTTTCAAAATGCACGGTAGGTGTGTACATCCAATGCAGCCACAGCCATAGTCTGCATGTTGCCACGGTGACGGTCGCTATTCAAGGGATGTGTCCGCCGACAGTGACGGCCATCTGTGTGGATACCTGAGCATTTATATATATATATATATATATATATATATATATATATATATATATTTATATATATATATCACCACGAAAATCCCAGGAATGTATCCGCTACGGCAGCAGCAGCAGCGCAACACCACAGGCACAGACTCCAAAGGCAGAAGTATTTAACAGATGGGTTTATTCACACATCTATGTCCAAAATGACGCGTTTCGGCCGCCAGACATGCGGCCTTGATCACACCTATATATATATATATTTATATATATATATATATATATATACACACACCAATAACATAAAATCTTTAAGAAACAGACCATTCTCATTAAATTAAAAAGTAAACAACTTAAAATTTAGTAAAATTATTTTACACATTAAAAACATTAATAATTACAAATACTATTATTTTAAATAAGCAAAACATAGTAATATAAATTATAACAATATGAAATAAAATATAAAATATAAAATGTAATACATAAACTATTATCACTACAATTTATACAAAACTACCCAAACTATTATGTTAAATATATAAAGAATTTACTACTCCCACTTCACGCCATGCAAAAATAATAAAACTGGGTAAAATTTACAAATCTCCCTCCAGTAAATGCAACAGTAGAGATAATGTTGGATTGCAGATAGGTCCAATTTACTAATCCCACTCCAGTTAGTACAACAGTAGAGAAAGTGTTGGATTGCGGAGGGGTAAAATTTACCATTCCCACTCCAGTCAATACAACAGGAGGGAAGGTGTTGGATGACGGAGGGGTAGAATTTACTATTCCCATTCCAGTCAGTGCAACATTAAAAACAAACAAAATCTCTTGAACAAAATAAAATTATTTCAAAAGCAAAGTAAATAATGAAAAATATAAATATTTACAAAAAAACCACATATATATTTAGTATTTCAAATAAAGCAAAACATATTACAAAGTTAAATACATATATCAAATAACTACAAATATTATTATAAATAAAATACAAAGATAATTTTCATACAAATATTTTTTTTAGAAATCAGTTATTAACAAAATAATATTTCATAAATAAATGTAATTTAGGTACTTTCCACCTTATATGCCCACAAAACTCACAACCTGCACCTAAAACTTAACTTTAAAAAGCAAATATGATTATTTATCAACAAACTAATTATCATTAATTAATAACAATTAATTAATTCTAATGAATTCACTTCCCACAATATACTCCCACAAAACACACAACACACTAATAAAATTTTACAGAAAATTATTGACAGAATTAACATAATTAATTATCAATTTGACAATTATTTAAACATTAATTATTAGTTACTCAAAATTAATTTACTTCCCACCGCATACACCTAAAAAACCCACAACCCACATCTAAAATTCTAAAAAAAACAAAATTTCACAATTCATATAATAAATTTTAATTAAACAAATATTATGAATTAATAACTAAGGGCCTGATTACGATGACGGACGGACACACGGTCGGTGGTCCCGACCGGCCTATTACAATGCGACCGAGCACTGTTCGGTCACATACTCCTATTTCTCAATGGGAACACGCTTTACGGCCGCAAACCGGCCATAACACAAGCTCCCATTAAGAAATGAGAGGTGTTGTTCATCCCTGCACCCCATGCAAGGTGCCTGCCACAGGGTGCAGGGATCAACAGGGGGGCACCATAGGTACCCCCTCGGCCCCCAACCAGAAGCTGCGCACCTAAGGGGGCCTTGCTGTGGGCACCCAAACACGCTTTCCGACTTTCCATGTCAGACAGGCCGACATGGAAACCATGTCGGAAACCGTGCATCGTAATCCCCAGGGCGGAAAGGCCCGCCCGCCCTTTGGGATTACGAGCTGGTTCCGACTGACTGACAGGCTCCTTGAGCCCGTTGGAAGCCAGCCGGAAAAACCAGCTGGTTTACTTTCCGACTGCAAGTATCATAATGCGGCGGTCGGAAAGTAAACCGAGCGGCCCATTATGATGTGGCCAGGAAGGTTCCGACCGCCGCTCGAGTCCTAAAAGACCGCATCGTAATCGGCCCCTAAATGTTAATTCATTAAGATGAATTAACTTTCCACCCTTCACCCCAATAAACCCCACAACCGGCACCGAAAGTTAAATTTAAAAATAAAAATGTATTACACAATGAAAACAATTAATAATTAACAACTTATTATTGATTCATTTAAACAATAGCACAAGCTCCCATGGAGAAATGGGAGATTCTCTGAACCATGGTGCCTGCCACGCGGTACAGGGATTAACGTGACCCCTCTGCCCCCAACTTTAGGGCGTGGAGGAATGGGGGCCCTGCTAGGGGCCCCCAAATTCGCTTTCCGACAGGCTTTCCATGTTGGAAAGCCCGACATGGAAAGCTTGTCAGAAACCAGCATTGTAATCCCGATGTTGGAAATGCCGTCCTCAGGGATTACGTTGGGGCCTCCGACTGGATGTCCTTCGGAATCCAGCCGGAATGACCATCCGGTTTCAATTCCAACCGCCTACATTGTTATCAGGCGGTCGGAACTGAAACTGGAGATGTCGGCCGGAAAGCCTCCGACCTGCAGTTGGAGGCTTTCCGACCGACATCATAATCGGCCCCTATATTTTTTACAAATGATATTGATGACTTTAATATTTTAAAAATCGATATCACTTACCTTAAAATTTATATTCTTGACAACAATATTCTTGCTGACGATATTTCCATATCAGGATATTTTGGACATGATATTTCGGTATGGCAATATTTTTACTTCGAGATTTTGTCTGAATACCCCAGCGTAGGTCATGACCAGGTTTGAGGTAAGTCATCACATGATCATAAAAGGACGATTCCATGCTTTAGTTATGCTTAGCATGTGACATGGAGACATGTAAAATGTTTTCTATGGAAGATTGTGTGTGCTAGGTGGTATGCAACTTTGTACCTACCATACAGATGTCCAAAAACTTCCTGTTACAAACTGATTCTACATTTCCTGCATCCATACTGATCAACGCCCATCAAAAGAAGGTTATTTGGAGAGACATCGCCCACAACCTGCGGACCCTGCGGGGTCTCCAACCGGCGGAGTGCCCACTGCCGTAGGAGGTGTAAAGACCTGCAGCGTTGGGCTCACAGGATCGGTGGAGATCCAGCTGGGGTTGGCCTCCCAAAGTGGAAGGGGCGCATGCTGGACCTTGAACCCCTGATGGCCCGCTGTTAGAAATGGGGTTTTTGGTCGGCTAGGGCATGTGCCAAAGTCGGGCAGAAACCACCACTCTAGTCAGGATAAGGGAGTTACACTCCTAAAATAACCCCTGCTCACCCCCTTGGTAGCTTGGCACGAGCAGTCAGGCTTATCTTAGAGGCAAGGTGTAAAGCATTTGCACATAACCAACAGTAATACAGTGTACGCACTACAAAAGGACACCACACCAGTTTAGAAAAATATCCAATATTTTTATATACTTAAGACAAGACCAAAACGAGAAAAATCCACAATACAGTACTTAAAAATCTTCAGTTATCAAAATGTGCTTGAAAAACAGTTCCTTGATGTCGATAGCTCCGTCCGGGGCTATTACAGCATCGTGAACAAACAAATCCAAACAGTTCTGGCTGACCGCGGCGTTGCGGGCCAGCTACGGTGTGGGGAAGACCCGCAAACAGTACCTTTTAGAAATGCAGGGCGTCGGCGACCTCACGTTGAGCTTCCGAAAGCACGGCGTCTGCAGGCGTCGGTTCCGGAGGTCGGTGCAAGAGTCATCGGGGCCCTCGAAGTCACACGCGTTGCAGATCGAACTCCTCTCTGTTGAAGTCAGGAGTGCTGGCGTCGACAGGCGTCGGGTGCTGCGGGGCGAAGTGCAGCGGTGCAGCATGCGGTGCCCTCAGGTCGCAGTGCAAGCAGCGGCTCGGTGGCGGCATCAGATGGCGTCGTCGGTGAGACCAGGGTCCCGGTGCGAAGTGAATGCGGTGCTCGTCGCGGTGCTGGCAGGTCACGGTGCAAGCAGCGTCGTCGTCGTTGCTGAAGCGCTGTCGTCGGCTGACGAACTGGAGTCAATGGCGCCGGCGTCGGTAGGCCAAGGCTGTGGTGCGGGATGAGGGCGGTGCACCGTGTAACTTTACGAGCGGTGCCCTCGAACCACGGTGCAAGCAGCGGCGTAGATTTCGGCATGGAGCGGAAACGTCGGGGATTCCAAGGCGTCGTCATGAAGCGAGGCGGTGCGGAGTGCGGGGTACACAGGTCGTGGTGCGAGCAGCGGCTCGGTGGCGGCATCAGCAGGCATCGGCAGTGAGACCAGGGTCGCAGTGCGGCATTGCGGCGGTGCCCTCTGCGGTGCCTTCAGGACACGGAGTCGGCAGCGGCATCGTAGACGGCGTCGGGCTGCTTTTTCTTCTGTTGCAGCACAAAACACACAGTCCCCAGTGCTGAGGGCAGAAGAACTTGAAGGCTTTGCTGTTCCTGAGACTTCTTGAACAGGGGGCAAGCTCTACCTCAAGCCCTTGGAGAAACTCACAAAAGTAGATTGCAGAAAGTCCAGTCCAGTCCTTTCACTGCCCAAGACAGAAGCAGCCACTGAAGGCCAACACAGCAAAGCACACAGCAAAGTGGTAGTTCCTCCTCACAGCTTCTCCAGCTCTTCTTCTTGGCAGTCTTCTTGGTCCAAAAGAGTTCTAAAGTTCAAGGGTCTGGGCCCCAATATTTATATCCCAAAATCCTTTGATCTCTTAGGCAGAGAGTGTCTGTGCCCAGCCAGAACCAGTTCTGCCTTCTCTGGTGTGACTTCCTGGCAGGAGGGGGAGAAGGCATTGTCAGAGGCAGACCAGGCCCTTTGAGGTGCAAGGAAATCTCCTCTCCCTTCCCCCATTGCAGCCCAGGTCTATTCAGCCCTTTTTTGACCCACCTAGACTATCTGGAGCCACTCCTACTCCCCAGCCTTCCGTCATCCAAAACCCAGACAGGCAATCCACATTCCAGCAGAGGCACACGGGATGACCAGGCAAGAAAATACCTACTTTCTAAAAGTGGTATTTTCAAACACAGAATGTAAAAATCACCTTCACTAAAAGATGCATCTTTAGATTCTGAGTTCAGGCATACTAAACTTTATTTTCCTACCTAGTTCCCAGGGCCAGTTATGTTTATAAGATGTTATAAACAAACTTCCCGTTCTGTCCTATGGGGAGCAGGTAGCCTTGCAATAGTGAAAAACGAAATTGGCAGTAATTCACTATCAGGACATGCCACACACACCAGGGCATGTCCTACCTTTCACATACACTGCACCCTGCCCACAGGGGTACCTTGGGCCTACCTTAGAGGTGGCTGACATGTAAGAAAAGGGAAGGTTAGGGACTGGCAAGTGTGTGCACTGGCCAAGTCGACATGGCAGTTACAAACTGCGCGCAGACTCCGCAATGGCGGGCCTGAGTTACCTTTTCAGGGCTACTCATGTGGGTGGCACAATCAGTGCTGCAGGCCCACAAGTAGCATTTGATTCACAGGCCCTGGCACACACAGTGCACTTTACTAGGGACTGACACATAAATCAAACAGGCCAATCATGGAAACACCAATCCATAACACATTTTACCACAGGAGCACTTGCACTTTACCACTGATCAGCAGTGAGAAAAGTGCGCAGAAACACTAAGCCAGCAAAAACAGAGTCAGAACCGGGAGGTCAGAAAGCAAAAACTCAGGGGAAACACGCCAAAAGATGCCAAGTCTAACACCCGCATACTGATGGTTTTCCTACCCACACCTTAATGGGCAGTTGAGAGCCCGACAGCAGCAAAGAGGGGGTGAGTATTTGCCTGAGTGATACATTGTGCATGACCAACTAACTTTTGTCATTGGCAGCATTTTGCTCAGCAAGCTTGAAGGTGACTCATTTCCCATGCAATGGGAGCATTGTTGCAAGTGTAGGTATGATAGTAGGAGCATTGACTATAGGTCATGTGACGAGGTGCTAAACAGGGTCCACTCAAACATGTCTACGTTGTTGCAGATCCACATGGCAGCAAATTCCCTACATTTTTCCAATGATTTTATGTGTGAGAGTGGTTCCACACAGGCCACCTGTCACCCTTGTGTCTGGGCAGGTTCCTCACTACTGTCTCACATGTGATGGTGTACCATATACTTGTGGCATGGCATACAATGCACTCTGGGTGCAGAGACAGTGCACAACATCCCCTTGGTATTTGGGGAGTGTACTGAGTAATTAGTTGGCTAAACCCACTAATGTTTTACTGCCTACATGCAGGCATGTGTTCCTTCGCGGATTGTACTGTCCCAAGTACACCTGTACCATGCATGATCAGAGGGTCTAGACGAATTATCATCTGTATGCATCAGATTTATATGTTGGTCAATGTGTAAATGACTAGATGAATGAGTGATGGGCACACAGAGTAGGGGTGAGTTGAAACAGGTGTCTTCTTAAATTTGGTCTCACATAAAGTCTCACATACCCAATGACATTGATGGATGTTATCTGGCAGGTAAAAATGTTGATGCAATGACACACATATTTGGTATATTCCAGTTGGCATCAGGCAATGTTGACTTGCATGCCAATGAGAAGGGTGTATGCAGTCAAGTGGGATAGACTTGCATCAGAGGACCGCCAGTCTGTGGCTGGTGATATGCATCAGAGAGTGATTAGTTGACATGTTGGTGTGACATGTGTGTGTCTGCAGTCAGTACTATATAGGTAGATGTGTCACAAAAACATGCAATATACAATGAGTCCCCATTGGAGGCAAATCAGACACATTCATGGACAGACTCAATACAAAGCCTCATGTACTTTCAGTGTTCTCATGACAGTGACAATTGCAATGTGGGAAAGGCGTGCTCACATGAACCTATCTTGACTGGGGATGTATGGAGGCAAACTCATGTACAATGTTTATGTGTACTGCAATCTCACACCATTTGGAGCCTATTTGGCTCCATACTAATCTCCTGTGCTACATTTGACACGTATCAAGGCTACTCATGTGCACCTGTCAACTGCATCGTCTGGCTGTGGACAGAAGTGAGATTAAAACTTGGGGGGTGTTGGCAGAGTGGAATGGGCACTTCCATAAAATTTGTTAATCAGATTATGATGATACTTATCCCTAGCAGGCGCCCAAAAGTACTACATGTCGTAGGTTTGGGACACCTGAAGGTTTGCTTGCAGGGCCCTGTGTGGATAGGTGTAAATGTATTCATGTGGACATTCCATTAGATAACATCAGGTAACAATGATATGGTACAAAGGCCTTGGTTAAGAGGCTCTTGATATCTCTTGATAAGACATTCAATTGGAGCTGACAATGGTTCTGATACCATGACAATTGGCGATGTTCAGGTCAAGGGGCATTAATGCATGCCAATATTTTAAGCTGATGTACGTATCCTTGTGCAAGTAGTTATCCGTTCTTATGTGTAAAGTGTTATGATATACTTGTATAGTGGTCTTAGGCAATTGTACTGACCCTGTTTCTACTCCTATTACAGTATCAACCCAGGGCAGTGGAGGAGACAGGGCTGAGACAGTTGGGGAAGCAGCTGGGCACAGTGGTTCTGTACAACTGACACAAAGATGACCAGTGGACCAAAGGGTGAGGGGAGTGCCCAGGAGGAGCAACAAGATGACTCTCCAACATCTACTTTGTCAGACTCCGGTGGCAACAACCTGGAACTGCATCATGTACATCGATGACCGCCACCCCGTACTATCTCTACCCTCCCTGCTGCTCCCCAAACTGCTGTCCAGGCCCACTACCCTACGCAGAGGAGAGTCTCCTTCCCTCCAGGCACCTCAGACAATGCCTCCCTTGCTGCCCTCCCTGTGGAGGCCATAGATGTCCTGAGGCAGATCTCTGTGGGTCAAACTGCAGTGCTGAATGTCCTCCAGGAGCAAGGCAACATGCTGACCCACATTATTGCCTACCTGGAGGGCATTCATGCTGACATGGCAGGCCTACATAGATCTTTATAGGCTCTGGCTTCCAATGTCATGGCAGCTTTCAAAATCTTCCAGCATTCCACCACACCTCCTGCCCCTTCTCCATCCTTCATCCATATCCCCTAACTTGCCCAAAGCACACGCACATGCACACTTCAGCATGCATCCACCTCAACTTCCACATGCAGCACATTCCAACAGAAACCTAAAAAGCAAAAACACATCACAACCACCGACCAGACACACCACTCTCACCACCACATCCAGTGACAGGCAGACAGACACCATACACACAGATCCTACCACATTCACTCCCAAGATCACACAATACAACCACAACACCACTGACACTGACCATAGATATGACACAACCAGACACCACACTGACACCACCATCCTCTGCCACTACAGACATAACACAACCAGACACCAGACCCACAACACCAGCCACAGACACATCACACATGATCACTCAGCAGAAACATACTACAGCTAAACACACATCAGACACAGAGACATGTACGCACATCACATGCATCCACAACTCAGACCTCACATTGCTCTATCTCCAACACTCAACCCCTTGCCTCACCTCCTAGCAAGCCTCCTAGAATGCTTCCATGTGTGCCCTTGACCTCTTCCCTGCCACAGCTGCCCCCCATTCCCAAACTCAAAAGGGCTGGATTTCCACCCCTACCTACACTTCCACTTCCAAGGCAACCCCTGAAAAACTATTACCCACCTACAGCAGTCCCTACCACACAAGGGAGTACGAAATGAAAAGCCACACACCCTGATACAGACCCAGTCCCTCCAAAAACCAAACAAACCTCTCTCCCACTCCACCTGGGGTCCTCAAAGTCAAAGACAAAAAACCTCCACAGCTGCTCCCACTATCCTGATACCCATCTGTACCCTCAAAGGGTACAAAATACCCTAAATGCTCCAACCCAGCCCTCCCAATCACAAAACCAGCCCTCCCACAGACCAACCAAAACATCTCAATCCTGTGCCCAGCCCTCCCACAGACAAAACCAACGCTCCCACTCCCATGCCTAGCCCTCCCAAGAATTAGCCCAGCCCCCCAACCCAAACCCCAGCCCACTCAACCCAAATCTCAGCCCACCCATTGTATTCCCCAGAGGTGCCTGGACTGTCCATTAAATGGGGAGGTTTCCCTGGTCTGATCTGGTTGGCAAGTTACGTGGCATAGCTGTGTGCTGGACCACATGCCCTATTTTGGACTGGCCACTGCCCTTTGTGTTTGGACACTCATGTGGTGTACAATAAAAGTTTCACTTACTGTTTCAGTAGACCTTTGTCCTATCATTGCTAATAATATAGTAACTGTTGTTAACTGAGATTTTGGCTAGTGAGGGAATTTTTGTGTTTGTTTTACCATGATAGCTGCTCCATTTGGAGTGGTAAATATACTGAAACCTTGAAACAGGTACTGGAGTTACAGAGGCTGAGGCTCATTGTTAAATGAATGTATATCATGTATATCAGGGATGAGTGCCAATTGGGGCAGACATTGCTTTGGGTGGTCTCTGCTATGGTAAGTATACAGAGGTATGCCCAGACGTGGGTCCCTTGCTCACTTTGACACTGGATTCAAGCTAGCCTGGCTGATGAGGGGTGTTACCCCGAAACCGGTCCCAGGATGCTTGTTTCCAGTCCAGGGAAGACCTGTCTTGGCGGTTCAGGCTGGACTGTTCCCATGAGGCAGAGGGTCAAGACTGATTTGCATATAGCTGGGTCTGAACTGGGGTGGCGAAGTGAGATAAAGGACGATGATGGATTCAACACAGATCTGTGACTGGGGGTGAGTGTCTGAAAAGTTTCAGCGCTCCATCCATCATCTCCTTGTATTTGCTTTGTTCGCCATAAGTTGGCAGGGTATGCCCAGACGTGGGTCCCTTGCTCACTTTGCCACTGGATTCAAGCTTCCCGGGCTGATGAGGGGTGTTACCCTGAAACCGGTCCCAGGATGCTTGTTTCCGGTCCAGGGAAGACCTGGCATGGCGGTTCGGGCTGGACTGTTCCCATGAGGCACAAGGTCAAGACTGATTTGCATATAGCTAAGTCTGAACTGGGGTGGCGAAGTGAGCTAAAGGAGGATGATGGATTCAACCCAGATCTGTGACTGGGGGTGAGTGTCTGAAAAGTTTTAGTGCTCCGTCCATCATCTCCTTGTGCTTGCTTTGTTCGCCCTAAGTTGGCAAGGTATGCCCAGACATGGGTCCCTTGCTCACTTTGCCACTGGATTCTAGCTAGCCTGGCTGATGAGGGGTGTTACCCAGAAACCAGTCCCAGGATGCTTGTTTCCGGTCCAGGGAAGACCTGGCTTGGCGGTTCAGGCTGGACTGTTCCCATGCGGCAAAGAGTCAAGACAGATTTGCATATAGCTGGGTCTAAACTGGGGTGGTGAAGTGAGCTAAAGAACGATGATGCATTCAACCCAGATCTTTGACTGGGGGTGAGTGTCTGAAAAGTTTCAGCACTCCGTCCATCATCTCCTTGTGTTTGCCATGGTAAGTATACAGTATTGCCTTCACCAATGTCCACGTATTAAAGCTGGAACTAATACCTGAGATGAAGGGTATTAGGGTGTTTAATGTGCGAACTGTAGGATTTTGTTACAGCACACATGGAAGTTGCATTTTTGTCATTGCAATATGTTAGTTTTGAGAGACGTGAGCATTTCCATATGTGCTCTTTCCACCAAAATGTAATGGATGTCTGAATAACTGCTGTTGCTGTGATGTTTTTTAGAGACTTGCACTTATCAACTTTCCTCATGTGCATGCCACTTGGTGACAACATTGGTTGTCCCTATTGCACACCATGACACAGGTCCTATGCATATGGAGTCAGAAATCAGGTGTAATGTAGACTGTGGCCTTGGCCACTTGCCTTTCAGGAGTCAACCAGCTATGGCTGAGCCACAGCTGCAGGGAGTGATAACAATGTGGCTGTCAAATTTCTGAGACCCTGGTTTGTGGGTATCATTTACCTGCCTTTCCTTTTTCATATGGGTGATGTGTTTAGGCCCAGTATTGTGCATTATCATTGGAGGAGTGTTCAGTTTTTCTCAAGTGACATCCATGCTGATGTTTTTTATAGGCCAAAACCTGACGTAGCTCCTGAAGTTTTGGAAGGTATCACAGAAGATGTTGTCTATGGTATTCATGAGGAGGTGCTGTATGATAACACTGTTTATTGCTCACTGCATTACACCAGCTTCAGCGATGTCCACACATGTAGGATTTGTTAGTGTGTGGCTGTACATAGTCACTGATCTGGACATAGGGGGAACCTATCAGATGTGGTGGCAACATACTTTATGTGAGGTTGCGTACAGGGACACACAAGTTATGTTTGGACCAGGGATGCTACAACCCTAACCCTGTCCACTGTGTTTTGACTCCAAGGGGGAGGATGAAATGCCTCACCCCCTTTATTATGGTTTGCTGTGTGAAAGAGTTGGCACTAAGTGCTTGCAGTCAGGTGACGTGCAGTGTCTGTAGATGTTCAGCAGGGATGTTTGAGCTACCAACACTGACACATACACACACTCTTTGTCTTCTATGTTGCGGTGGACATGCACAGTGTAGTGTAATTGTGGTTTGATTATGTTCTTCTTCATATCCACAAGAGGACTTTTAGTGGAATGTAAGTACATGAGTGCCTGGTTTAAATACATGTGAGCTGTACATCAGTGATAGTCATTTTGTTCAGCACAGTGACATATATCCCTCCTTGTGACATAGCACAACATCATGTTAGCTGATACTACTACTTACTTTGCAGTTATAGATGACAAGGACTGTTGAAATTGACAATGGTTATTTTTTAAATTAGTAATTTGAGGACGTACTCTGACTTACTTTTATGACATTATAGTGATGCTTCTGTTGAGCCCTGCCAAACGCTGGCTATTGGCTATTATGAGTGTGTTTACTGTTCCATCTGAGGCAGTGGTAGGTGGTACTGCTGCTGAATAACAAAAGACTTGCACTCTGAGGGTGTGGGCACATATAGATTGTCTGTTGGGTACCATATGAGCATCAGCTTTTGGGAGTTGCCGGTACTAATGACGGACATTCCCCAAAAAACTTCAAAGCCTGCTACACAACTCACACTACTCACTCTTTCCAGGGTCCCTTCAGGCCCCCCAGGCCTATAAGTGAATTGAGACTAACTGAGGGGAGCTCTCTAAGGGCCGTGCCTGATGTAATTGTGACCGTGTCTCATGCCACGTAAACAACAAATCTGTGCTTATCCTTATGTGCCACCGACTAGTATTTTGCTGGCTCTGTCATTGCATCCAGATATGTGATCCAATGACATATCACATAGGACAAGGCAGAACTATTGGCTTTGTGACAGGTTGTGAGTTGCATGAGATCAATAGGCAACTACTATGGCTTTGTTGTGTTGTATATTTAAACAGCTGAAGTTCTGGCATGATGAAGCTATGAATTGAAGTGACATCATAGGCAATAAAGTGTGGTCCTGCATTGGTCCTTTCCGGCGCATCCGCGGTCATCATTTCGGAAGGACCACTGTGGCCGGATTTCTGTCTATTAGTGTGCATTGTAATCCAGCAGTAGGTGCGACGGCTTCCGACGTGACTGTGGCAGTCCAACCACCTCGGACAGGACTGCTGATGCCGGTCCTCCAGCATCATAATCAGCCCCTTAGTTTGGAGTAGAGTGGGAATAGTAAAAGTCACCCCTTTAGTGTCCAAGAACGTCTCTGTATTGGTTTAGATTGGAGTGGGATTAGTAAATGTTAACCCTTTAGTGCCTAACACCTTCCTTGACTTGATTTAGATTGGAGTGGGAATAGTAAATGTCACCCCTTCAGTGTCCAACACCTTCCCTGAGTTTGTTCATAGTGAAGTGTGAATAGTAAATGTTACCTCTTTAGTATCAAACACATTTCCTTAGTTTGTTTGTTGTGAAGTGGAAATAATAAATGTTATGTTTCAAGTGTTAAGTACTTTGCATGAGTTTCTTTATATTGGTATGGGAATATAAAATTGTATTTTTGTACTATCAATATTTATATATAAATTAGTACAATGAAAAACACACATACATATTTGAAAAAATATATTTTTAAATAAATAACACTTATTGCAATGTTTTAGTAGCTGTGAAATACATTTATCAAGTAAAACTTTAGTAATGTTTTATGTAAATGCATAACATAATTTTTTAAGGTGTAAAACAAATACAGAAAATAACAGTCTTTATTATTTTTTCCATGATATACATTTATATATTTTTAGAAATATTGTAAATTGTTTCACTTTTTTTAACACTTTTATATATATTTTGTAAGTGTTGTTTAATGCAAATATTATGAGGGCCTTATTACTTGCTGTGGCGGTCCGACCACCTCCCCCACTATGGGTCTGCCCACAGTATTTTGAATGCGGCAGTCAGACTGCCACGTCTGCCGGGATCCAAGTACCGCTGCAGCACTGCCGAGCATATTCCAAGTTGCGTTTCCACCGCCCATTTCCTGGCGGTGAGCCCTCCATGAAAAGGGTGGTGGAGAGGCAAAAGGGCCCCCTGCCGCTTCTGGATCTGAGGGTGCATGCGAGGGGCACCTGTTGTGGCCCCCTGGAATTGTACCCCCATTCCTGCACGGTGTGGCATGCATGACATGCTGTATTTCACACCGTGCAGGAACGTGCTGCAGGCGCTGACACAGCAGACTGCTGATAAGGCTTTCCTCTAAGCCTAACACAACAGCCGGCGTGAGACTGCCGCTGCACCGCCTGCTCGCCCTGGATTCAACTTATAATCCGGCGGGTGGGCGCACCACGGGGTTGGCTGTCCTCCTGCCAGCGCATAAGGCCCTTAGTATATATTAAAATATTTTATATATGTCATATTATTATTTAATATATACGTTACAATTTTTGTAATAATTTTATACAACATTGTTTTGCATGTATAATATTTTATAATTATTTTTTTTTTAAATTAAACATGTTTTTAACATTGTTACAATTTTTCCCATTGTGTTAACTTTTATTAGGTGGCCATTTTTTTTTACCGCTACCTACATTTTGGGTCATTATCGGAAGGAAGATGTCACGGTTGGGTGCTGCTGTTCATTTAGGTTAGTTAGTTTTTAAGGTTCTTAAAGTGTTTCCAAGGTGGAGGGGATATAGTACAGTTGTTTAAAAGTTGTGTGTGTTGTTATTAAGAAGTGTTTTGTGTATTTTATTGCATTTTAATGCCATTTTGTATTGTGTTGCTTTATCACATTTTTTTCTGTAGAAAGTTAATGATTGTTTAACTTGTATTTAAGATATGTGTTGGTAACTTTCTTTGTATAGTTTAATGTTATGTAAGTATTTATGTAGGAATGTAGTATTTTGTACGGGAGGGTGTTCTCATTTATTTTTTACAGGTTTCTGTTTCCGAGTTGCTTCTATGGAAAGTTGGACGTTCCATTTTCTTTTTTAAGGAAATCTGTTTTGGTTTATTATAAATGATTTTTTCATATAGATTTCCATCTTTTTTGCATTTCCTAGAGTGGTTCGTGTTTAAAATCTTTTTTGGGGTTTTTAATGGTACCTACAGACTGTGGATTGCTTTGAGGATTACCTGTGTTTTTTCTTAATTTTTGGGGAGATTATGGACATTGTTTAAAATGTTTTGGGTTGAATACTACTTTTTACTATATGGATTTGGATAAAGATCTAAGGGGCCCATTACGATGGCGGGCGGAAGCACTACCGCCGTGCTGGCGGATGCAAAAACCACCAGTTACCGCCCGCATGCCGCAGCCCACACGCCCGCCAAATTATGATGCGAAAAGCAGGCCAAACACCGCCGGCAAGCCAGCAACACCGTCCGCCATCAAAGTGCGCCCGCACACGTAGCGGCGCAGCACAACTGACACACACCGTCCGACGAAACACGTCCCGCCCGGCGCATAAATTACGATGCCGCAAACAAACGGCTCCCACGGCAAAGAGACACCGCACGTGAAAGAGAGGCGGAAACACGGACGCAGAGCACGGACAACGAAGAAGCGGCACCCCGGGCATGAATCCAGCACTGCAGGCCCTTCCCATGCTTCTGCTGATGCACCACCAAGGACGCAACGTACCGCGGAGACGCAGGTAGGCACACACACAACAAGTGCACGCAAACAGCGCACACAGTGCAAGGGCGGAAAAAGCGGACAACCCCCACCAGCGCGTGCACACTACACATCCACCATTGCATCCACATATGACACACAGGCCAAATCCTAACATCGCAGAACACATGTGTACACACCACCTGGGACTAGGAACCAACCACCCCGTCACGGCCCCAAAGCGCCGATGACGCCGCCACACATGCGCACAACGCAGAGGCCAACCGCAGCGCCATGCATGCGTCGCACACAGGGACAGGGACACAACCAAGCAGCACACACATCAGCCCCACCCGAACGCACATGACACGTGACAGGCCGGCCACAGACATGTCCCCAACGCCCAATTCACGGACAACACCCAACGCCACACAACCGACGCACACATGTCAGTGAAGTCACGCAACAGCAGGACACACCCCAGTGTAACAAACATGGCGAAGCACACAGCGGCGGCAACACCAGCTAGGAGAAGCAGGGCCCCTTCGGGAAGAGGAACGCCAGTACCACACTGAAAAACCCATACCACCCTGCACATATGAACAAGACACATGAAACGGAACACCAAAGAGCCCGGTGACCGACAACAGGTGGCCCAAGAATTACATCCACACACAAGGCCCAACGCAGAGCGGAGAGGCAGGCTGCCGCCCACACAAGGGAGAGCAGACAGCACTGAATGACCTTCCATTCCAACACCGAAACCACAGCCCTACGACAGAAGCCGGTGAATACAGCCATTGTCCAAGAATAGACCAACACAGGCTTGCCGAGGAGACCGACCACAGGGCAGATAGCGCATATCACAGAAGCACACAACGGACGGGGAAGAAAGAAGAAAACACTCCCCCATGTCGGCCACATGCAAGTTAATTGGAAGGAGTCACACAGCACTGACCTTGAACTGTCTGAGAAGCATGTGGGAAGAGGGCCCGTGTCCTCCAAACAAGCCAACAGAACACAAGTCCTGTCTCCCCACGACTACACAGAGCTCACAGCAACCCCGGAGTGTGCACATTGCAGACTGCACACACAGCCGGAGCACGCCACCACAACGCACCGCTGCGAAATGGCAACCGCAACACACCTACCCAACTACGCCGAAGAGCTCAAGCTGTACCAAACCAGCACGATACATACATTGGGATGCGATCTCCTGTCCCTGCTGAACGTAAGTTACCGACTGACTTACCGCATCACATTGTTCAGCTGCGTCATGCCCGTCTTCTACTGTCGGAGGTGTCCCTACCAGCATCCCGTCGAGATATGCCTCTCCAACCCGGCATGTCTGAAGGCGGACCTGCTACCACTACTCCTCCCTCTGGACGCACACGACAGGGCCTGCTCTGCCTATGGGGGCATGGCGTATGTGGCCAACATCGCACGCGCACTGAAATGGAACCACTGTGCCTCCACACGACGGATCATCGAGAACAGCTACATCGAATGTCACCCAGCATGCCCCATCATGGTCCTCCAAGGGACAACCTACGAACAACACCTTGACAGCCACCATCCGCTTCATTGGCTGGCAAACATGTACACCACCAATGACATGGAAGCCCTGCTGGACGGCATCGCATACCTGACAACCTGTAAATACGTCGGACCACAACGCAGGTTCCCCGAGTGACCTATGAAGTCCAACCCCGCACCCATGCTCAGCTTCCGCACGGACTGGACAGTCACCACCACAACAGCCATACCAAACGACCGGCAACTGTAACCACACCATCAACGACATCGCCATGACATCGGATATGACCGGGACATGCACACTGTTCCCCATCACATCCAGGAACACCGCATGCATCGTGGGAGGCAGTGGCATGGGCTCTGTGCATCGCACCCACATGGACGGAACTGCACGAACAACCAGGACACGACATGGATCCAGCGCACATGGACACACACACCGCTCAGTGGACATGAATAGGTCGCCTGGAGTCTGTGGGTGCTGCACCCCTCCCACCCCCGCCCCGGGAATCCCATACCAGGACCTTTGCATGGACGACAAGTGCATACAACAACAACACGACCCCAGTGACTGTGACATGTCCAGTAACCACCACAGTGCAACAACAAGTGGCACGCCGCTGCATGCACGCAAGCACATGCCCTGATGTCATCTCACATGCACGCGTGCATGAGGAACAACCGCAGCAAACCTGTCACATGGAACTGAGATGGACTGTGCCCATGATGCCGAGCGGTCTGGTAGGCTACATGTATACCGTCTGTGTCAAAGTCCGCAGCTCCGCAGCTATACGTAAATGTACATTAGCACAGCCTTGGCCAAGCAGATGTAACCCCACACCCTATCCCATTTGTAATCATGCTCAGTATATCCTCAATATGTATTCCGCTGCCAGTAGTGTCCACTATACTGCATCACAGAGGACAGAAGACTCAATATAATGTTTGAAACCAGAACTGTCTCCGCTGACTCATTTCACAAGTACGAATGAGAGAGGATGAGAGTATGTGAAGTACACGGCAGTCGTGACATGACCATGTAGTCCACTGGTATTGGATGTCAACGCAAATGAGTAGCACTACTGTGGAAGACACACATGTGTCGTGTGAAGTCGTATGGACGCAGTGCTCAGGTGGGTGGGTGCGACGGGTAGATGCGCACATGCCAAGTTGGAGCACGCCGTGTTGGGAGGGCTCATGAACAGTACACCACCGCTTCCCTGGGCATTGTGAGAGGACACCTGTCGGGGGAGTGAACACGTGTGTGCACAGCAGCCGGGCACACGTACAAAGCGGTACCAGGCGCACCTCAGCCCACCCTCTGTGGACGAGCTGGATCCTGTTGTGCGCCCGCCATGCCCCTTGACAAGGCACACACAGCCCCAGTCGACCAGGTGTAACCCCAACATAGTCAATCCGCACAGGCGATACAGGGCACGGGATGGCAGTGGAGCATGGTGTGTGAGAGGTCTCCTCGCGCTCCTCCTGGTCATATCACGCAGGCAATAGAACCTCAACGTCCAGCATGGCAAAAAGTCAAATGGAAGTGTAGGGGGACGCACCACAGCACGAGCAGCACTGACGTCACGGGAGGTGGCTCGCACCATCCCATCCATTGCCCATCATACCAACCACGACACATGCCATTGCGACTAAGTGCAAGCGCGTGCGCCACCACCCCTGAGCCCTCCCCAGAGAGGCCAAAGAGTGAATGTGTGGGCCATCAGCCACAGACGGACGCGGCATGGCCGCAAGGGCAGCCACAGCCACTGGGTGTCGCAGGTGGCGGATCCGGAAGGCGAAGACTGTGATGCATAGTCCATGCAGGCCGGGTCTCCATTTGGGGCACCACGCAGGTGGACGGCGTCCCGCCACACATCATACCCTGAGACAGCCCACTCGTGCAACTGGACCCACACATACACTCCTTGCCCTCTCTGGTGCAAGCTTGGGGCTGCCTGTGCAAGCGCTAGCCTCGCAGGTGAGCATGCATATTGGGGGGCGAGGGGAGGACATGAGGGCTGGGGCGAAGATGACTGTATCACTGTCAGTTAGTACAAGGGATGACCCAGATGTGGAAAGGAAGAGACGTGTCCCGTGTGTACTGCAACTAGTCGCCAATCCAACTACCCCCATGTCCGGAATGTAAGCCCGCACCTAGGCCCGCCCATCCGCCACATCGAACATACCACCAGCACGACAACCTTCCCATTCGAAACACTGACTGGGGGTGGCGACCAGTGAACAATCATGTGTAGCCTACCCACGCGTACATGTGGGCCCTCCATGATCCATGTCACCTGCGGCAAAGACATGACATGCGCAATGAGGGAAGTGAGGAGAGCTGTCCGCCCCACGCGCAGAAGGTGCATCAGCTCCACAGACCCAGCAGCGAGTCCAGCAGGGGTCACATGTGCAGGGGCAGCTGTGCCTGGTGTGAAGGCACATGCATATAGACAGCACATCGACCAATGTGTAGTCTGCCCACATCCACAGTCCATCATCATGCGGACATAGGAATTGAACACAGGGCAACACATCTTAGCTGGTGCACCCACCGTGACCAACAATGCGCAATCATCGACGTACCCGCCCTGTGCATGGCCCCCCCCAACGGAGGCACATCCAGTGCCACCATCCCACACACACAAGCCTTCCACGGAACATGCTGTGTCCAATGGTCAGTACAGAGTCAGCGCCCATCTGGTGGATCCTGAACAGGAGACACATGCACACACATGCCAGCTCCCACTATGTACGACTGCCACCTGGCACGTGCAATGTAACCTCTCACCTGTGACGTGTGACTGCAAGCACACAGCCGTCTTGGCATGGGGCTGTCAATGTGGACACCAGTCAATGTTTCGGGAGCTGTGATCCGTACAGTGCTGTACATAGGGTGCAGTGCTGACACCTACTACTGTCTCATATCCCCTCGTGCCACAGGTCCCACTTGTATTGGCCGCTCAGCCCGTGCCCACATCGTCGTCGTCGTGTGCCATACTCATCCAGCCTCGGAAGCAGTACCATGCTCAGCAGACACTCATGTTGCCGTGGCGTTGCCGCTTGACGAATATGCAGTCAGTCCCCATCAGCACGCCCCGCAAGTCATTGGGGCCTAGATCCCCATGTGCATGCACATGGCAGTGGTATGTCTCACTTGCCATTGCCATTGTTGGGAGACCTGTGTAAGTGTATTGTGGCCGTGCCGTCCCAGCTTGACAGCTGGGCTGTGGCTCATGTGCTTGCTCAGTCATGTCAGTGATGTGTATGCGAAATTGCTATGTGCCGTGTTGCTTTGACATGTGTCCTCTGCCATTTAACCCAGGCGGAGACCGAACATTGACCGCCCATACCAATTGCTGGCGGACATGGACGATACAGAGGTAATCAGGAAGTTTCGGCTGGACAGGCCAACTCTGCATCGACTGTGTGCCATGTTAGAGCCCCATCTCCGTCCCCGCAGGAGTGTATCCGACTGCTGTCACCCCCACGGCTAAGGTGATGGCCGCCATGCATTTCTTCGCCACTGGGTCATTCCAGCACACAGTGGGCAGTGGAGGAGGGATGTCCCAGCCCATGTTCAGCAAGGTGCTGAGGGATGTACTGGCAGCCATGATGCTGTACCGGAACAGGTACATCAGATTCCCCAGGGCTCGTGAATTGGCGGCAGTGAAGGGTGCATTCTATGCCCTTGGCAGAATCCCACACGTCGTGGGAGCCATTGACTGCACTCATGTTGGCCTTGTTCCACCACAGGCCACTGAGCACCTGTACCGCAACAGGAAGCACACGCACTCCCTGAATGTGCAAGTGGTGTGCCTTGCGGACATGGTGATCACCCACGTGTGTGCAAAGTTTCCAGGCTCGGCCCATGACGCACACATAATGCGCAACAGCATCTTGCCACGACTGATGGCCAATCTGCAACAGGATCGTGGCTGTATTGTCGGTGAGTATGTGGAGTGGTGTAGCGTGCTGGTTGTGCGATGCTGTCCCCTGTCCAGTTGGAATAGCAACGGTTCTCTGTGTCCCTCACACCCAGGTGACTCTGCGTATCCGAATGGGGCATGGCTGCTCAGTCCATTGAGGAATCCTCGCACCCCAGCAGACGATCGATACAATGAGGCACATGGGAGGACCAGACGTGTGGTCGAGCGTACCTTTGGCCTCCTCAAGTCCAGGTTCAGGTGCCTGGACCGCACCGGGGGTGCACTGGCGTACTCCCCACAGAAGGTGTGCCAGATAGTGGTGGCGTGCTGCATGCTGCACAATCTGGCCATTCGGAAGCAGATCCCCCTCATTGTGGATGACGGAGATCAACCAGGGCCCCAGCCCGCAGACCAGGACAGCTCGAGTGAGGTGGACAGCGGAGAGGAGGAAGCTGGGAATGTGCGCCAGCAGCTCATCGCCCGCTACTTCACTTGACGGTGAGTGTCCATGTACGACGGATGATGTGTCTGTATCTATGCAGGTGTGTTTGTGCTGTGTCAGGGTGGCCGTATGTTCACTGCGTGCAGTGTGTCAACGCTCCATGGCCAGGGTAGTATGCCACTGTTGGTGGCTGTGGCATTGTGCCCTATTGCTCTGTGCGATGTGTGTACATTGCTTGTAGTTGTTGACATGTACTGTGTGATGGGTGTGTGACACACTCATTGAATGTGCTCCTGTTCTGTCTCCCACCCCTAGGTCCCTACAGGCCCTCCGGATTCCATTTCCATGCCACGCATCAGGTGCCTTTCCGCCCAAGGTGGCAGTTGTATTCCGTACAATAAAGACACAGGGCACAAACAGCAGTTAGTGAAAAAGGTGCATTTATTACAAACTGTGACATGTGATTGTGTGTAAGGTGATGACAAAAGTGGTGCGTGCAGTGACAATGAGCTGTCGGTCATGGCTGCGTGATGATCAGGGTGTACCCACTGGTTCTATGTCCATAGTCCAACACACACATGCCATCCAGATGGCTGTGTGGAGTGGGATCGTAGAGCAAGTCAATGCAGTGGCTGGTCAAGGAAGGCTGGCGGAAGGCTGGCTGGCTGCCTCACTTGCGACTGGAGCGTGCGAAGTCCTCCCGGGAGATCTGTTTCCTCTTCGGACGGCCCCTTCCACGTTTGGGAGGGGGTGTGTGGTGGCGACCTGCTGGTGGTGGGTGAGGTGTGCTCACTGGCTGTGGACGCAGGGGAAGTGGACACTGCTGCCCGAGCCTGCGCCCTAGCAGGTGGTGGCGGAGGTGGTGTTGCTGGCCTTGCCTGTGACCCCACCGCCACCACCAGCTGGCCCATGAGGTCCACGAGTTGGTCCATACGGGACACGAATTGGCCCATATGGGCGTCCATGGACCTCAGCACCCCCAGCACCTCCCGCGTGTCAGTAGCAGACCTGGCCCATTGTCCTTGGGCCTCTTCATAGGCCCCAAGGACTCTGTCCATTTGAGGCAGGGCATGGCTCCCAGGGGAGGCTGGCGTTTCCCTGACCCTGCTCCTCCTACCAGTCCTGCTGCCACCGGCCTGCCCACTAGCCACATTGCTCACCACGGTCCTCGCTGTGGCTCCCAGGGTGGATCCAGTCGGCCGGGCCACCACCTGCGCTGGGGCTGGTGCCAGCGAAGACGTGGTGGTGGTGGAGGCGGTGGTGGTCGGTGCGGCGATGGTGGCGGTTGCGGCAGTGGTAGTGGCCGCAATGACCGTGGGTGTGGCCGCAACGACAGTGGCAGCAGGGGACTGGGACTGTTCAGCATCCCTGGATGATGGGTTGGTGGGTAGGAGGGGTCCTGGGGAGCGGCTGGGCCCTGCCACGCCAGATGGGCCAGCTTGGTGGTCCGTGTCCGAAGAGGTGGACAGATCCTCCAGATCCGTGTGTCCTCGTTGGGGGCTTGTAGGCTGGCTGTGCTGGCTGCTGTCTCCATCCCCAGCGTCCAGCAGTTCGTCACCTGTGGAGAGAATGAGATTTGTTATTGTGTTGCACCTGGCGAAGTATGTATTAGTCGTCTGACATTGGCAGTTCGTGCAATCTCGTACATGGGTTTCCCGGAGGCGAGTGTGTGGCTGTGGCATCTGTAGGTGTGTGTGCTAGGCAATGGGACTGTGTGCTGTGCACATGTGGCATGGGACGGATTGGCCATGCCGATGGGTGTGTTGCTTTGCCCCTACTCATTGTGACTCTGGTGTATGCGGGCTCCTGGCCCGTCCTGGGTCTGGTTTGTACTTTGCTTTTGGAGTTCAAATGGAACGCTTAGGAACGCATATGGCAACATGGGGGCCATGCCCCAGATTCGCATTTGGGATGGAATATGCTTTTGGGGTTCAAATGGAACGCTTAGGAACGCATATGGCAACATGGGGGCCATGCCCCAGATTCGCATTTGGGATGGAATATGCTTTTGGGGTTCAAATGGAACGCTTAGGAACGCATATGGCAACATGGGGGCTATGCCCCAGATTCGCATTTGGGAGGGTATATGCTTTTGGGGTACATGCTGTGAGCCATGGGTGCCGAACGTGACATGTGTTGTGGCAGCATGACAGTGCATGGTCTGAGGTGTGTGCATGCCTGACATGCCCTGCATATTTGCTGTCTGTTGTGGTTACTGGACATGGCATTGGACGCATCGTTATGAGTGAGTGATAGTTGTGTGCCAGCCAACGTATTGCAGTTGTCCCATCTCCTTGGTGTGCGTGCTGCCCTGTGCCATGTGCATCACTGCAGTGCTCGGGGGGTGTGGCCCATGTTGTGTGTTGTTGCTCACAGTGTGTCGTGCGCTTAATTGACTTCTGGCACATGGTTGGTCATGGGCATGTGTCTTAGCGTGACTGCTGTATGTGTGGCAGCTGTGCGGATGACATGCCTTTCATGAGACTGGGGCTGACGGATGGGATGGATGGTATGTTGTATGTGCATGGTGTGTCTGTGTGTTTGATGGGTTCAGTGGTGTTCGTGTGCATTTCTGTTGTTCCGCTCTGTTGCGTCTAGTGTTGTTTGTCTTACATAGGCGTAGTTGTGGGGTGTGTGGTTGACAGGCAGTAGGGGCTACATGGACAGGACTTCAATGGTGTTTCGGTTGTGTGTGATGAGTTGCACAGTGGCTGCCGTGTGGGACTATATTCAGTGTGGCTTGTGCATGCAGACGTGGCTCCTTGGGTGTTGCTATGTCTGTGATGGGTCATGTGGGGTGTGAGTCTGCTGTTCATGTCCGTGTGCACATTGTTCACTTGTTCGTGACGGTGGGCGGTGCTGCGTGTTCGTGTGCTACGTGACATGTCCCATGTGTTGGTGGTGTTATGGTCCTCATGCCTCCAGTAATCCAGCCCTGTCCAGTTTCCCACCTGCAAGTTGTTCGTGCGTGCACTGTACTGGATGCCACATGGCTCTTAGCGGGGGTGCTCCATGTTGCAGGTCTGTGGGGGTGGGGGGTGTAGTGGGTCGTGGGGGTGGCTGTACACCCACTGACACCGATTGCTGTGGACCGTGATGTCTGCCTTTCGGCTGTCGTTGTGCACTGCGGTGGCTGACACGTGGGTGTGGGGTGTGGGGATGCTCCTCCTTGCTGTGCTGTGGGACTGGGGCCTGGTGTGTGTTGTACTTGGGCTGTCCACCGTCCCACCCACTGCACTTTGTGTTCCTGCCACTTACCTGTTACTTGTCAGTTGGTGCAGCTGTGCCTGACACATGGGTGTGGGGAGTGCTCCACCTTGCTGGTCTGTGGGAGTGGGGGCCTGGTGGGTGTTGTACTTCAGCTGTCCCCCTCCGACCCACTGCACTTTGTGTTCCTGCCACTTACCTGTTACTTGTCAGTTGGTGCAGCTGTGCCTGACACATGGGTGTGGGGAGTGCTCCACCTTGCTGGTCTGTGGGAGTGGGGGCCTGGTGGGTGTTGTACTTCAGCTGTCCCCCTCCGACCCACTGCACTTTGTGTTCCTGCCACTTACCTGTTACTTGTCAGTTGGTGCAGCTGTGGCGGACACATGGGTGTGGCGGGTGCTCGTTGTGGCGCTTCTGGCATATTTGTGGACCTGTTGGTGGTTACGTGGCTGGCTTAGTGTACACATGTCCCCACGCATCTTACAGTTGTTCGGTTTGGCCTGTGTGTGGTAGTGTCTGTTGCATGTGCGTGTGATGTGTTGTGTATTGTGTGCTGGACATGGGGGTGTTTGTCCCTGGGAGCTGTGGCATGGTGGTTGCGCATGTGTGTACATAGCGGTGTGCTGGTATACATTAGTTTGTACTTACCAGCCTCCACTCCCCCTGCTAATCCGGCGAGGATCTCCGGATGGATTACGACTCGCACCTTCTCCTCCCACGCTTTGAAGGTCTTAAAGAGCGCGGGATTCCCTCCGCCAGTGACGGCAGCCAGCTCTCTGTTTTTGCCCTCCTTCTTCTTGACCAGGCTCTTTACGTCATTCCAACGTTTGTTTATCTCGGTTCTGTTCCTGGGCAGGGTCCCGACTGCATTGACCTGGTCTACGATCCGGGTCCACATTCTGTTTCTGGTGGCTAGTGGTGTGTGCTGGACCATGTTCCCATAGATTTGTGGGTACACCTTGATGATCTCGTCGACCATGACCGTCAGCTCCATGGGCGTGAACTTGGGCATCCTTTGTGGTGCCATGGTGTTTGTGGTGCTGGTGCGGTGTGTGTTGTGTAATGTGCAGGGGGTTTGTGGTGCCGGTGTTTGGTGGTGGTGGTGGTGGTGGTGGTTGTGATGTGTGCGTTTCTGTGGTGTGCTGCTGTCCTTGCTGTGTCACTGTGTCCTCTCCTCTCCTCTCTGGTTTGCAATGTAGCAAGGGGTTGTGGTCTGTGGGAGTGCTGCTTTTGTACTCACCTATGTGGGTGTGTCCTCATGGTCTGTTGTTTTCAGGTGTGTTGTGTCTGGGGTTCTGGCCTTTGTATTTTTTGTTTGTCCGGGGGGTGTTTTCGGGATGTGTACTGTGCTTGTGTATTTGTGCGTGCCTTGCTGTGTGGACTTGTTGGCCATGTTGTGTGCTATTGGTTTTGTGTGCGGATGGTTTCTGTGCAGGTACGTGGGCGCCATGGCTTCTGCCGTGTCGATTCTCATCGGCGTTGTTTGCGCTGGCGGGCGGTATTTTTGTTGTTTTTCCGCGCTCATGGCGGTGCGATCGTAATTTCACGTGCGGTGTGTCGGCCGTGAGGGCGGGCGGTTTTGTGTTGTCGTGCGTGTTTCCGTCCGTGGCGGGCGGTTTGACTCCGACTCGGACGATGGCGGGCGGTATTTTGTATGATTTTTCCGCCGATGGCGGTTTTCAGTTTGTGTACTCATAATGGCGTGGTCGGTGTTCAGGCGGTGTGTGCGGGCGGATTTTTGCCGCTTCCATGCCTGGCGGATTTTTTTACGCCGGGTATCGTAATGTGCCCCTAAGTTTCATTTATATTTTTACTATGGATGGAAAATGTAATATGCCTTGATCAATGTTATGTTGATGTATTTACTATGTTGATTAGTTCATAATATGTACTGTATTTATTTAATTTAATATATTTAGTTTGTTAGTTAGTTTGTTTAATAGCTATATATATTATTTTTTAAATAATAGTATTAATATTTTTATTATATCAGTGAGTAATATATTTGTTTTTTATTATTTAGTGACTCTAAGTAGTCTAGCACTTTGTAATTAATAAATATTTTTACTATGCTTTGTAGCATCTCATACTTTTTGTTAGTTTGTTTATTCAGTTTAGGGCCAATTACGGTAACAGATTGTACTAATATTAGTTCTTGGTAGCTTTGTTCTTTATTAAGTGAGTTCTGCCTAGTGTGGATTGGAAGGTATTATGCCATCCTTTCACTGTGTTGTCTGTTTTGGCTTCCTGTGCCAAGGTGCTGTCATAGACATTCCAGCATGGTATTTGGAATTTGGGTTGGCATCTGTGTCATGACCTATGCAGTAGGCCAACCCATGTGTCCTCGTAGTAGTCCATAGGGGAGTACGTTTGTCTTCATTTCTTTGATAATAGGGGCTTTCTATTAGGATGTTGTAGTTGTTGTCTACCTCTGTGACAGGGACGCAGGCTAGTGCGATCATTTAAGACAAATTGGCTGTTGGTGATGTATTCCACACTTAGGGGCCGATTACAAGATTGGTGGTCCGACCCTCACATTCCAGGTTGACTGACGGTATGCCGACGGCGATCTTGCTGAGGGGGCATGCTTTGGCTCACAGAGTGAGCCTGAAGGCAATGCTACCGCACCGCAACACCTACACTGTTGTGCACGCACTTTTACTATGCACCATGTTGTGAATGGCACACAGTGCACTCACGACAGTGCAATAAGAGGGGGGCACAACATGTGTCCCATGCACTTTGCCCAATGGGAAAAATCTTCGGGTGGGTGAAGAATTTGGCTCCGCCAGCGGAGTTCACAGAATTTGTCCACTGTGCACTCCGTGTGGAGCGCAGAGTTCCCCAAAACTACACAAAATGATGCAGAGTTTTTACTCTCGCGCGGCTCGCCAACGGTAAGCATGCTTGCAAGGGATAAATTGTGCACTAGACCTCCTCTTGGTGAGATTTCTCAGTGCAGGCGGTTGTGACAGTCACGACCCCTTATATTGAGAATTCTGCCCCTTCCGTTGAGGAAGCTGCTGCTCGTGTAGAATGTCTACTCGAGAAGCCAAAAGCATGACGCGGAGTGCCATTCATGCTGATTTTACAGCACAGGACAAACTTCTGACGCTTAAAATCAGTTTGAGCAGCGCAACTTAACATACTCCACCGCTGGCGGAACTCCACGGAGCACGGCAGAGTTCATCTGTCACTTCGCAGAGTTAACCGTAAACTCCACCCAGGCTTAGGAAAATCACCCTGTTTTGGGCCCCTTCATCAACCTTTCATGGTGGGGTCCCTGTCATGAATAGGTTGGTGGAAAGGCAGGTCGTGATTGCGATGGCAGTGATGTCTTCGGCACCGCCTCCCAACCCTTCCACTTTCCCCACCACCACCACCGCGGTATCCATGGTCCGATAGCATGCGTACGCATCGTACTCGTTCGGTCGGGTGTAACTTAGGGACCGATTCCGGCAGGAAATCACTCCGACCGAGCCGGACCCGGAGAGATTTCCGACCGAATCGGACTCTAGCAGCCCGACCGAACGAGTACGATGCGTACGCATGCTATCGGACTCAATTCGGTCAGACTCCCATTGAAGTCAATGGGAGCCGGTCGTACAATGCGTACACGGGCTCCCATTGACTCACTGGGTGCGTCGCGAACAAGGGCGCCCCCTACAGCGTGTACGCGTCAAAGCGACTCGCGCCGTACATGCACAGGTAGGGGGGACCCATGGGTCCCCCCTGTGTGCGACTCACGTGGCTATGCATGCAGGGGGGTCCGACACGGACCCCCAAAGTCCGGCTCCGACAGCTCTTTGGAGCCGGACGGCGCGAGTCGGTCGGACTGCTCGAGGCGCGCATCGTACTTGCTCGGTCGGGGAACGTCTCCATTGCGCGGTGCGAGTCGTGTCCGTGCGAGTCGGTCGGAGTGGTTCGGACCCGCGAACGAGTCGGTCGGCGATTTCGCGTGCGCTCGCATCGTACTCGCTCGCCCGGACGCATGTTCGAATCGGTCGGAAACAAGGCCTCCGAATCGGATCCGGTAAAGCCGAGTCCGATTTGGTGCCCTACCGGCCGAGATCGGAATCGCCCCTTAGTTGTTTTCTGGAGCTTTGTCTCTCGACGTCAAGCGAGGATACTCTTCAGACTGGATTCGCATCAACGTCGTCGGCTTGGTTTTCTGTGAGGCCCTGGTCAAATCTTGGAAGTCTGGAGTTCTGGAGCTTTCAGCAGGACAAACCTGAAATCAAGGTCAGGTCACAGTTGAAGGTAGCGGGCTTGACTCTCGACGTTGAGTCAGTCACCTTATGTAGCTTTTTTGCCAAAAAGTTCCCAAACTTCCCCAAACTTCTGGATCTTCTTCCAGAAGGTCTCCTTGAGGGTTCAAACTGTCCACAACACCAATCCAGCTATCTAGAATCTCTGAGATGGCCCTTGAGATGTTGATTCCCACAATGCACCTGGCCAAATCCTTAAAAGTTCACTGGACGCACTCCAGGATGGGGACTTCTTGGTGGAGATGATGCAGGCTCTGTTAACCTGTAGCTTGCAGGGAGTCCACTCCCTAATCCTTCTTGAAGCAAGACAAAGTACTTAGGGTTGTAGTCCCAGAATGTGCAGCAGGTGCAGTCCTTCAAAATGCAGACCTTTGGGGTGCAGATCAGGTTCCAGCAAGGCAGTCCTTCTTCTCCTCGTAGCTTCAGGCAGCAGATCTAAGTTGGTTGGCAACTCTTCTATATTTAGGCAGTCTTCCTGGGCATCAAGTAGGGGTCACCCCTGACCAGTGGGAAGCAGGGTGCCACCCAGGTGTATGGATACTTCCTCCAAAGTGTGGCATATTCTTGCCCCAGAAAGTACCATTCTTCCAATATCCAAAATTGAGAAAGTCTCTCTTTGGAGGTTAGATCAGGCTAAGCCAAACCACAGGCATGACTAAGATTCCCCAACAGTCCCCTGCCAGCCCTCTCTCTAATCTAATTACAGGGGCTCGTGTGTGGCTGGGGTAGCATGATGTGGGGATGAGCCTGTGCTGTCTAAAGTATCATTCTCCCTTTGAAAAACCAGTTTGGCCGCTCCACCCTCTTTCCTGCCTGTAGCTTCTGCAGCACCAGTTCTCCTCCCACAGGAAATCCATTGTCTCTCTAGCAGGCTACTTCACACTTCATTAAGACGGCTTGGCTCAGCCTGGCAGAGGCTAGCCAATCAGGAGAGAGCAGCTGGAAGGCTGGATATTGGCTTAAAGAAAAGAAAGTTTACTAACTTCTTTTCTGTTATAGTTATCATAAATCTAACAGTGGCAAGTTGTTGGATTTATCATAACTAACATCTTGATACCTTGAATGATATTTATCTCGCTCCTGTCAATATTTATATTTCAATAAAATACTCCAATGTTAGCATATGGAGCTCATTATCTACAATGGGGAAAAATGAAATTGGCAGTTTTCCCCTCACCAGGGCTTATAAAACATCTTTTGCAATGCCCCTGCTTATAGTTGCATGGCACCCTACCTCTGGGGCACCTAGGGGAGACTTTAGGGGTGGTTTATATGTGAAATAAGGTAAATTACTACTTTGGAAGTACCTATGATCCCAAAGTTGAATTTTCATATAATTTATTTTGAACGACAGTCTGCAAAGCGAGGCTGCCTTTGAAAATGATTGCAGGCAACACAACCATGCACACTCCAGTGCCAAAAATCTACTGGGCCTCTAAACCCCCCCTGCCCTATTACATACTAGGGACTTATGGATAGTTTAAATCCCTGTCGCCTTATTATATACTACATGGGTACTCACAAACTTTCTCTCGAGGGCCAAATTTACAGTGTGGTTTGTGGCCGAGGGCCGCACCGGTGGGGGCGGGGTCAGTGGGGGAGGGGGGCGGGGCTAGAGCAAAACAAAAAAACTATGACCATGAGGTTAAACACAGGCCCCTGCAGCGGACGCCTTCGTCCACTGAGCCACCAGACCCGGCATACACACATCTCTCTCTCTCTATCTATCTCTCTCTCTCTCGCTCGGTCTCCCTCCCTCTCTCTCCCTCCCTCTCTCTATCTCTCCCTCCCTCTCTCTATCTCTCCCTCCCTCTCTCTTTCTCTCCCTCTCTCTCTCTCTCTCTCTCTCTATCTCTCCCTCCCTCTCTCTCTCTCTCTCCCTCCCTCTCTCTCTCCCTCTCTCTCTCTCTCTCCCTCCCTCTCTCTCTCTCTCCCTCTCTCTCTCTCTCTCCCTCCCTCTCTCTCTCTCTCTCTGTCTCCCTCTGTCTCACTCACTCTGTTTGTCTCCCTCTCTGTCTCCCTCCCTCCCTCTGTCTCCCTCCCTCTCTCTCCCTGTCTCCCTCTCTCTGTCTCCCTCTCTCTGTCTCCCTCCCTCTGTCTCCCTCTCTGTCTCCCTCTCTCTGTCTCCCTCTATCTGTCTCCCTCCCTCTGTCTGTCGCCCTCCTCCCTCTGTCTGTCTCCCTCTGTCTGTTGCCCTCCTCTCTCTCTCTGTCTCCCTCTGTCTGTCGCCCTCCTCTCTCTGTCTGTCTCCCTCTGTCTGTCGCCCTGCTCCCTCTGTCTCCCTCTGTCTGTCGCCCTCCCTCTGTCTCCCTCTCTCTCTGTCTCCCTCTCTCTCTGTCTCCCTCTGTTTCCCTCTCTGTCTCCCTCCCTCTGTCTCCCTCTCTCTCTCTCTCCCTCTCTCTGTCTCCATCTCTCTGTCTCCCTCTCTCTCTGTCTCCCTCTCTCTCTGTCTCCTCTCTCTGTCTGTCTCCCTCCCTCTCTCCCTCTCTCTCTCTGTCTCCCTCTGTCTCACTCACTCTGTTTGTCTCCCTCTCTCTCTCTCTGTCTCCCTCCCTCTCTCTGTCTCCCTCCCTCTCTCCCTCCCTCTCTCCCTCTGTCTCCCTCCCTCTGTCTCCCTCCCTCTCTCTCCCTCCCTCTGTATCCCTTCCTCTCTCTCCCTCTGTCTCCCTCCCTCTCTCTCCCTCTGTCTCCCTCCCTCTGTCTCCCTCCCTCTGTCTCCCTCTGTCTGTTTCCCTCCCTCTGTCTCCCTCTATCTGTCTCCCTCCCTCTGTCTGTCGCCCTCCTCCCTCTGTCTGTCTCCCTCTGTCTGTCGCCCTCCTCTCTCTGTCTGTCTCCCTCTGTCTGTCGCCCTCCTCTCTCTGTCTGTCTCCCTCTGTCTGTCGCCCTCCTCCCTCTGTCTCCCTCTCTCTCTCCCTCTCTCTCTCTCCCTCTCTCTCTCTCTCTCTGTCTCCCTCTCTCTGTCTCCCTCTCTCTGTCTCCCTCCCTCTGTCTCCCTCTCTGTCTCCCTCTCTCTGTCTCCCTCCCTCTGTCTCCCTCTCTCTGTCTGTCTCCCTCTCTCTGTCTCCCTCTCTCTGTCTGTCTCCCTCTCTCTGTCTCCCTCTCTCTGTCTGTCTCTCTCTGTCTCCCTCTCTCTCTCCCTCTCTCTGTCTCCTTCTCTCTGTCTCCCTCCCTCTGTCTCCCTCCCTCTGTCTCCCTCCCTCTGTCTGTCTCCCTCTCTCTGTCTGTCTCCCTCTCTCTGTCTCCCTCTCTCTGTCTGTCTCCCTCTCTCTGTCTCCCTCTCTCTCGGTCTCTCTCTGTCTCCCTCTCTCTCTCCCTCTCTCTGTCTCCCTCTCTCTGTCTCCCTCTCTCTGTCTCCCTCTCTCTGTCTCCCTCTCCCTCTGTCTCCCTCTCCCTCCCTCTGTCTCCCCGACTCCCTCCCTCTGTCTCCCTCTTCCTCCCTATGTCTCCCTCTCTCTGTTTTCCTCTCTCTCTGTCTCCCTCTGTCTCCCTCTCTCTGTCTCCCTCCCTCTGTCTGTCTCCCTCTCTCTGTCACCCTATGTCTCCCCCTCTCTGTCTCCCTCCCTCTGTCTCCCTCCCTCTCTCTGTCACCCTCTGTCACCTCACCCCGCGTTTGTGTCAGCCGGGGCTGAGACAGCTTCCCGGGCACACACACAGCCGCACCCGAGTACTTCACAGGTCTTTAAAGACCATTCACTTGTTAATGAGGCTTTGTTGTATTTCACCTCTTCTTAGCGCCCCTGCATCTCCACTCAGAGTGGAGATGCAGGCGCTAAGAAGAGGTGAAATACAACAAAGCCTCATTAACAAGTGAATGATCTTTTAAAGAATCGCCCGGCCCCCATAGAGCGCTGCTGCAACCGGCGGTGTTTGCTGACACTTAAAAAAAAAAGAAAAAACACAGGTAGGATATCTGCAAGGTCCGTGGGCCGCCACGGAAGGCTTGCCGGGCCGCTGGCGGCCCGCGGGCCGTACTATGAGTACCCGTGATATACTAGGAAGTCACAGGGGCCTGTCATTACCAATTGCATTTACACCTAACCACCATATACTTTAAAGCAGAGCCCTGGCGCTGGATCAGATTAGCAGAGCCCAGGTCACAATCCGAGTCAGTTACTACCAGTACCAATTAACAAACGGGGGTGATCAGGGTCAAAAGGAGGACTTTCTCACAATTTCCTATTGAAATGGCAAAGATCTTGGGGGTGTCAGAGAGCTGGCGATGAAGAAGCGCTTCTTGGACGGGTTTCTGAATACCACAATATTGTTGGAGGTTATTTGAATGAAATTCTGAGTGTTATAGATTATTAGCCATTAGACCATTGTATACTAAGATTTGACCTAAAATTGAGTAGACATATGAAGTTATATCAAAGAGTAAAATTCACTGATGCAAGTTAACATCCGTGCACAATTATCATTCTATAAATGTTTTCCTTTACATGTAACATTTGGCTGGTCTCTGACCCCAGTGATTGATTAAGGAGCACGGTTGGATTGATGTATGATTAGTATGGATAAAGTATGTCTGTGATATGATTGATTGTGAGTATTGTTTTTAGTGCATTTGTGTTTTGGTGTGAACTGCTTAGAGAGTATTTTGTCATAAGGACTATTTGTTTGTATATGCCATGTATGAAAAATTCCTATGTGAAAATATATATATGTAATGCATATCCTAAAGAAGTGAGACATATTAAAACTTCATGAACTAATAAATTACCTTTCATAAAAAATTCAAGTTAGTGGTAATAATTTTTGTTTGTAATGGGTCGAATGTGATCGCTAAAGTACAAATATTTAAGAGCTGACAATTTTTGATTGTGCACTTTGTAGTGACCACCATAGTTGGTATCTGACTATGCCACTTGTGGTGGCCCGACCGTGATGGGGCTGTGACCATTGTACTGCACCACTTGGTGGGGCTGGGGCCTGTAGGGGCTGTTCTACACTGCGCCTGTCTCTCCTACTGCAGCCTCTCTGCTACTCGAGTGGAGACGTGATGTGCCCTACTTCTTCACACTACCTTGCCTGAGTTGCTGACCGTGAGCACCCGTGGGTGACACCTGGACACTACCTCTGGGGCGGTGGCTGGCCTGGTACCCTAACATGCGCCGTCGGAGCTTTGCACTTGCTCTGCATTGCTTCTTACCGACAGGTGCACCAATCAATCTCAGGTACCTGTCTGCCTGACTTTGCTGCGCTGCCCCTGAGATAACTCATTGATCTGAGGGTCTATCTTGGCCTGGCCCTCTTTGCACTGATGTTTGACGCTACTGTCAGCGGTGCTCTGGCTGTCTCTGACTTCTCCTGACAGATACCCTTCACCACGGCCAAAGCAGATCACAAATTTCTCAAGCTTTAATTTGATAAAGGGCAACCCAAGGCACACAGCAAACAATTGTTTGCGGACTCAAACAGCCCAGCTGATTCCAATGTAACAGCCATGTTCAAAGAACTGAGAGAGGGGTTAAGCTCTATTGATGGCAGAATGGACTTCCTAACTGCTCGCCTCGATGGAATTCAAGAACATGTGGATCGTCACGGCTCCAGACTAAGGCAGGCCAAGGCCCAGATCGCAAAATTGGAAAATACTCAGCAAGAGCTGGATCGCAGCCTCATAGTATTTATGTTGAAGCTTAAAGCTTTTAAAGCTAAAATTTTGTACCTGGAAGACAGATCCCGATGTAAAAATATAAGGTTACTGGGTGCACCCAAATCCACAATGAATACCAATATTGAGGGGTTTATGCTAACCCTATTGGGCACTTTATTTGTCTGAAGCAAATTTTGCGATGTTTAAATAGTTGAGAAGCGCATCGTTGAGTTGCACCCAGGTTTCAACCACAGCAAGCCTGCCCCCAGTCATAGACCACTTACTAAATTACAGAGATGGGTACCTTCTATTGCAAATAAACAGGAACAATCCTGATCTTCAGTACGAGGGATCAAAAATATCCTTCTATACAGACTTCACCCTTGCGGTGCAGGAGGTCCGTTGTTCCTTCATAGAGGTGAAGAAGATCCTCAGATCACAAGGGATAAAGTACTCCATGCTTTTTCTGGCCAAGCTCTGCCTTGAGCACAGAGGTAAAACTCACTTCTTTGTACAACCTGCCAAAGCTCTTGAATTTATTGAACATCACATCTCTTCAGGCAGGGCAGGGCCCTCTGGTCCGTCCAGTCCTACATTCTCCCGTGGCGGGGGGGGTGGGCAGGCGCCTCCACCCTCAGCGATAATATTTAACTGCTTACCCACCTGTATGTTCCATTGGATGATTCCCACAAACAAGTCCCATTAGCTCCTCATCTCATGACTGTTTATCTCAGTTCGCAACTGTGACACCCGCAGACAATTTTCACTTGCAACTTACACACATCACTACAGTCTCATATGTGGTTCTCTTTAGGGCCCGGTGTCCAGCCCTGGTGCCTCTAATTGGTTCTATTATCTGCATACTGCATCACAGGTGTAAGGTGCAATGCATGCCATGACAATTAACATCCTAATGATGCTCATGGCAATGCTGTGCTCTTTAGACCCCCCCTGCATGGGAAGCACTTATTGTCCTTGGGTGGTATGTTGTCTCTGATTTGGTTGTTACCTTTTCTTTCTTGCTTTTATTAACTATGCAGTGGGCATTTGTTTGGGGGTGGGAGGTATGGAGGGTATGGGGGTTACTCTTGTTGGTTGTAGTTATGTCTCATTTTTGCTTATGCAGTCAACCATAGGTAAGAGCAAAGGCTCTAGAAGAGCTTTGGCTATGGGATTTAATTGATGTATGGTTCAGTAAGACTGGAAATGATTTTTCAAAGGTTGGTGACAGGTTTAATAATATTGCTGGTGGTGTGTTAACGAAGGTTGTAACCCCACTAATAATTCTCGCTTTGTGCATAATCAGCCTCATTCTTTTGCTTACGTTTATTGAGGAAATCTGTTTCAAAAGGGGTGTGTGAAGAGGGTATCAGTAACATCTTTTAAGAAAATGCAGAATTGCTACGATGTTGTGGTGGAGAACACAAAGGCTTGTGTTTATGATGAGATGAGGGTTCTGGAAGATTCGAGATGCAAGAAGCTAAAACAATGGAAACGGTTATACAAATAAATATTGTGGGATTTTGGTGATTGATTACATAAATCAGAGGGAAAAGCTGATGAAGTTGATTTTGATTTTATAAAAGTGTCTGTTACGAATTATATATATTTTTGTGTGAGCTGGGTCTGGTGGCTCAGTGGACTAATGCATCCATTACAGGGGCCTGTGTTCCACCTCATGGTCTCAGGTTCGAATCCCAGCAGGTCCACTCAGCCTTTCATCCATCTGAGGTCGATAAAATGAGTACTATTGAGTTGGGTAACAATAAACATCTGTTATTCAGCAGCAAGATACCCCGTGTGTGCTTTACAAATACGCTTGTTATATTTATGTTATGTAAAGGCAGGTTTCTCTTTGGGACTCACTACTCGAATTCTGGCAGAGGTTTTCTCCCTGCTTGGCTTTAACCTATTGGGGAGTAAACCCCTACTGGTTTGGCCTGGGGGTGGCTCCTCTTCACATTCTGGTTTACCCTTCCTGCTTTCTAAAAGACCCACGGTACCTGCAAGAATATTCAAATTATGAGCCAGCAAGCTGATTTCCTCACCCAGGGGGCTCTGAGGTGCCCTAGGAGCATATGAGAGACAAGTCTGGTGGATTGAACCTCGTGTTCAGAGAGGGCCCCAGTGGTCTCCTGAACCCAAAAAAGAAGCTAGCGCAGACAATGTACACTATTGCGACCACCAGATCTGTACTTAAAAATAAAGTTGACACAATGGCGATTGGCCTCGGCCTCCTATGCGATGGTCAATATAAGCTTTTTGACCAGGTGAAGAAGAATCACTATATACTACAAGATCTACATCCTCAGACAATAGATCCCCAATAAGTGAGTTACTGAACTCATAGGTAGAATCCACTTACTGGAGAGAAGAGTGGATAATGCACATAATCTCCGCAATATAGACCTGATGGGAAAGTGCAGAGGGCCTCAAACTTACTATCTTCGTTGAAACCAGGTTCTCCAAATGTGTAGCTCCCACTTGCCTCTCCTCGCATTTCACCATGGAGCGTGCTCATCAGGTCCCGGTGTGTCGAATCCACCCCCCCCAGTTTGCTGCAAAGTCCAATTGTGGCAAAGGTCCTGAATTATCAGGACAGGGATATGCTGTGGCAGGCTTTGAAACAAGCAGATAATATCTCTTATGAAGGGGCTCATAGCATGATCTTCCCAGATTATATCCGAAAGAGCACCGCTGCACATCATATCTGGGAGTCAAGCGCAGGCTCCGAGACCTAGGCCCAAAATATTCCCTACTTTTCCCAGCTAAGTTGAAGCTTCTGGTTCACCAATGTGTTTATTTCTTTTCCAAACTAGAGAAAGCATGTAACTGGGCGAAGCCAGGATACTGCCCTTTGCAGACCAGAGGCAAGTCTGGGAGAATTCTGAGTTCTCTATGTGGAGCCTCTCTTCAACAAACCATCTCAGAGACCCCAACCCTAGCTCAGTCCCAGGGGGAAACTCTACCTTCTCAATTTTTGCAAGTCCGTGAAACTAGCCTGGTCAACAACATAATTTATTTATTTAAAGTTTTGTATAGCGCGAACATGACCCAGGTGGGTATTAGAGCGCTTTTCATACGGTTGAGGAAGACATATGAAAACAGCTAGTGGGGAAAAAGCAAGGTAACAGTGGGACATTATACAACAGGAGCAGGATAAAATTAAGGTGGACATAGGAAGCAGGTTGGGTGAGAACGAAAAGTAGGGCAATATACATCAAGAGTAAACAAGACAATATGGCAGGCGACAATGGGTCGCAACAAATGACATGTATACAGTAAGCTATAGGCAGGAGGAGCAAAGCATCTAGTTCAAGGCATTGTTCATTAGTATAGCTTTAACTTCCCTTTTCAAGGCAAGTGTAGAGGGAATCAGTCTTGTTTCCACTGGAAGGGAGTTCCAGATTCTCGGGGCGATGCCAGAGAATGAGCGATTGTAAGTTTTAAGCTTATTAAATTTCTTTGGCTTGAGCAGCAGTGTGCCGGTGCTCCTTGTTGACCTGGAGCCACCGGATAGTTCCAGCTTGTTTGTCAGGTAGAGTGGGGTGTTGAAATGTAGAGCTCTATGGGTCATACAAGCGATCTTTAGTTGGATCCTTGCCTCAAAGGGAAGCCAATTGAGCGATTTCAGGTCCGGCGAAATGTGGTTGGTCGTTTTAGAACCCGTGATAAGTCTAGTAGCAGCATTTAGAGATGCTCTGATGGGAGCTAAACTGTGTTTCGGCAGTCCGCAAAGAGTAGCACTGCTGTATTCAAGTCTAGAGATGGCAAGTGCTTGCACCGCCGATTTAAAGTCGTCTTGGGGAAGGTAGGGTTTGAGTTTCCTTAGGATGCATAGTTGGGAGTTTGCTCCTTTGGTCGATGATCTGATCTGGTCTTGCATGTTTCGGTTTTTGTCTAGCACAACTCCCAGTGATTTAGTGGAGTCAATGATGTGTGGTGTGCAGTTGAGGGCGGTGAAGTTACAGAGATATTTCGCAACAGTGGGGGTTTGCCTAGCGGGTGCAATGAGGAGGAATTCCGTCTTGAGGGCATTTAATTTGAGATGGTTGGAGGTTAGCCAGTTTAGGGTTTTGAGAAGGGTTCCGTTGAGGGATTTGATGTCGTCGGGGGAGGAGATTTTCATGTAGAGTTGGGTGTCGTCAGCATACATGTGATATTGGATGTTGGAGGCTTTAAGAATTACAGTCAATGGTTCCAGGAAAAGGTTGAGTGTGGGGGAGAGTGAGGAACCTTGGGGGACACCCAGTTTGCATGAACTAGGGTTGGATAGAGACTAGTTGGATTTGACTCTTTGAGTTCTGTTGTTGAGGAAAGAGGAAAACCATTTAAGGACCGTGCCTGAGAGCCCCATCCTGCGTTCCAAGAGGTAGAGTAGATTGTCATGTTTGACAGTGTCGAATGCAGATGAGAGATCGAGCAGAATTAAAAGGCAGGCTTCATTTTGGTCAAGTAAAGTGAGAGCATCGTCCACTATGTGAGTGATGGCAGTTTCAGTGCTGTGGCCAGTGCGGAAGCCCGATTGGAATAGGTCGAGAAGCTGGAATTGCTCAATGTGTTTGCGTAATTGTTCATGAACACATTTCTCCAGAAGTTTAGCCAGGGTGGGTATGTTTGTGATTGGTCGGTAGTTGTTCAGGTCAACAGGGTCAGCCGAGGGTTTTTTGAGAATAGGGAGCACTAGGCCGGCCTTCAAGCAGTCCGGGATCTCACCTTGAAGAAGTGAGGCGTTGATGATCTTAGACCAGAGCGGTGCTAGTGATCCTATTATGTCTTTAAAGAAGTTTGGGGGGGAGAGGGTCATTGAAGTGATTGGAGGGTTTAAGGGTCGAGAGAACATTGAGGATGGTAATGTCATTGAGTGGAGTGAATTGACTCCATAAAGAATTGTTTTTGAGGGAGAGATCATGAGGCGAGGTCAGGGGTGTGGAGACAGAGGAGTCGAGAGAGGTCGAGAGATTGAGTGCAGCAGACCTTAGATCTGATTCAATTTTGTTCGTCTTTTCGAGGAAGAATTCAGCAACCGCATCGCAGTTTGGTTGCGGGCGAGAGAGGTGCTAAGATTGGGTAGAGGTGTTGTTGGATTGAGATTTAATCAGCTCAAAAAGTCGTTTCAGGTGATTTTTGGCTTTGTCAAGTTGGTATTTGAAGAAGTTGGCTTTCTCCGATCTAATGAGTTTGTTGTATCTACTTCTTTTGAATCTTAGAGTTTTTAGAAGATCCGTGGAGGGAGTGGATCTCCAGGTGTGTTTCGCTAGTCTTAGGCTGCGTCTGTCCGCATTTAGTGTGTCATTGAACCAAGGTTTGGTGTCTTTTATGGGAATTCTTTTTAGTTGAAGGGGGGCCGTGGCATTCAAGGCAGAAAGCATGGCGTTGTTATAGTGTTCAGTGAGGTCTTGAACATCGTTCATGTTTGCGGGCAGTTGAAGGGAGAAATTGCAGCGCTCTATGAGCTCATTTACGCTTGTGTTATGGAGCGATCTTTTCCAGTGTTTTAGTTTTAGTGGTTGTGCATTTTTGTGGTTCCAACTTTCAAGAATCAGGAAGTTGATATAGTGATGGTCAGACCAGTCACAGGGGAGAATGGATTCAAGATGGATGGAGTTGGGGTTGGAGATGATTAGATCCAGTATCGAGCCTAAGTTGTGTGTGGGACTGTCACAGAATTGGGTCAGAGAGAGGTCGGTTAGGAAGTTTTTGAGGGTTGTAACCGCCTGATCATGAGGGTCATTCCAGTGGAGATTGAAGTCACCAAGGAAGATCTGGGGGCAGTGTTGGAGGAGATGGTTTCCATAGTTTGTTCAATTAGAGGGAGGTTATCACCTGGGGGGTGGTAGAAGTTTTGTGAAGGCTGCATAAGGGTCTGTGTGTGCTAGTGATATCGATGCATAAGTATTCGCAGGATGAGAGATTGGCTGAAGGGGACTGTTTTGCTGTGAGAGAGTTGCGGAAGATACAGGCTATGCCCCCTCCCGTTTTCTTAACTCGGTCGAGTCTGATAATGTTGTGACTGGGAGGGACTAATAAGTCAAGGATAGGGCCAGAGGAGTCGTTGAGCCATGTTTCTGTGAGGATAAGGAGGTCCAGATCTTGGGCAAGGATGAGATCAGCAAGGTCTGTGACATATTTCACCGCTGATCTACAGTTAAGTAATATGCATTTCAGGTGTGATTTGTGCAGGGTGTCTGTGAGCGCGGGCTGTGTAGTGGGGATCGGCATGAGGTTATTAATGTTTATGGTATTGGCGTTGAGTCTTGGAGCTCTATGAGGGTTGGGTGTGATGCTTTGGATGGGTTCCGAATTGCCATGTTTAGGGAATGTCGAGCTAGGGTCAAATAGTGGGGCTGTTTGTGAGGATCTAGTAGGGGCTGAGATGGCCGAATGAGGAGAGGTGTACTCAAGGAGGAGGGAGAGAATATCAGGTTCTGAAAATGGGTTTTTGGATCTGGCAGGTCTAGATAGGGCGTTGGGGTAGGGAGTGGTATTCCACTTCTGGGCAGGGGGTACCAGCTGGATCATATGCAGGATCTCCTGTGATGTCCTGTTGGGGGAGGGATGAGCGATCTCATGTGTGGCCATGTTGGAAGAGAGGTCACGGGCTAGCTCTTCGGTGAACTTAATGAGTTTTTGGATGACAGTTTTGAGAGTTAGAAGTTCCTGGTTTATTTTCTTGAGCTTGGAAGCAGTATCTGAGTGTGGATTATGGGTCACGTGGAGGGAAGGCGGAGGGTTGGTCAGTGGGGAGGGCGGAGGGGAGACCAGGGCAGGCAGGCGGGGGGATGGGGGAGATACGCTATCCTTCTCCGAAGTACAGGCGCGCAGGGAGAGTGGGCGATAGAGGGGAGGGTAGGTGAAGGGAGGTTGGATGAGTTCCTGTTGGAAAGTGGGCAGGCCCGCTGTCGAGTGAGGGAGTTATGTAGGCAAGGGCTATTGGGAGAGGGGTTGGGGTGGGGGAAGTGTCGGAGAGGTGGTCGGAGCGAGGGATAACAAATGCTCTGTGATTACTGGCAATAGTATAGGCAGGTCGTGGCACGATGGGTGAGTTAGGGGAGCCTGGGGCTGGAGGAACTATAGTCCTGTGTGTGTAGATTGGGGTAGGAGCTGCAGTCCTCAGGTTGTGGGCCGTTAGCGAAGGATCAGGGACCTCCTGAGACGGGGTAGGAGGAAGTCCGTACCTAGATTGAATAGAGGGGTCGCTAGTGACCAAAGATCTTTTAAAGAGGGCAAATCTGTCATCAAAGATGACCAGGGTGCGATCAGTGGCCTGAATTAGTATAGTCCCATTGTTGTAGATGGATATAGTGGCGTTTGCTCTAAATGTGGGAGACTTCGTAGCCAGAAGTCGCAGACCGTGAGGGAATTTTTTGGCCGAGGTGATTCTGAGTAGGGAGAGGAACGTCGATCTCCACTGAGCTCTTCTTTGTAGAAGATCAGGTCACTCGTAATAGTGCCTTTTTTTGGACAGAGGTAGGGGTCAGAGATAAGGGTTTCTGGGTTGGCTTTGAGGAGTCTATGTTTCAGAGTTTTTGTCGCATTTTTGGAGAGGTTGGTCGGATAGATAATTGTGTAGCTGTTAGTGCCAAACTTTTCAAGTCTGGAGTCCATACTGCACTGTGTAAGGGTGGACGTGGAGGACAGAGCTTAGGATACGTGATTGGCAGTGAGGTAGGAGTGAGCAGGTGTCCACAGATTGATCCTCCCAGAGGGTGAGTCTTGAAGGTGCACCTTAATTTAGGCACGGTCAGATTGGCTAGGTCAAGTACTGAGATATCGCATGTACATGACTTAATGGTGTCCCCATGGTGGAACACAGTGGGAGCTCTGCGGGGGGAGCGGTCTACTAATATGGCCTGGGGTTGGACCTTTGGACTGGGCGCGGGGATTATAGAAGTTGTCTGCTAAAATTGTCCTTAGGGAATCTTCTAACAAATATATTAGTAGGGCGCGGTAAGTTCTAGAGAAAGATCAGAATTATTGGGGAAGTGGGGTCAAGCAATCGGCCCAGTTATTATAGTGAGGAGCGGGGGCGGCTATTTACAACCCTTGAGACCCGGGGGCCTCCTAATGAAGAGATCAGGGATATGCTGGATAGTGGTCTTGTGCTCGGTCCCATTATAGTGTTTAGGAGAGTGTGGTGCTGGGGTCATGAGTCAGCTCAGCTATAGCACTAATGGGCCGGGAGCGGCCATTTTAGAGAGAGGGTACTAGAATAGTGGTAGTGGGGTCAAACCAATCTACCCAGTTATTCAAGAGAGGAGCAGGGGGCGGCCATTTTAGAGAGAGGGAGGGGTCATTAATAGTGGAAGGGGTCATGCACTCGCCCCAGATGTTACAACATAAGTGAGTCTAACTCTGCTTCGCTGTCCTGTGAGACTCAACTGCATCCAATTGTAGCACCACCTCTCTGTTGTTCCCCTCTGTCACACCCCGAACTGTGTATGATTTGATGTAACCATGCTGCCACTGATTCAGAATCTCACCTTAGTACTCAAGCCTTCAGTGATGATGTCTTTAATCATCTTGAATTCTCTTCTTCCTGTTAACCCTTAATAACTATGTACTGTCATTCAGTGATCTTTATATGGAGCTGCTTGATGTTTGTTGCACTAACATATAGTAATTTTTCACATTGAATTTATATTAAGATTCAGGTAAATGCCAGATTTTTGTTGGCTTCAAGATGATATTTGCTACGTTAATAGGTTGATAAATGCATCTCTTCCTATGTCCATATTCCTGCTGGAGGGGGTGAGTGGGGGGAGGAATGGAATTGCATTCTAGTGAGCTTGTGCAGAGCTGCTCATAACCAATTTTGACTCTGCCTCTAAGACGCCAGGCAGTTGTCACAAGTGCAATATTAAAATTGTCTGTGTCGAGCGGGCACGGCCGTATCACATGCTTTCTTGCCCTTGCTCAGCCATCCTTGGGAATCAGATATTTCCGTTGAGAAATCTTAATGAACAGTGTTGTTAATCTAAAGTTTGGGCAGCAAGACACTAGTGCCATCGAATGGGGGGGTTGAGGATTTTAGTTACGTAAGCATGTTCTATTAAAACATTTCAGGAACACAACTTAAAAGCAATGGTGTGCATTCTAACTAGTGTTGCCTCAGGCCTCACAGCAAATCACAGGTTTTTCACCTCTTCTCCAACAGACGTGTCCAAGGTAACCATGGTATCCTGGAATATGAGTGGAATTAGATCTATCATATGGTGACACACTATTCATAGTTACCTGAGGCGCAGGGACGCCTACATCTCATTCTTGCAGGAAACATACCTGGCCAAGGGAGAAGGACTCAAATTTGCAGAAGAGATGGATGGGCTTGAGTAATTGAACCGGGCATTCCAGCAACACTTATGGTGCATTGATGCGGGTCAGACCCTCAGTCCCCTTTATCACCATTGAGACAATAATAGATGAGGAGGGGCTATCTGCTTTTGTACTAGGGGGCATATTCACAAGGACACATCGCCGATTTATCGCCATCTTAACTCAACAAAAGTGGAGATAGATTTAACGCCCCATTCACAAGCGTGTGCAAACTGCAGACATCGCCAGTATTCCCGCGATAACTTCCCCCAAATTTATCTCCATGGGTGACACCACCAACTAACCCTAATGAGATGCAGAGTAGGCGTTCCCATGCAAAAACACACGAAAACACCACTACACCACTTTCACAACGAATTGCCAGATCTGCGATGCGAACCAAAAACAGGCGATAAGCCGCGGTAGCAGCAGGGATTTAACACCTGCCTCATGCTGGTGTTAAGCAGGACAACTACCTGCAGTACTAAAGGGAGCCCAGCCCAGAGCCACATCGGAAGACCCACAGATGCCATGGAGCCAATGATCATGCAGCTCGGAGACCCAAGAGGGCCACAACACCCACCGCCACCACTCCCAGGACCCTCCCCCCCGGCCAACCCCCGGACAAACACATACCGTGCACCTCACAAGAGCCACAAAAAGCGCATGATGTCGCACAATGACAAAAAGAAACACACGTGTGGTCAGAAGAACGAGAAACAGTCACACATCATTGAAGTAACAACCAAAAGCTTTATTTAAATACAACACAAAACACCAATGCGGAAGACTCCTGTCGGGTCCGTCCGGGACAATCTTGATGTCACAGCCTGGAAAACAAAGCACAAAATCAGAACGTGTGTCATGCGCACATCAAAGGAGCGAGACACAGAGAAACAGAGAATGAAAGAAAGGCAGAGAGAGAATGAGAGAGAAGGAAAGGAAGGGAGAGAGAGAGCGAGAGAGAGTGAGAGAGAAGGAAAGGAAGGGAGAGAGAGAGAGAGAAGGAAAGGAAGGGAGAGAGAGAGAGAGAGAGAGAGAAGGAAAGGAAGGGAGAGAGAGAGAGAGAGAGAGAGAGGGAAGGAAGGAAGGAAGGAAGGAAAGGAAGGGAGAGAGAGAGAGAGAGGGAGGGACACTGCCGCCCCGCGCACCCAGGCCCCACTGCTCACCTGCTGCCACTGGTGTGTCTCCAACCACGTGCCCGTATACACTGCAAGCCACCAGGTCTGCAATCTGTAATCGAGGCCAGAGTCAATCATGGCAAAGTCCATCTCACTGCACACGGCAACAATGCCTGTCCGTCCCTGCGCACACATGCAGCCGCACCCTACCCCCTCCCGCCGGCCAGCGCTGGCTGTCCGCACTTGCGCACCAAGGCCCCACTGCTCACCTGCACCAACGGTGTGTCCACCAGTGGGCACACCAAGTGCCCGTGCAAGCTTCAGGCTCCGGTCCCGCCACCATGGCATGGTCCACATCATGCGGACCCGCACCGCGGCCCAGCAGGTCCCACACATGACGCTGAGTCCTGAGGCATCAATGGCAGAGACCACATCAGTGTACACGTCATCATCGCAGGCTGCACACCCGCTCAGCAATTTCGGTGCCACCAATCCTGTGCAACCCCAGTCAGCGCCACGTGGTGGTAGGCCCGTGATGGCTGCAAGGCTTCGGGTGCCACTAACCCTGTGCAACCCCAGTCAGCGCCACATGGTGGTAGACCCGTGACGGCCGCAAGGCTTCAGGTGCCACTAACCCTGTGCAACCCCAGTCAGCGCCACGTGGTGGTAGGACCGTGACGGCCGCAAGGCTTCGGGTGCCACTAACCCTGTGCGCAACAACTCATGGGCCCTTTATGATTGAGACTCGTGGAACGTCCGTCATCCAGTCACGACCGGCAGTGGGGAATGTGGCGTTGTCGGCCCCTATATTGGCGGGGTCACATGGCCTGTGACGCCTCTGCCGGATGGGTGTGGTGTGTGTGCAAACCTGCCCTCAGGGAGTGGCCGTGACATGCTGACAACTAGACCAGTGACCTGCAGACGACTAGCGTGTACGCCTGCGACATGAAGCTATGTGGGCCCCCCCTCAGAGCGTAAGCGGAGTGGTCTGGCCTGGCGTACGCCGGACCAGCGCAGGGCTTGCAACAATGACTCGGGGGCCCTGGGCGTGGTTCAGTCCATGTCCGGACAAGGAAGTGACTAATGCGTGTGTCCCTGTTGTAGTGTCTACGGCACCCGGAACTCAATCGGCAATGTAGCACACTGTGACTGGACTCCCACTAGATGAGCATCATTGACGTTATGGGGAATCACTGACCCTACATTCATCCACACATTCATACATGAATGATGTAAGACATGTCACAGCAGTGCGTTTCTGAATGTTTAATGCACATCCAGTGGAGTTTTGCAGCTGGAGCAGTACAGGGCCATGCCAACCCCACTTCGCAATATGGGCTTGTGGATGGCCAGCCAGAGTCCATCCGGGAATGACAAGTACTGCGGAAGAGGAAAGGTACAGTCCGCAGTCTGGTCGCCGTGTCATTGGTCATCAAACAGTATATGGCAGGCCATGTCGCAGTCCAAGGTGAGTGCAGCGGAGTGTATCGGGGTCAGTGGAAGGTCATGGGGCTATGTGCGGCACCAAGCAGAAACAGGCCAGGTGGCAGAAATGAATGCTAGTGCCTCCTTCTGATCTCAATCCCATCCACGTCCTCGTCCTCGGATGTGTGCCCTGCCCCACCTGTGGGTGTTGCAGTTCCAGCTGCGGCACTGGGTGCCACTGACACATCAGGCGCCGGAGGTGGATTGTGGGCCGCACTGTGTGGCAGTGACACATCAGGTGCCAGAGTGGAGACGCCTGCCACACTGGGAGGCACTGACACACCAGGGGGCGGAGATGTGGATGGTGTGGGGGCAGCAGCATTCATCTGCGCCACGCCTTGTGGCAGCAATGCCATGATGAGGATCTGCAGGGCATGGTAAATCCCAGCTACATTTTGCTGATGTGCAGCGGTGGCTGCCATCCTTTCCGCCTCCATCCGCACCATGTCCTCCATTAGCCTCCGCATGTGTGCCAGCTCATGGCTGGGATCGCTAGAGCCACTCTGAGCGGACAGGTGTTCTTGTCTCCAAGTCATGACTCCAGCGATGTCAGCCAGGGCTCTTTGGAGACCATGGAGCGGCCCGTGGGTGTCCGTTAGGGACTGGAGCTGGTCCCTGATGGGACCTAGACACCCATGGATGGCGTCCAGTTTGGTAGCCATGAGGTTGAACCCCACCTGCACCTGCTCAGCCGTCTCCCTCTGGCCCTCCAGCACACAGCATTGGAAGGCCATGTGTTGTTCGTGGGGGTCTTGGGAGACAGCCGGGGTTGTGGGTGCCTCCTGCTGGGTGGTTTGTGTAGTGGGTGGGATCTCCTCGATGCAGCTGGGCTGCCCTGATCCTGGAGGTGAGTTGCGGATGATGTCAATGATGTCTTGGAGGGCTTGGGTGTCGATGCTGGGGGTGTCCTCCTCGTCATCAGTGAAGAGTGGCTGGGACTGCTCTGCAGGAGGTGTTGACGGTGCCCCTGCAATGTGAAGGGGAGATGGTGTTTACAATGTGTCCACATGTATGTAGCCGCATGGTACATGTTCACATTCAGACAGCATGGCATTGTACATTGTGACAGTCTGTGGATCAGGGCCATGATCCAGAGTCATTGTGGGTGTGCACTGTGCTCTGCTTGATTGTGCATGTGTGCCATTGTGGCCATCTCCACCCGTCCCCCCAGTACCTGGTGGTTACTCACCCTGTTGCTGTGGTGTTGTGTTATGTCGAGCAGTGTCCGGTCCCCCGACTCCTGCCACAGTCTCCACGCTGATGACTGTTGACACCAGCTCCTCCATGTCATCCAGCTACAGCTGTGGCGCTGGGCTCCCACCTCCAGTCTGCATTGCTGCCTTCTGGTTGCCTGCGAGTTTCTCCTTGGTTTTGCGCTTGATGTCGACCCATCGCCTCTTGACCTCGTCCATAGATCTCTTGTGCTCTCCGACGGCATTCACCTTGTCTACGATGGCCCGCCATATTCCATTTTTGGTGCCCAATGACACGTTGGAGGTGACGAACAGTTGTTGATGGTGTTCCATCACCTCCGTGACCAGGATACTGTTTTTCTGCGGACTGAACTTCGTCTTCCTCTTCTTCTTGTCCTTGCCCTTCCCTGTCCCCGAGGTCCCAGGCTGGTCGTCCGGGGCGCTTGTGGGGTTCCGCTCGTCCTCTGCGCCTGCTCCGGCTGCCTCCAAGGTGCTTCGGTGTTGGTCATTTTGAGTTTGTGTGTTTTTTGTACTTTTGTAGTGATTTTCCCGCCTGCCGTGTGTGTATTGCAGGCCTGGCTCTGCTTATCGCTGATTTCCTCATCGCGGTTTGGCCCATCGCATAGTTTTTTGTGTTGAGGTTTGTGTTTTTATCACCATCGCGGTTGTTGTATCGCGGACATTGTCTGCGGTTTCGGGAGGCTATCGCATGGTACCGCCGTGTTGTGAATTGTGAATAACACAGGGGTATTTTCCGGCGATGGACTGCGATGTGTAAAGTTGCGTTAGCATCTTTTGGGGATGTTTAGCGCACGTTCTTGTGAATATACCCCTAGGTCTTTTAGATGGATCGCAAATCTTATTGGGTAGCAGATGTGCACCAAATATTGACCAACCTCAGTTCCTTGCTAAGCTCACCACGCTCCTCCGATGGTGTCACCTTCCTTGGATTATTGGCAGGGACTACACTACACGCGTATCTGGATCAGTCCTACCCCCCAATACCACATACACAGACGAAATGCAACACTGAAATGTTAGCACAATGGATGTCCCACCGGTCCCTGGTAGATGTGTGGAGAGCTCTCCACCCTGATACGAGCAATTATTATTTTTACTCTCCTCCACACAACCTACATGTTCGTCTAGACCCCTTCCTCCGTCCACTTATGCTCAGTTCCTGGTCTTCAACATGGTATACCCGGGAAGGGTAATTTCTAGTACCAATCCCATTATTATGCCTCACATGGGGCAAACACACCCCTCTGGTTCTGATCTGTAAATTGCAACCTTCTGTTTTGGAGGTTCCGACCTTTAGGGGGCAGATTCATGAAGACATTGTACACTATTTTGCTGAAAATAATGACACTGCCTCCTCCAAGCTTGTGAAATGGGACTCATTCACAATTGCCTTGTGTCCATGCCATGATTGGGGGGTCCCAGATTTTGGTGCACGAATTTAATAAAATTGAGCTGTCCCTCCATGCTTTGGAACAAACCGCACTCAATGGCAATGTTACTAACACTGAATTGTCATCGGCCATGGAGCATCATGCACAATTAACTGAAGCACTGCTTAGATTGTAAAGCACATCTAGCAAGAACATACAGTGAGGGAAACAAATCTGGCTGGTTGTTTGCCTGGTTAATTAAGCAAGGCGTACCCAGAACCCCCATATTGACGATTCACACTACTCACAACACCATAATCCAATTACAAGAAGATATCCACGCTACTTTTGCATTCTCTTATTGTAAATAATATGTGCCATAGGTTTCAGTAAAATATGATCACACTACCAGGTTCTCAGAGGAGTAGTTTCTCTCCAGCATACTTGCCGAGCATATAGAACCACTGGAGAGTCCCATCACCAAGCCAGAGATTCGAGGGCCGGTCCAAGATTTTGCAACATATAAATCCCCTGGATTAGATGGTCTTCCCATTGAATTTCATACCACTTATATAGATTTGCTGACCCAGGGCCTAGTTGAATTATACAGTGACTCACTTCAAGCAGGGACTCTTCCTCCCTCCATGCAGGAAGCGTCCACTGTTTCATTGCTCAAACCAGGTTGTGACCCTCCCCATGTAGCCTCATACAGACCATTGGCAATCCTTATTACTGACTATAAGATCCCAAGTAAAATACTTGCATTGAGGCTGTTGCCACTTATGCCAGTCGGTCAACTGGACAAAAATTGCTTACTTCTCTGGAGATCTAGGTCCCTAACTATCTGTTATTTGCACAATTTATAAGAGAGGGTAATGCCAAAATGGTCCTATGCCGCATGCCTTGTGTTAGATCTTTAAAAAAGGTATTTGATATGCTAAGTTTGGGCTACATGTTTGCAGTGTTCTGATGGATGACAAATTGCTGCACTCTATAATGTGGTGTACATAAACCCATCCGCTCAGGTCAGACCTAGGGGTGGGCATAAATGGCGTAATTCTCTCTTTTTCGTAATTGCAACTAACTGGCACATGCATCAAGGTAGGCTTTTGCGATTCCTTAATTGCGATTATTAAGGAATCGCAATTAAGGAATCGCAAAAGCCTATGCATGTAGGAATCGCTATAAAAATAGCGATTCCTAAACATTCCTTAATTGCGACTCGCTAATTGCGAGTCGCAATTAAGAATACCGGCCCATAGGAATGAATGGGAAGACATTCTCAATTTGCGATTCGCAATTAGAGAATCGCAAATTGAGAATGCAATTTCAAGGGTGCCAGGGTGTCAAAGGGACCCCTGTTGCACCCTGAAATCTGCATATGAGTACATCTTGCACACACACATGCCCCAAGGGCATGTGTGTGTGTAAATGGAACTTTGAAAAATGCACTTTAGTGCATTTTTCACAGTTTTGCAAATTACCATGAAGTTCAACTTCATGGTAATTTGCGCCCTATTAGCGAAATCGCTAATTTTTTACTTTAATGCATTGCATTTAAGGAATCTCAATTTGCGATTCCTTAAATGCAATCATAGTTGAGAATCGCAATTAATTGCGAATTCTCAAATGCGAAGGCCTTGACCCTTGATGCATCGCAAAAGGTAATTTTGCGATCGCAAGCGGCTCGATTTTTGCGAATCGCACCGTTTGCGATCGCAAAAACCTTTGATGCATGTGCCCCTAAATTACTTGTAATTATGCAAAATTATGTTAGAAGCGGAATCTAGCACTTAGCACTATTTTCTTATTGCAAAATGCGCCTTCGCGTTCAAATTAACCCTGGGCGGAGCTGGCGTAGTAGTACTACGAGGAATTTCACAGAGTTACTACCAAACTTCGTGAAATTCCACGGAGTACTGTGGCTGGTGGAGTCACACATCCCCCCGTACCACTCCGCACCCCCCCTGCTAAACCCCTGGCCCGCCCTTCCGCTAAAACCCCTGGCCCCCGCCCCCTCTCCCGCTAAACCCCTGGTCCCCCCGCCCCCTCCTCCTGCGTAGTGTAAGGCCTGCACTGCAGTAGTGCTGACCAGGAAACTTACCTTGGCTTCTTCCTAGTCCCAAGGTGTCCTGCTCCTGCCTGCTCCTGCGGGTCCACTTGTCTTCCGCTGCGCTGCTCTGCCGCTGTGGTCGAATTAATTAACAGGAAACCAGGAAGAACTGCAGTGACATCAGGCATGTCTTCACGCAGTACGCCATGCGCACTGCAGTTCTTCCTGGTTTCCTGTTAATTCATTCAACCGGAGCGGCAGAGCAGCGCAGCGGAAGGCAAGTGGAGCCGCAGAACACCAAAGGTAAGTGCTACTCTGCTCCGCTGCGATTGCAGAGTTTTGGAAAACTTCGCACTCCAAGCGGAGTACGGAGTTTTAAAAATCCGCAAACTTCGCTGGCGGAGCGGAGTTATCCGCCCAGCCTTAGTCCAAATGGCCCAAGGATGCATTCTGTGCTACGAAAATATAACTAAATGCTACAGGACACAGACAGCACAATCCAGCAGCTGTGCTTTCTTTCTTAGATTGTTGTTCCTGTGCTTCTGAGGTAGGATTTATGCCCCAAATTACTTTTAGTTACACAATTCAAATTTCTCCTAGGCCTAGTAAGAACCGGCCAACCTATCTGACTCTTTTTTTATTAGGCAGGGCACAACGCAAGAGTATCTCTTCTTGCAAATACTATTCACTCTTGCTATGCATGCCTCAACCCTGCGTCAGCTAGGTCATCAATGGAACATCCCCTTAGATAATGAAATCCATGCAGAATCGTCAGGGCTATAAGTGGGATGAAAAAACTGGGGGGGTCCCTCAAAAGGGCATGGCCGATATAATTAAGGGCGTGGCTTAAAAACAGATAACCTAAAAAATCTGTGCTTAGCATACTGGGCCGCCCGACTGGTAAATTTGTGCTTCTGTCACTGCATCCAGATAAATAATACAACAAGTAACATTCCACCTAGAACAAGCCAGGGCTATTGGCTTTGCCAATAGTTGTTAGTTGCACAAGCTAAATAAGCAACAACTTTGGCGGTATATAGCATTGAAAATGCTTCAGTTCTGAAATTATGAGACTATGAAAGAACTATAGCGAGTCTCTTTGCCAGGCTGGCGCCGTACAAACACTGATATAACATGCAGGGGTGCAGGAGCAGTAAGGAAACAATTGAGCATGTGGTATGCCTTTGCCCCGCACTCCTTAACGACCGAAGGATCTTGCTACAGGCTGAACGGAATAAACTTGGTGTTCGCTCCTGTCGACAAGCCTGTCATAAGGTTTCTGCACATACAGAGCTATGCACAGGATAATAGGACCTCGGAATATAGTGGTGAGCCAACCATAGACCTTAGCACCCAAAACCCCAACCCAACTAGCCTTAGCGTCCCATTAGCACTAATGTACCAATGATTAGACAACCCAGAACACGGTATCTCTCTCTCACTCAGGACTCACAGAGGCAAGAACACTCTTTCGTCACACTCGTACCTGTCCACAACATGCGTAAGAAGAGACACTGTGTATGTTAAAATGTTTATTTCAACTTACGTGCTCTAAGATACAGTACACGTGTCAGTACTAATAGCATAATACATATGAATAATATAATCAGCATAGTTACTACTCCATAAAATACGAACGGGGAAAGCATCTCATAAAGCAGTGGATATATGTCTAACTAACATTACCACCCTCCCCGTGCTGGAAGCCAGTGTATTATGAAAATAGAAGACCTTTGGGCTTTGACTAGCGGACCCCCATACCTCAGTCTCTAGATGCAAAACTACATCAGCAGACAATCACAGCTCTTCTCTCTGGAAAGGTCGTCTCCAAGTGTGTTCTAGAGCGGGCGACCGCATTATTAAAAGCACACTAATTTCTCCATGGCAGCTGTACATGGTGTTATGTCTAGGTGCGAGGACGGGCCAAATCAGTAAGAACCAGGGTGATGTTATTCGACCTTGTAACTGTTGTTCAGACTGAGCCCAAAAGGAACAGGAGAAAAGGTGAGAAACAGAAAATGCAGACAGTTGTAAAATAACTTGGCAGTAGCAGAGGGCGACAGAACAACATCCAAGAGTAACGTGCGCAAAAGTCATCATGGCAGCCAGGCCTGTGCTAACGTAGCCAGACAGGCCAGGAGGCCATGAGCCACAAGACACCCTCCCCTGGACAGTCCATCGGCCAAGACGAAAATGAAGACAGAGTTCCAAACACCCGAGCAGAATTGAGGCAGTCCACCGACAGTGAACGGCAAGTCAATCAATCCAAAAACATGGAAGAGCAGAAAAATGCTATACCGTCCAAGAGGACATCATTGGAATCGTCAAAAAATGTAGACGCCATCCAGTCCAACAGGTCAAAGCTGCAGGAATGTTTCTCAGAGGATAGAGCGTCCAAAAGCAATGGGGTACAGCTTGCGTGATATTCAATATAACTTTGTTGTAGGAGATTCTGAGCAGCCGCCCAGATATCCCATTGTGCCAAAATCCCCAGTGCAGCCGCACGGCATCATAAAGCCAGCAGCGGAACAGTCCCGTTCATGGGCCTCTAAGGGACCCACCAACTGAACAAAATCCGGGACAGACAATGACGAATTGGAGAGTCAATAATCCATGGTCCATGTAAACGGACAGCGGATGCAAGACATCACAGGTTGCACGCAAGTGAAATACGCAAAGCGAAAGGAAAGGGTGTAGGACACACTGATAGTTGCCAAGGGCAGAACATCGAAGCCAACCAGAAGTCGCTCACGGAGCAGCTGGAGGCGTTCGGGATCGAGAAGGGCCCAGTGGTGTGCAGCCATTGCGCAGAAAACAGATCAACAGCAAGACACCAGCCGCCAAAGCGAGGATTAATGGGAAACCACCAAAGACGCTAGAAAAAATAGAATGTATGAACGCCGGTATCACACCGAAAATAGTTTGAAAGGTGGACACCAGGCCAGACCCCACAATCTTAAAAAAGTGCACCAGACCCTCAGTGTTTGATGCGTTAAAAGTACGATGAATCAACTCCCCAAAATGTTGGGGGAGGTCAGTGTTCAAAAGGGCCTGTATTTCACTGTGGGTACTCGCCACCTGGAGAATGAATGTCTCCCGGGCTGATGTGAGCATAACCTCCTCATTCAATAATAGGGCCTTTATTCTGCTCAACTTATTGAAATCTGCCTCCATGGTAGGAATGGAAGGCCAAATAGAGTTATCAACGATGTCGTGAGGGGGAGGAAAAAGCACATTCTTGCAGCAGACAACTCTGTGTGAGACCGTAACAATATACGGAATGCCAGCCTGTAGGCCACAACAGTCTTCGTTATTTAAAAGCAAATAGCTACCGTTAGTAAGCAAAGTAAAAGTAGGAGAAATAGCAGGAGCAGGAATACCCTTTAGCACACATGCAAGATTTGGAACTGAAACGCTACAAGCCCCGTGCAATTTAATATGTTTACAAATAAGCGAATGACCCACAGTTGAATCACAAGACTCCCCCGTGAGAAATACCTCCTTGCCGTCTCTAAGGCATTTATACATGAAAGGCAAGGACCAAAGTTCATGCAGGAAAGCACTACCCAAAGGCTGGAAACGGCCCACAGGATAATGTTTCATGCACGAACTAAATTCAAACAGGGAAAAAGGTAAAGCTATAACCCCATGAACTAGCCACACCGCAGAATCTAGTTCCGCTACAGAGAATGGTAAAGGATCCACTTTCTCGATATGTAACAAAGTGTAAGATGCATCTTTCATGGACATGAACTGCTGTTTGTCAGTCAAATTAAAAGGCAGAAAAAGGGCAGTGGTGTTTAACAAATTCCAAGGAACTTTACCTAACTTAAGGGTTTGCAAAGTCCAGGCAAACTGCATCACTGAACGCAACTGATTCTGACCATGATACAACATAGAGACATCATCTTGTACAATATCAACAACAGAGGATACAATATTCTCTAATGTGTAAATGCGGGAAGACAGGGTATTTATACTATTGTCAACAACAGCAAGCACCTTTTCCAAATTTGCTTGGTCTATTTCCCTAAGACGGGAAGCAGCTTCCATTTGTGACAGCTTCCAGAGTTCATTATACGCTTCATAAATGAATCTCTTCGGTCGGGGACCACGAGGTCCCAAGATAAAGTCAGATAAATCAATAGTGCCTGATAGGAGGGACAAATGTTTCTTAACAGAGTCTAAGGACGAATGTTGTAACCATTGTTTACATAATTTACCAACCGAATACGTGGTGACAGTACGAGTTTCAGTAAATCTTGGATCAGGCTTGTCCTGTATGTAGCCAGGAACTGTGCCATGAAAACGCAGTTGGCATGCATTAGATGATATGGGCCATGCCAACCAGGGTGACTGTATCAGTGCAGAAACGTTAAAGGAATTGTTTTGGAACTGAGCTGTAACGTCATAAGGGACATATTAAAACGCAAACCATCATTTGGAAAACTCGACAAGGATGGGATGGCTGGCGCATTTAGTTGTTTAACGGTAGCCAACCCCCAACACGTGGTTTGATGAATGGAAGCATTTAGAAATAGAATTTGGGCTGGGATAAGGCAAGCGCGGTGCAAGGCCTCGGTGCCTTGCACCTGCCATGGCTTTGAACCCCAGATTGATTTTAAATCCACTGTGTCTTTCCAATACTCATAACCACCCACCGCCAAGGCGCTCAAAAAGGAACCCGAATAAAGTAATTTGGTGTGGGTCAACATTATTTTTTGAGTCAATGGGGTTTTCAATTTAAAATAATAGGACCCAGGGTTCGATCGATTGAAATCAGTAAAATAGGTGAATTTATTTCGAAGAGTCTGGGAGCTACCTGGTATGGGGTTTGGGCAGTGTTCCCATTGGGTGTAAGTAACAGGGCTGCGTAGTGCACTCGGTTTGTGGAGAAAATGAGTGCCCCAATGCTGGTAGCAATACAAATCGGCATAATTCGCAGAATTCATATACAAGTCCTCAGCATTAAAGGAAGCATAATATTTTAAATCAGCAAACAATGCTTCAACGGCATGCACATCCCAATCATCAGAATGAATATTACTTTTTACTACATCACCCATCGAGACTCGAAGGACATTTGGTACATTAATAATTTCCGTCGGGCCATGGATGTGAAAGTTTACCGCATCCCATACGATGCCATCAGCAACTGGAAACGCTGAAATGTTCACAAATGTGTGGTCACGTTTCATGATGTGTGAAGAGGAATGCGGAGCCAAAGTTCCAGCGACACTGTTCACAGCAGAGCGTTCAGGTAAATAGTGACCATTGATGAGTAGAAAGAACACTGTGACAAAACCAATGGACATGAACAAAAAAATCAAGAAAAGCACCATCCAGATATATGTCCATGGTGGAATCAAAAAATTGTCTCTAAACCAGGATACAAAAAGACTAAACTTGGACGGGACCGTTGATGAATTGGAATCCGAGTCAAAGGAATAACGTGTCGGGCTCAGTGGCGTTGTTGGTTGGTGTGCCACCGACTCTGTGGCGGGATAAGTATATTCGTCCTCATCAATGCAGGGGGATGCAGGGGGTTCAAATATATTTTCAGGCAAATCAACCATCTCCATGGTAACATCAGTGACTGTTCGTGCAGGCGTGCCTCGAACGCTTGTCCGATAAATGGCAGGACAAGAGACCGCTGGTGTGACACTATTCAGGATCGGCCAGATGTTGTAGCTTGACATTTTCCACTGAGATGTATCTGTTTTCCTTGCGACCGGGAAGCGGTGGTAGGATGACTGTACGTGTTCCCTTCAAGCCCAGGACTGGAACCGGTGCACGAAAAGAGGGGCCAAATTCTTTTTTGTTCTCCACCTTCTCTCGTACCAGGTCACCAATCTTCGGAAGCCAGCCGGCAACCGGAATCTGCAAAGCAGGGTCTGTGGCTGAAGGCAAATGTGCAATTGCTAGTTTGTCTCGGGCTTCTTGTAAGACCTGTAACATAGTAGAATGATTATCTACATCAAACTTGGCGGATTGCGCCGCCATGTCTAGACCATCAAGGTCAGGCACAAACATTCGTATGCCAAAGAGCATTTCGTAAGGGGTCTGCCCACCCAGAGGCCTTCTAGGGAGATTATTAAGTGCACGCTGAACGGTATACAAGTGGGCCAGCCAGTTCCTGCCAGTACCTATAACTCTAGCTGTCAAGGATTGCTTTAAGTCACGGTTCATTCGTTCAACGATAGAGTTGCCCTCAGGCCTATACGGAGACGAAAATTTCACCCGCACCCCCAAGGAGCCCATTGCGTCCTTGTAAGCCTTAGAGGCAAACGCCGGACCTTGGTCAGAATGGAAGGTGCCGCATGCAAAAATTCCCACAAAGACACGCAAATCCCTTATGACATTTCGAGCGTCAGCACTCCGTTGTGGCCAGACCCAGATGAACCGTGTGCACGAGTCCACTGCCACTAAGATATATTTATAGGCAGTGTCTGAAGAAAATGGACCGCAGTGATCCAAGTAAACACACCCAAAGGGTCTGTTTGAAATTCCAAGCGAGGTCTGCGGTGGTCGTGTGACCGTTGAAGGCTTGATCTGTTGACAAACGTCACAGGAAAGCACATAAGTACGTGTATCTTTATATAAACCACGCCACCAGTAACGCTGCTGCAAAATGGAAATTGTCGCAGACACACCAGCGTGAGCCGAAGCCATGCCTTCGTGTGCCGCTGCCATCAAGGAAAGTCTGCGGTCCGCGTTGGGGATCAGCCGAACCCCAACGTCAGGTATTGTTACATAAGGAGCCTGATCGGGACCTATCTGGTAAGAATATTTGGAAGGGAAACCTCTAGGGTAATTCATTCCTTCTTTTGTTGCAGCAATAGCTGCCAAGATATCAGTGTCTATTTTAGACATGGATCTAGTAACTGCTGCTACTGAACACGTGAGTACTGCTGATCTGGCAGCTTCATCTGCCAGACTGTTACCAACAGCGTGTGCGCCCACCCGCTGATGGCCTAGGGTGTGAACCACCTGCGTGAGTGGCAGACGTCTTTGTAATTCTGCCACTCTAACCCAAAGCATTTTATGCTTGATTGTGTTGCCTTTAGCGTCTCTATAGTCATTTTGTGACCAAAAGAACAGATTGTCATTGTATGATTGAACACAGTAGTAAGAATCGCACACTATTAAAGTGGTCACATCAGGATTTACAAACTCAAGCGCAAGCACCAATGCACGCAACTCGCCAATTGTGCGGTACTGTCCCCGAGTGTCTGTGTATGCACCACAGTGGATTTGAACTTTCCGTTCACAAACGTACCTGCGACAATAGCACATGCGGCTGAATAAGCATGCTTGGACCCCGTGGCCGGTTGTGCCGAACCATCGGTGTAGATCACACAGTTGTAATCCTCAAGCGGCAATAAAGACAAAGGAGGAGGATGAAAAAATTCATACTGTAAAAACTCCTGAGTCTGAAGAGAAGAGTCAAAATGAAAGTGACATCCGGAGACGTCAAAGATGTTGCCCATTGAATCCAACGGGGTGCAAAGCTTTAGAGTTCGGTACACTTGCTTTGGTCACTGCTTCTAGAGCAGGATATGGTGTTACCACCAAAATGCGTTTTCCCTGTGCCAGTGCGCGCTCCTTCAGGATCGCCATTTGCACTGCTGTCAGAACTTTCTCCACAGATGAAAACCGCATTTCTGCGGAGGTGTACAGATGTGACTTGTATGCAATGGGTACTGTATCGCCTTCATTAAAGGTTAAGTACGTGAAACCCACTGCCCCTGGAATGATTCTAATCACCAAGTTTGTGTGGTTATCACGCGTCAAAAGGTATTTAGACTCAAGAAGGTCTGTTTGCAAAGACTGCAGAATGGAGGTATGCTCCGGAAGCCAGCAAGACTTCGAATAAGTAGGTTGTATCAAGGCATACAGTGGCTTGATACGCTGGGCGTATTCGGGAATATATGTACGTCCGAAGTTCAGAAAACCCAGCAAAGACTGAAGTTTCTTCAGATTAGTAGGAGGGCACAGAAGTGCACATTTCTCCAGAAAATGGGGGCTAAGCCCTTACCTTCATTGTTGAGCTCATAGCCCAAGAACAAAACGGTAAATTCAGCAATATGAGATTTGGCAAAGTTAATTTTGTAACCTTGAACCGCGAATTCAAGAATAATGCGGTCTACTCGAGTTAGATGCGGAAACAATTCGTCATCTGTCAGATAAATGTCATCCACATACGAACAGGCGTCTGGATCAATGCCGTCTAACAAAGAGACAACACGAGCGGCGAACACGCCTGGACTATTTTTGTAGCCCATAGGAAGACGCCTGAATTTGAACATTTTACCACCGGAAGTAAAAGCACACCATTGGCCACTCTCCGGGGCTAAGTTGTGCGTGTAGAATCCATTTGAAAGGTCAAGTGTCGTTTTATATTTTTTACGAACAAGACTGTCTACAAGCGCAGAACTATGGGTATTTTGCACCGCGAAGGTCCGACAATGCGAGTTCAAATGCCGGTAATCCAATACTAAGCGGTACGATCCATCGGGTTTAGAAACCGCGAAAAGGGGATTGTTCATAGGTGATACACAGGGTTCAATTACTCCCTGATATTCCAACTGAGTCAGAATTTCGGAAACGGGGCCTTTGGCTTCACGTTTTATGGGATATTGGGGTTGTGGCTGCGGTAACGACCGCAAAGGTATTTCATGGGGGGGAGAATCTTCGTCCCAACCCACGTGATTGCGGAATAACGCTGGAGCTAGGGACACAGCCCACTCTGCTGCAAGAGCCTCCGCTTTGTCCTTTGGGACATGTCGAGAAAAGCTCGGAAGGATTACCTCCTCCCCTTTACGCGCAGCAAGGACGAATGGGGGTGGCCAATCCTCCTCTGCTAACAAAATGTCATATGAAGAGGTCAGATTGTCCCAAAAAATCCCTTTAATTACACGCTGTATATCACCTTCAATTTGAATGACAATATTAAATAGTCTGTCAGGGGGTGCCACTCTGGTGTCTGCTGTTTCAACAGTAATGAATGTTTCAGTTGCTGTCGCCTCCATATGAGGACGTAGCGCCTCCCGCACTATGGTAACTTCCGCGGCGCTGTCTAGGAGGGTTACTGCCCACGTCCAATTCAGGAGTCTCGTTCTCACCGTCTGTGGCATATTTCGCTGTTACAGCGGCAACTTTCTTCTTCTGAAATTGTGGTCGAAAACGTTGAGCGTCTTCCTCTTTTCCTCTGACTTGTTGTCGAGGCTGGTCTCGTCCCTGTGGGGCCTCACGGGCCCTTCCTCTATCCTGGCGGTCTCCTCCACCGGCCTGTGACGAAGTCTGTGCCTGTGAAGAACGAGGAGAACGCGTATCAGGGATCTGAAACCTATCCGGTGACTTAATTCTCGCTCTATCGCGTAAATCATAAGTGCGTTCAGAAGAAACTGAAACCGGGGATGCGCCTCGCGACCCCGGCTTCTTTTGTTGCTTACCCTGTTTTTTCAGCCTCCAGCTCTTTTTAGTGAAGACTGGTTTCTCATCTTTCTCAGATTGAGATTTGGTTTGTTGCTGTTGTGGTTGCGATTGTGTTTGCTGTTTTGCAAAAGGCTTGTTACCCAGGCTATTTCTACCAATAGTTTTGTAAGCCTGGGTAATAATTTTCGGTAATTCGCGAGGCTTGTCCAATTCTGGGACTAAAGCCAAAGCATTAGCTACTTGAAAGTTCACTGCATCGCCCTTGACATTCGCAAGGATCAGCTCAGCTACTACTTCAAACACTCCCACCAGTCTCATCCCTAATTCCACAGCCGCTTCAGGGCCATGTTCGTCCTGTACTTTTTAATTACAGAGGGGAGAACCGTCATGGAAGGAGTACCAAAACATTTAGAATATACTGCTGCGAATACCTTACCCCAGTTGTCACATGCTGTCAACTCGGGAATTAAGTCTTTTGGCAAACTAATCGTTAAAATACGATGTTTATCCACTGGAGTTGTATGTGGAAAAACCGCCTCCAACTGATCAAACTTTTCTGCAAGCCAATAAGGAAAATCATCCTTATTTTGTGGACGTTTGCCCATCACTGAATTCACCATGACGGGACTTATGGTCACTCCGCCTGCAGCAGCTGGTTGGCCGGCAACTCCAGGAGCGGCTCCATGGATGCTGCCTGTAACATATCGCACTAAAGCTCGATGCACCTGCACCAAGGCCGCATACATAGTGCGCAGTTCCGCGACTGGTATAGTCATATAACGCGGATGTGGGGTGTATCCGGCCAAAACAGGCCAAGTGGCCCCCTCAATAGATAAGGGGCCTAAACGAACCGTGGTAGTCGGTTGTGGGAGGGCGCCATTAAACCAAACACGGTGTTGCCAAGCCGTGAGCGGTACTTCAAGATTAGTATAAGGTCTATAGACAGCAGGAACAACGGTGGGTTTATATTCATGGAACAGATTATCGTTCGCATTCACCGCTGGAAAAGTGATCCAAGAGTAGAACACTTCAAAGTGGAAAGCCGGATCGGCTTGAACCACAAAGACTAGTTCAACTCCCGCGTCTGGCACTCCATACACCCGTAAGTGATCCCGGAGTGCTGTGCGGCTATGCGCCGCTATATCTATACCCGCCATTACTAACGGGTCTATTCAACAATCTTACACTAGGCAGCACAAAAAGGGTTATATTTAAAAAACCTTTTTTAATGACATCAAGCTTGAAAGAACCTACAAAATCTACAATATAGGAGGTATCGCCGTCACACACGCTTCCGGAAGCGTACGTGAGGGGTTTGTGGACAAGCACAAGTACTACTCAAGCATCTCGCAAGTAAGCCGCCCCACTCGTTGGTCGCGCCATGTCATAGGGTTTCTGCACATACAGAGCTATGCACAGGATAATAGGACCTCGGAATATAGTGGTGAGCCAACCATAGACCTTAGCACCCAAAACCCCAACCCAACTAGCCTTAGCGTCCCATTAGCACTAATGTACCAATGATTAGACAACCCAGAACACGGTATCTCTCTCTCACTCAGGACTCGCAGAGGCAAGAACACTCTTTCGTCACACTCGTACCTGTCCACAACATGCGTAAGAAGAGACACTGTGTAGGTTAAAATGTTTATTTCAACTTACGTGCTCTAAGATACAGTACACGTGTCAGTACTAATAGCATAATACATATGAATAATATAATCAGCATAGTTACTACTCCATAAAATACGAACGGGGAAAGCATCTCATAAAGCAGTGGATATATGTCTAACTAACATTACCACCCTCCCCGTGCTGGAAGCCAGTGTATTATGAAAATAGAAGACCTTTGGGCTTTGACTAGCGGACCCCCATACCTCAGTCTCTAGATGCAAAACTACATCAGCAGACAATCACAGCTCTTCTCTCTGGAAAGGTCGTCTCCAAGTGTGTTCTAGAGCGGGCGACCGCATTATTAAAAGCACACTAATTTCTCCATGGCAGCTGTACATGGTGTTATGTCTAGGTGCGAGGGACGGGCCAAATCAGTAAGAACCAGGGAGATGTTATTCGACCTTGTAACTGTTGTTCAGACTGAGCCCAAAAGGAACAGGAGAAAAGGTGAGAAACAGAAAATGCAGACAGTTGTAAAATAACTTGGCAGTAGCAGAGGGCGACAGAACAACATCCAAGAGTAACGTGCGCAAAAGTCATCATGGCAGCCAGGCCTGTGCTAACGTAGCCAGACAGGCCAGGAGGCCATGAGCCACAAGACAGCCATTCTTGCATCCATGATCCTGGATAATCCAGTGCTTAATATCCAGTTCACTGAGTTTGTTACAAGAGCAGTAAAAAGACTTACAAACTGTGAGAGCCAGCACATCAATGACGACTGTTAATTTACATTGGGCAGCACTAAGCATGTTTTGTTGCTGATCTGTTAATTTTATTGTACTACTTGATAGCGGCCGAACCTGGTATTTTGCACGTTGTCCTTTTATTGTCCCCTGTCTTGTGTGATTTTGAAGTTTTTAGTATTTTATGTAGGGTTGTTAACTATTTACAAATAGAATTGCACCATTAGTGGATAGTTAGTAGCTTTTTAGTAATGATTATTGTCTTGTCCCTTGTTTTAGCATGACGTTAAAACTAAAATTAATAATCACGGTTTTAATTGTGTCTTAATTAAAAGGACTCCTTGTTTAAATGCAGCCCACATTTAAACAGCATGAATATAGAGAGATTACGGGGCATATTAACAAGGCGGCGATAAACAATTATCGCCGCTTTTGCGGCCATTTTCGGCCGAAAAGCGGCGATAATTATATCGCCTTATCAGCAAAGACACGCTATCGCGTGTTTTGCTGATTTTGCTCCCGTTTCCAGCACGCCTGACTTCGCATCGATAATGAGATGCAAAGTAGGCGTGTCTGTGGAAACAACATGGGTAAATATCGCGAAGGCAGCTTCGCGATATTTACAATGCGGGAAGCGATTATTTTAATCGCGTTAAGTATGCTTTAACGCAGGAATTTAACGTCTGTTAAATTCCTGACTAAGGCATACTTAACATGAGGGTGGATTCTGTGGCTAAGACCACAGGCCCTATCATCTAGGATATCACCGTTTTCCACATGGAAAACGGCGATATCCACGCTATCTCTGAAATTTTTATCGCCACGGCGATGCGCGTTGTTAATAACGCGCTAACCGGGCGATAAATTACAGAGATAGCCGGCGATAAATATGCAAGCGCTAAGCGCGCTTTGCGATATTTATCGCCGGCCCTTGATAATATGCCCCTACGTATTTACTATCGGGTGTCGATAAGGTATTTATATAACTATTTATTGTTAAAAATCATATCTTTCTGTTATCTGCTATTTATACGGGACGCTGTTAATAGATTAAATGGTCGCATCTAGGTTTGCTTTTAAAAGAGCATGAGGATACAGAAACGTAGTTAATGCTCTTTTCTATTGCCCCACACGTGTCAATATTTTAGTAATTGTCTGACTTACGTTTTTACTGTTGCATGTCCACCATTGTAATGATTTTTATTAATCAAACAATAAAGTATTTACAACATAGTCTCTTTGAATTTACATCAAACACAGCAAAGGGTGGTACTGCTGCGGAATTAAGATTTTTTTTTCACCCTGAGAATGAGGGCAAAAAAGGAGAGCCCGATGGGGACCCGTCTCTGCACCTGCTTTATAGAACTGCCGGTGCTCAGCACCGGAAGGACCTGGCCCACTTACATCCCTGGCATCGTTAGATGCTGAAAATGTGCTAATATACATCAGAGCCATTCCAATAGTGGTTTATTCCTTAACAGGCAAGCTAAACATGCTTAAGGGGATTTCTGGCCTCGGAGTGTACTGTGCACTTAACTCAGGCTGCCCCAAGTACGACTTAAGCACTGAAGGGCTGAGGGCATCTAATCACGGAGGAAGCCATGACTTCTAGATATCTTGGCATTAACATATACCATTCAAGTGCTGATTTACTAGGTGGGAATTTAATGAGAGTCATATCCCCAGTCAGAGCACAGATTCCCTTCTGGAGAGGTCTGCTTTTGAAAATTAGAGGTCGCATAGCCCTAAACAAAACGGTTATGTTACCGAGATTACTTTAGCACTTTACTAACTTGCCGCTCTGGGTGCCCAAAAGCATATTCTGTACATTAGATGGGATGATGGTTTAATATAGAGAAATGGCTGTCGAAGGGTGGCTCTGTCTAGATTGCAGCTTCCGACCTTCTGTGGTGGCCTTGGGCCCAAGATTTTGAGCACTACTATCTAGCGGCACACCTTAAGCGTTGCCCCAGGGATCCTGCCCACAGTTTCCACTGTTTGAGACAGTGTGTCACCCCTACTGTCGCAATGCCTAGAACGACTCAGGACTACACTGTCTGTGAGTCTTGCTTTAAGATGGAAACCTTATAAATAAAACATAATAACATGTATATTTGTAAAGCGCACGTTCACCCAGAAGGGTATCTTGATGCTGAATAGCAGATGTTTATTGTTACCCAACTCGATGGTACTCATCTTTTTAGTTTGCAGTTTTATACAGCGCGAACTCGACCGGAAGGTATTCGAGCGCTTTACACGAGCAGCCGGTGCATTACAGACGGACACGTTCATTTTTAGGCAGTGGGAGATTAAGTGTAATTGCTCAGAATTTCAGAATGTTTGAGCCTCCGCCAGACTCGAACCTGGTCCCTCAGCTTCAGAGTCAGCAGCCCTTGCGTTAGGTCACACCTGCCCAATTGACTTACTGATTGAGCAACAGGCCTCTCAGCGAGCCCGTTTCTAACAGATAGACAACTTATAGCGGCCCTTAAGGGCATCTGGCAGATAACAGAAACAGAGGCCCTGACTTTTCGTCTTATACACACACTTTATAACATAGACGCCGGCAGATGTAGGACGCTCATTCAAACAAAATGAATGGGGCAGAACACTTTCTCATCCCCACAAGATATCACACATCACCAGATTCTATATCCAATTTAATATCCTCCATTGGCGTACCTGACCCCGGCACGGCTTGGAAAAATGTACACTACCCCAGTCTCCATTCTCCACCTGCTCACCTAGTCATGCCACTGAGGTGGACATTAAACACATGTTTTAAGACTGCCCACCAGCTTTCATTTACTGGACTGAAAGAACCAAAATCCTCACAACTGTCACTGGCCGTGAAGAACTAGATAAACCAGAATCTTGTAACCGGGACATTTTTCCCTAATCCTAAGGCTGGAAAGTTAGTAGTACCTTGTCTTCCACTTGGCCCGGCAGATACTCTAGTCACTATACACTTGAAGGCCCCCTTCCTCCCTGGTGTACCCCATTGGCATAACAACAGTGATGTGGTGGGCGGAGGTAAAATCCCTCTCCTGAGGAGAGAAGAGGCTAGCGGACTGCAAAAACCACCCTAGGCATCCATATAGGAGGAGCTATTGGTGGTCTTCCAGGAATGCCTTATGGATAATACAAAGACATCGTAGGGGGTTTTGCAAGATAGCTTGCACTCAAAATCCAGCAGATGCCCACACATCAAGAGTACTTGGAAGGTGGTGAAACAATACAAACATTCTTGATTAGTTCTTCCAGGCCATTTTTCCTATTCAACTGAAATGGTAATTCATCTTTGGGCATTTGAGGTAACTGCATCTTATCATAAACACTGCATTGGCTTCCATCAATGCGGGCAGCACAACCCAGGCTTCTAGACCACGTGCAAAGGTTGTTCAGTTTTGTTTTGGATAGTTAGCCACGATATTTCAACCTCCCAAGTATATTGTTGTATCTTATGGTATTCTCAATGTTTCTGAAAAGCAGATACTCTAGATATGCAACCTCTATAACAAATGGAATGGAATAAATAACTTCAATCATGCCCTTGTTCTCATCTTCATCCTACGCAGTGAACGTTAGAAACTCTGGATAAGCAGCGCCACCTTTGTGAACTGATGTCTGTGTGTTGAGGTTCCTTTAACACCAATGATGCCCATTCCTTGCCCTCCAATGGTCAGAGATCTATCGTACCAAATCAATTCCAGGCAAACTTGGATGCCAAATTAGGTCCAGTAGCAGAAGTGGTATTTTCAAGAAAAGGGATTTATTAGAACAACAATGGCTGATTTCACCCACTGACTTAAATATAGCACCTGTTATTAATTGGTTGTGGGCAGGCGATGGCCCAATTTCCTGAATTGGATGCGAATATACTTTTATCTCTTCATTTTCTTTTTTTTGTTGTTGATTTTATTGCCATTAAAAACACAATTAAATGCAGAACACATTCCAGTTGGAGCATAAGAAAATCATCGAAAGATATCTCATATCTATAATAATTCATACAGATTCATAACAAACACAACATTGGTTAAATAGACATCCCCCCAGACAGATAAATACATACAGACTGATAAAATCAGATTTCATTCAGCATTCATGTGATCTACCATTGCCCCACAGATTCTTAAACCTAATTTCCTTCTCCGTGGTCCTTTAAGAGAATATAAGCTGTACTCAAGATTAAAAATGGCATAAAGTCTTGCTCTCCACATCTCTAAGGAAGGGGACTCTTTTTGTAACCAGGAAGAGGCTATACAAAGTTGGGCTACCGCTGTTGCCATAAATATCAAAAACCTGGTGTGACGCGCTGCCTTCCCGGTCACAGGCCCCCTTGACAAGCCCAATAACATTGTTAAGGATGTGACAGTAATTGCTTCACTGATCATATTGGTTAGGAAAGCCTCCATTCCCTTGATTAATTGGCTTAATTTGGGACATGTAAAAAATATATGAAGAATATCTGCCAAGTCAGATGGACAACGAAAACATTTGCCATCGTTTGTGCCGCCCCACTTAAAGATTTTAGCCGGAGTGTAATACAGGTTATGGTTTTAAAGTGCTGTGCCTTCAAATTGGAAGAAATCAAGATTTCCTCCGCCATCTCGATCGATTCCTGTAAAATTTCACAGCCTTGACAAAGAATAGTATTCTATTTATGATTTTGGACCTCCAAATCATCCTTCTGGGTTTCAACAAAACACATGTAGAAGCTACCTATCTTATCTCTGCGGCCGATTGCTTCAATCAAAGTATTTTTGGCTAGTACGACATTAGGCAGCTTTTCCAGCAGAAAATCACAAACTAACAAAAACTTTAAAAAATCAGTTTTAGGGAGCACATATTTCCCAGCCAGTTCAGAAAATGCATAGATATAATCTTGGTCATAGAAATCACCTACTCTCGTGATCCCAATTTGTCTCCATCTAGCCATCGTGATATCCCAAAAAATAGAGGGTAGTAACAGTGAAGCCGAGGTGGGTGTATAATAGCAGATCCTATCATTCTTAAAGCATCTTTGGGTCTGTTTCCAGATTTTAAAGGCTGCCATTAGAACCTTAAAACGGGTCTTTTTACAGTAACTTGGTTCTACCATTCATAACAGACACCTCTCCGCCTCTGAGCCGAGCAGCATCTGATAAATAGAAGGAGTCTCTGCCACGTCACTAACACCTTCCCCAGTAAGTAAAATCCACATATTCTGTAAGAGGCATACATAATAATAGAATATAAAATTAGGGACTGCCCAGCCTATTGGATTTCTGGGTAGCATCATAAATTTCATTGCTCTACAGGGTTTCTTCTGACCCCGGATGAACCGACCACTGTTGGACTTGGCGCTTTTGGAGGGTCATCCCAGAACTTTTTGCCTTCCTCCTGTATTTTTTTCTGAACTGTTGGTGGTGCTTTTATGACTCTGAGCACTTTACCACTGCTGTTCAGTGCTAAAGTGCATATGCTCTCCCTGTAAATTGTTGTTATGGATTTGTGATTCCATGATTGGCATATTTGATTTGCTAATCAGACCCTAGTACAGTGCACTGTGTGTGCCCAGGGCCTGTAAATGAAATGCTGCTAGTGGGCTGCAGCACTGATTGTGCCACCCACATAACCAGCCGGTAAATGTAAACTCTGGCCTGCCATTGCAGAGCCTGTGTGCAGTCTGGTACTGCCATGTCAACTTGGCAAGTGCACACACTTGCCAGTCCCTAACCTTCTCTTTTCTTACATGTTAGTCACCCCTAATGTAGGTCCAAGGTACCCCTGTGGGCAGGGTGCATTGTATGTGAAATGGTGGGCATGCCCTGATGTGTTTGGCATGTCCTGATAGTGAAATACTGCCAATTTCGTTTTTCACAATTGCAAGGCTACCTGCTCCCATAGGATAGAATGGGGAGTTTGTTTCTAACATCTTAAAAACATAACTACCCCTGGGAACAAGGTAGGAAAATAAAGTTTGATATGCCTGAACTCAGAATGTTACAATGCATCTTTTAGTGAGGGTGATTTTTACATTATGTGTTTGAAAATACCACTTTTAGAAAGTAGGTATTTTCTTGCTTAGCCATCCAGTATGCCTCTGCTAGGTTTGTGTATTGCATGTCTGGCTTTGGAGTGTCACGGGCTGGGGAGGAGCAGTGGCTTCAGAGAGCCTGAGGAGTCAGGGCTGGGCTGAATAGGCCTGGTCTGCATTTGGAGAGGTGGGAGGAGTAGCACCTGCACCTGAATAGGGCTGTGCCTGCCTTCCACAATGATGGCTACGCGCCCCTGTGGTGTGTCTGGAGCAAGGGCTCACGCTGACAATGGAGGTTGTTGTGCACTTGCAAAGTGCCCCCACAGAACTGGTTTTGGCTGGGTACAACCACCCTCTGCCTTCAGAGAACAAAGGATTTTTGTGTATAAAACGAGGGGCCAGACCCCAGACTTTTAGATCACTTCTGGGAAATCAAGAGGAACCTTTGCCAAGGGGACGAGCCGGAGAAGCTGAGGAGGAATACTGCCTCTTTGCTGTTTGCTGTCTGGGGTTGGCCTGCAGTGGCTACTTGGTGCCAAGGAAAGGAGAAAAGGACTTTGCTGTTTGCTGTGTCTCCTGCTTGAGGAAGATCTACAAGGGCTTGAAACTGAGCTTGCCTCCTGTTCTGAAGTCTCAGGGACACAAAGACTTCACCACCAGCTCCCCTGAACTTCCTTGCTGGGAGTTCTGACCTGCAAAGAGGTGCCTGTTGTTGTTTTGGATCTCTAGAGACTGTTTTCCGCTGGGAGCTGGAAGAATCCACGCATCATCCCGGATCGTCGCATCGCATCGAGGCAACAAGTTTGTCGCATCATTGGGGGACGCATTAAGAAACCGACGCATCACCTCCCCACGCAGTAAGAAACCGACGCATCACCTCCTCTCAGGTAAGGAACCAACGCATCACCTCCACTGCGCAACAGTAAGGAACCGATGCATCACCTTCCCTGAGTGTAAGGAACCAACGCATCACCTTCCCTGTGGTCCGTTTTGTTTGTTTGCGTGACGCATCCCCGGTACTTTGTGTGAAAAGTGTTGCATCTGCAATTAGCTTTGAACTGAACTATTTCTACCATCTGAAAGTCATATTTGTATCCTGTATTGTGGATTTTTGTCATTTGGTCTTGTTTTGGTTTAGATAAAGAGTACTTATTTTTCTAAACCTAGGTACCTACCTCTGCCAACTAGAGACCCCCATCTCTAACAACTAAGGGTGGGCGTAGTTCGCGAAGTAATGCTTCGCGAAGCTACGCAAAGTGCAGTTCGCGCTACGCAAGCTTCGCGTAGCACTACGCTGAACTGCGTAGCGCACTGTTCGCAATGATTGCACAGTGCCGGATGCTTGTCCGCACTGTGCAATCATTGAAAACGGCAACTTGCACAGTGCGAGCTGTCTTTACTGCCGCTCGAGTAGATTTTTACTCGAGCGGCAGCTTCTCAACGCGGACTGGTAGTTTCTCATCGCGAGCGGTCGCAAGCATACGCGACCACTCGCAATGAGAAACCTGACCTCCCGCGTTGAGAATCTCGCCGGGAGGTTTATTTTCCACGCTCGCGATCGGCAACTTGATGTTGCTGATCGCGAACGAGAAAAGTCTCGCCGGGATGTCATTTTGCTTGCTCGCGGTCGCCAACTTGACGTTGAGGACCGCGAGCAAGCAAAAATGACCGCGGCACTACGCTACGCTACGCTACGCGTGTTCGCACTGTGCTACGTGCAATTCGCGTTGTGCGAAGTAGCGCAAACTTCGCAAACTACGCGAGCGTAGCGTAGCACTTCGCCCAGGGTTACTAACAACCACATATTGATTGCAAATTCTGAAGCTGAGCTCTACTAAGCTCTCCAGGTACTGACCTGACGTAATAGAGTGCCTTAGGCAGTACATTCATTTTTAAAACATTACACCTTCCGACCAATGAGAGCTGTAGACATTCCATTCTGTCGTGCTCTTTTTTAATACCAATCACCAGGGGAGGGGCCCCCAATTTGTGACTACCAGGTCGTCCAAGCATGCTCTAAGTTTAATACCTAAATACCTGGCATTTTTCCCATTCAACTGAAATGGTAATTCATCTTTGGGCATTTTGCCACTGGATTCAAGCTAGCCTGGCTGATGAGGGGTGTTACCCCGAAACCGGTCCCAGGATTCTTGTTTCCGGTCCAGGGAAGACCTGGCTTGGCAGTTCGGACCGGACTGTTCCCATGAAGCACAGAGTCAAGACCGATTTGCATATAGCTGGGTCTGAACTGGGGTGGCAAAGTGAGCTAAAGAGCGATGATGGAATCAACCCAGATCCGTGACTAGGGGTGAGTGTCTGGAAAGTTTCAGCGCTCTGGCCATCATCTCTTTGTGTTTGCGAGGTTTCTTTAACACCAATGATGCCCTTTCCTTGCCTTCCAATGGTCTATGGTACCAAATCTATTCCAGGAAAACCTGGATGCTAAATTAGGTCCAGTAGTAGAAGTCGTATTTTCAACAAAAGGGATTTATTAGAGAAACAAATGCTGTTTTCACCAACTGACTTAAATAAAGCACCTGTTGTTAATTGGTTTTGGGCAGGCGATGGCCCAATTTTCTGGAGTGGATACAAATATACTTTTATCTCTTCATTTTCACTGCCTTCTGGACAGCTTCAGTGAGGTAGGTAGCATACTGACAGGTACTCATTTCAATGAATTCTACTTCCAGTCCAATACATCCTACTAGCATTGGCAAAGATGACAAACTTACCAGCAGGCCTGGAGTACAGTGTATTACATAGTCGTCTGTTAACCTGTAATGGAAAATAAAGCTGTTTAGTTCATGTTTGATCAAAAGACAAAGGGCCGGATTCACAAAACTAAGTTTGCAGATGCAGATCTATCTACATACATCTACTCCTAAACCCAACTGTATATTTCCACTTTTTTGTTATTCACCATTTCTGAGTGGAGAGTCACGCCTAAATGTAGACCTAAGTCTCTTTACCCACACAATTGGGGAATGGGGAATGTAAAATTGGTGTTATTAACTTGCCACCTGCTTGTGGAGAACTCCCTAAAGGAAAAAGAGGGAAGTGTATTATTTTTAAAAATAAACAAATGTCATTGAATGGTAAAAGTAAAATTATTTTCGAATAAAAACTAATATTAATACCTTTATTGCATAGTTAATAAAATATGTTTCAAAAAACACTTTTAAAAGTGGGGTCATGGCCGGCCAGCCGCCTGCCCACCAAGATTACTGCCTAGACTGGGAGCTCCATTCCCCAGACACATGAACACTCACAAATGCCTACAACCCTGCATCCATTATGATGGGCTCCATCATGCTGCTGCCTAGGTGTTCGGCCCCTATATTGGGTTCCCTGTGGTAGGAGTCCCTCTTTGTGCCCAACAGTGACTATTGGGCAGAGAGTATGACGTGGCCTGCAGCGGCGTGTGGTGTGCGGGCGGGGTAGCCTCGGGGCCTCGATCCAGTGGAGGGCTTTTTGGATTGGCGACCCCTGCCCTCCAAGGGAACTACGGCCAAGTGGCACCAGTGAAGATGTGCCCCAAGCTGGATCCCCATTCCTCTAAATGACAAATCTCTCTATTGACATTTACGCTGAAAAGCCTTGATTCTAAAAGACCATTTGATTGAAACTCTCCAAGCCCCAAACTGTTCAAGTTGACCAGATCCTGCCATGCAGCCCAAAGAGGCAAGGATTGTGTATTGCTGATTTACATGAAGATTCATGGTAGCAAAATGAGAACATAGTCTCCATACGGCTGGCAGACACTGTTAATCCCTGGTGCTGACACGTACTGCAATAGCGCAGCTGATGCTCTGTGGCTCCCCTGACCACTGGTTGAGGTTTCTTCGACTTTGTTTCATTGCAGTGTTCGTAGTGTTCACTGCATCAAGGGAAACACAGACTGTAAACAGCCCAAAACCTCATTTGACAGCGGACAATCTGCGAAAACCACTCGAAACCTGATGGAATATGGCACTTCGGGTGAAGTAACGCCAGTGGGCTCCCAAGAAATTAAAGTATGCAAATTCCTAGTAGTTATGCGTTCTAGTCTAGGCACAATTGATGGGAAAATTGATCATCAGACAGCCCAATTAGATAGCACAGTGACAGACTTAATGAGGCAAAACACTTAGGGGTATATTTACAAGTATTTAACACCACCGTAGTGTCATTTTTTTGGCACTATGGAGTTTTTTTTTCTCGCCATATTTACAATGTGTCGATGGACCCCTCTAGCGTCACTTCTTCACCGCTACCGAAGATTTTCAACAACACCAGTTCGGCTAGCGGTACTTCCCGAAAATGATATGCAAGGTAGGGGTTCCCACGGTAAAACACCAACAAAATACACGACGCCATATGTACAAGGATTTCCCTGAACGTCGCTAACAATGAAAACCTGCCGCTAAGTCTCATTAGCGGCAGATTTCTACAGCTAGGAAACAGATAGTCTTAAAAATGATGCTAACACACTTGTATAAAGTAGAACAGACCCAAATCATCCTTGGCAAGCTCAACTACGCCATGAATCTTCTGCTATTGCAGCTAGGAGCACCAAGGAGCCCACTACTACCACACCACCACAGAGGCAATGCCGGAGAAGGGAGCAGATATACCATCAGAGGATCACCCTCATTGACCTCAGGCAAGAGGAGGTCATTGCCCATTACAGGCTCAAGTGATGGTCCATTGTCTGCCTCCTGAACCAGATTGCCCCAAGGCTGCAGCCTACATCCCAGCGCTGCACCAACATCCCTCACCAGGCTAAGCTACTCGCTGTCCTGCACATGATGGCGTCAGGAACTTTCAAACCCACCACCGCCAGAGTGGCAGGAGAATCCCAGGCATCCTTCTCAAGGTTTCTCCCCACCGTCCTGGATGCCATCATAAGCCACACGCCACAGTACCTCTACTTCCCCAACACTGCACAAGAGAAAAAGGACAACAAGCAAGGCTTTTATGCCATTGCTGGATTCCACGCATGTGTTGGGGGCCATGGACTGCACACATGTGCAACTTGTGCCTCTTGCAGAAACTGCACACATATACTGCAACAAGAACCACACCTATTCAATGAATGTGCAGCCAATTGTGGACCATCTGGGCTTATTCATGAATGTACTCGCAAAGTACCTTAGCAGTGCGCATAGCACCTACATCTTCCGCCAACCTTCCATGAATCATGCAAAAACAACAATTGATGGACAGAATGCAGAACAATGTCATACATTCACCCCAGTACAGAGATCTGGGCCCAAATCCATCGTTTTTTGCTCACCATGCCATTCCAGTTTGAACCCAGCCATATGCAAATCAGTCTTGACCCTGTGCCTCATGGGAACAGTCCAGCCCGAACTGCCAAGCCAGGTCCTCCCTGGACTGGAAACAAGCATCCTAGGACCGGTTTCGGGGTTTCACCCCTCTTCAGCCAGGATAGCTTGATTCCAGTGGCATGGAGAGCACGGGACCCACGTCTGGGCATACCCGTCCCACTCGGGGTGACAAATGCAAAAACAACAATTGATGGACAGAATGCAGAACAATGTCATACATTCACCCCAGTACAGAGATCTGGGCCCAAATCCATCGTTTTTTGCTCACCATGCCATTCCAGTTTGAACCCAGCCATATGCAAATCAGTCTTGACCCTGTGCCTCATGGGAACAGTCCAGCCCGAACTGCCAAGCCAGGTCCTCCCTGGACTGGAAACAAGCATCCTAGGACCGGTTTCGGGGTTTCACCCTCTTCAGCCAGGATAGCTTGATTCCAGTGGCATGGAGAGCACGGGACCCACGTCTGGGCATACCCGTCCCACTCGGGTGACAAATGCAAAAACAACAATTGATGGACAGAATGCAGAACAATGTCATACATTCACCCCAGTACAGAGATCTGGGCCCAAATCCATCGTTTTTTGCTCACCATGCCATTCCAGTTTGAACCCAGCCATATGCAAATCAGTCTTGACCCTGTGCCTCATGGGAACAGTCCAGCCCGAACTGCCAAGCCAGGTCCTCCCTGGACTGGAAACAAGCATCCTAGGACCGGTTTGGGGTTTCACCCCTCTTCAGCCAGGATAGCTTGATTCCAGTGGCATGGAGAGCACGGGACCCACGTCTGGGCATACCCGTCCCACTCGGGGTGACAAATGCAAAAACAACAATTGATGGACAGAATGCAGAACAATGTCATACATTCACCCCAGTACAGAGATCTGGGCCCAAATCCATCGTTTTTTGCTCACCATGCCATTCCAGTTTGAACCCAGCCATATGCAAATCAGTCTTGACCCTGTGCCTCATGGGAACAGTCCAGCCCGAACTGCCAAGCCAGGTCCTCCCTGGACTGGAAACAAGCATCCTAGGACCGGTTTCGGGGTTTCACCCCTCTTCAGCCAGGATAGCTTGATTCCAGTGGCATGGAGAGCACGGGACCCACGTCTGGGCATACCCGTCCCACTCGGGGTGACAAATGCAAAAACAACAAATGATGGACAGAATGCAGAACAATGTCATACATTCACCCCAGTACAGAGATCTGGGCCCAAATCCATCGTTTTTGCTCACCATGCCATTCCAGTTTGAACCCAGCCATATGCAAATCAGTCTTGACCCTGTGCCTCATGGGAACAGTCCAGCCCGAACTGCCAAGCCAGGTCCTCCCTGGACTGGAAACAAGCATCCTAGGACCGGTTTCGGGGTTTCACCCCTCTTCAGCCAGGATAGCTTGATTCCAGTGGCATGGAGAGCACGGGACCCACGTCTGGGCATACCCGTCCCACTCGGGGTGACAAATGCAAAAACAACAATTGATGGACAGAATGCAGAACAATGTCATACATTCACCCCAGTACAGAGATCTGGGCCCAAATCCATCGTTTTTTGCTCACCATGCCATTCCAGTTTGAACCCAGCCATATGCAAATCAGTCTTGACCCTGTGCCTCATGGGAACAGTCCAGCCCGAACTGCCAAGCCAGGTCCTCCCTGGACTGGAAACAAGCATCCTAGGACCGGTTTCGGGGTTTCACCCCTCTTCAGCCAGGATAGCTTGATTCCAGTGGCATGGAGAGCACGGGACCCACGTCTGGGCATACCCGTCCCACTCGGGGTGACAAATGCAAAAACAACAATTGATGGACAGAATGCAGAACAATGTCATACATTCACCCCAGTACAGAGATCTGGGCCCAAATCCATCGTTTTTTGCTCACCATGCCATTCCAGTTTGAACCCAGCCATATGCAAATCAGTCTTGACCCTGTGCCTCATGGGAACAGTCCAGCCCGAACTGCCAAGCCAGGTCCTCCCTGGACTGGAAACAAGCATCCTAGGACCGGTTTCGGGGTTTCACCCTCTTCAGCCAGGATAGCTTGATTCCAGTGGCATGGAGAGCACGGGACCCACGTCTGGGCATACCCGTCCCACTCGGGTGACAAATGCAAAAACAACAATTGATGGACAGAATGCAGAACAATGTCATACATTCACCCCAGTACAGAGATCTGGGCCCAAATCCATCGTTTTTTGCTCACCATGCCATTCCAGTTTGAACCCAGCCATATGCAAATCAGTCTTGACCCTGTGCCTCATGGGAACAGTCCAGCCCGAACTGCCAAGCCAGGTCCTCCCTGGACTGGAAACAAGCATCCTAGGACCGGTTTCGGGGTTTCACTCCTCTTCAGCCAGGATAGCTTGATTCCAGTGGCATGGAGAGCACGGGACCCACGTCTGGGCATACCCGTCCCACTCGGGGTGACAAATGCAAAAACAACAATTGATGGACAGAATGCAGAACAATGTCATACATTCACCCCAGTACAAAGATCTGGGCCCAAATCCAGCGTTTTTTTGCTCACCATGCCATTCCAGTTTGAACCCAGCCATATGCAAATCAGTCTTGACCCTGTGCCTCATGGGAACAGTCCAGCCCGAACTGCCAAGCCAGGTCCTCCCTGGACTGGAAACAAGCATCCTAGGACCGGTTTCGGGGTTTCACCCCTCTTCAGCCAGGATAGCTTGATTCCAGTGGCATGGAGAGCACGGGACCCACGTCTGGGCATACCCGTCCCACTCGGGTGACAAATGCAAAAACAACAATTGATGGACAGAATGCAGAACAATGTCATACATTCACCCCAGTACAGAGATCTGGGCCCAAATCCATCGTTTTTTTGCTCACCATGCCATTCCAGTTTGAACCCAGCCATATGCAAATCAGTCTTGACCCTGTGCCTCATGGGAACAGTCCAGCCCGAACTGCCAAGCCAGGTCCTCCCTGGACTGGAAATAAGCATCCTAGGACCGGTTTCGGGTTTCACCCTCTTCAGCCAGGATAGCTTGATTCCAGTGGCATGGAGAGCACGGGACCCACGTCTGGGCATACCCGTCCCACTCGGGGTGACAAATGCAAAAACAACAATTGATGGACAGAATGCAGAACAATGTCATACATTCACCCCAGTACAGAGATCTGGGCCCAAATCCATCGTTTTTGCTCACCATGCCATTCCAGTTTGAACCCAGCCATATGCAAATCAGTCTTGACCCTGTGCCTCATGGGAACAGTCCAGCCCGAACTGCCAAGCCAGGTCCTCCCTGGACTGGAAACAAGCATCCTAGGACCGGTTTCGGGGTTTCACCCCTCTTCAGCCAGGATAGCTTGATTCCAGTGGCATGGAGAGCACGGGACCCACGTCTGGGCATACCCGTCCCACTCGGGGTGACAAATGCAAAAACAACAATTGATGGACAGAATGCAGAACAATGTCATACATTCACCCCAGTACAGAGATCTGGGCCCAAATCCATCGTTTTTTGCTCACCATGCCATTCCAGTTTGAACCCAGCCATATGCAAATCAGTCTTGACCCTGTGCCTCATGGGAACAGTCCAGCCCGAACTGCCAAGCCAGGTCCTCCCTGGACTGGAAACAAGCATCCTAGGACCGGTTTCGGGGTTTCACCCCTCTTCAGCCAGGATAGCTTGATTCCAGTGGCATGGAGAGCACAGGACCCACGTCTGGGCATACCCGTCCCACTCGGGGTGACAAATGCAAAAACAACAATTGATGGACAGAATGCAGAACAATGTCATACATTCACCCCAGTACAGAGATCTGGGCCCAAATCCATCGTTTTTGCTCACCATGCCATTCCAGTTTGAACCCAGCCATATGCAAATCAGTCTTGACCCTGTGCCTCATGGGAACAGTCCAGCCCGAACTGCCAAGCCAGGTCCTCCCTGGACTGGAAACAAGCATCCTAGGACCGGTTTCGGGGTTTCACCCCTCTTCAGCCAGGATAGCTTGATTCCAGTGGCATGGAGAGCACGGGACCCACGTCTGGGCATACCCGTCCCACTCGGGGTGACAAATGCAAAAACAACAATTGATGGACAGAATGCAGAACAATGTCATACATTCACCCCAGTACAGAGATCTGGGCCCAAATCCATCGTTTTTTTGCTCACCATGCCATTCCAGTTTGAACCCAGCCATATGCAAATCAGTCTTGACCCTGTGCCTCATGGGAACAGTCCAGCCCGAACTGCCAAGCCAGGTCCTCCCTGGACTGGAAACAAGCATCCTAGGACCTGTTTCGGGGTTTCACCCCTCTTCAGCCAGGATAGCTTGATTCCAGTGGCATGGAGAGCACGGGACCCACGTCTGGGCATACCCGTCCCACTCGGGGTGACAAATGCAAAAACAACAATTGATGGACAGAATGCAGAACAATGTCATACATTCACCCCAGTACAGAGATCTGGGCCCAAATCCATCGTTTTTGCTCACCATGCCATTCCAGTTTGAACCCAGCCATATGCAAATCAGTCTTGACCCTGTGCCTCATGGGAACAGTCCAGCCCGAACTGCCAAGCCAGGTCCTCCCTGGACTGGAAACAAGCATCCTAGGACCGGTTTCGGGGTTTCACCCCTCTTCAGCCAGGATAGCTTGATTCCAGTGGCATGGAGAGCACGGGACCCACGTCTGGGCATACCCGTCCCACTCGGGGTGACAAATGCAAAAACAACAATTGATGGACAGAATGCAGAACAATGTCATACATTCACCCCAGTACAGAGATCTGGGCCCAAATCCATCGTTTTTTTGCTCACCATGCCATTCCAGTTTGAACCCAGCCATATGCAAATCAGTCTTGACCCTGTGCCTCATGGGAACAGTCCAGCCCGAACTGCCAAGCCAGGTCCTCCCTGGACTGGAAACAAGCATCCTAGGACCGGTTTCGGGTTTCACCCCTCTTCAGCCAGGATAGCTTGATTCCAGTGGCATGGAGAGCACGGGACCCACGTCTGGGCATACCCGTCCCACTCGGGGTGACAAATGCAAAAACAACAATTGATGGACAGAATGCAGAACAATGTCATACATTCACCCCAGTACAGAGATCTGGGCCCAAATCCATCGTTTTTTTGCTCACCATGCCATTCCAGTTTGAACCCAGCCATATGCAAATCAGTCTTGACCCTGTGCCTCATGGGAACAGTCCAGCCCGAACTGCCAAGCCAGGTCCTCCCTGGACTGGAAACAAGCATCCTAGGACCGGTTTCGGGGTTTCACCCCTCTTCAGCCAGGATAGCTTGATTCCAGTGGCATGGAGAGCACGGGACCCACGTCTGGGCATACCCGTCCCACTCGGGTGACAAATGCAAAAACAACAATTGATGGACAGAATGCAGAACAATGTCATACATTCACCCCAGTACAGAGATCTGGGCCCAAATCCATCGTTTTTTTGCTCACCATGCCATTCCAGTTTGAACCCAGCCATATGCAAATCAGTCTTGACCCTGTGCCTCATGGGAACAGTCCAGCCCGAACTGCCAAGCCAGGTCCTCCCTGGACTGGAAACAAGCATCCTAGGACCGGTTTCGGGGTTTCACCCCTCTTCAGCCAGGATAGCTTGATTCCAGTGGCATGGAGAGCACGGGACCCACGTCTGGGCATACCCGTCCCACTCGGGGTGACAAATGCAAAAACAACAATTGATGGACAGAATGCAGAACAATGTCATACATTCACCCCAGTACAGAGATCTGGGCCCAAATCCATCGTTTTTTGCTCACCATGCCATTCCAGTTTGAACCCAGCCATATGCAAATCAGTCTTGACCCTGTGCCTCATGGGAACAGTCCAGCCCGAACTGCCAAGCCAGGTCCTCCCTGGACTGGAAACAAGCATCCTAGGACCGGTTTCGGGGTTTCACCCCTCTTCAGCCAGGATAGCTTGATTCCAGTGGCATGGAGAGCACGGGACCCACGTCTGGGCATACCCGTCCCACTCGGGGTGACAAATGCAAAAACAAGAATTGATGGACAGAATGCAGAACAATGTCATACATTCACCCCAGTACAGAGATCTGGGCCCAAATCCATCGTTTTTTGCTCACCATGCCATTCCAGTTTGAACCCAGCCATATGCAAATCAGTCTTGACCCTGTGCCTCATGGGAACAGTCCAGCCCGAACTGCCAAGCCAGGTCCTCCCTGGACTGGAAACAAGCATCCTAGGACCGGTTTCGGGTTTCACCCCTCTTCAGCCAGGATAGCTTGATTCCAGTGGCATGGAGAGCACGGGACCCACGTCTGGGCATACCCGTCCCACTCGGGGTGACAAATGCAAAAACAACAATTGATGGACAGAATGCAGAACAATGTCATACATTCACCCCAGTACAGAGATCTGGGCCCAAATCCATCGTTTTTTGCTCACCATGCCATTCCAGTTTGAACCCAGCCATATGCAAATCAGTCTTGACCCTGTGCCTCATGGGAACAGTCCAGCCCGAACTGCCAAGCCAGGTCCTCCCTGGACTGGAAACAAGCATCCTAGGACCGGTTTCGGGGTTTCACCCCTCTTCAGCCAGGATAGCTTGATTCCAGTGGCATGGAGAGCACGGGACCCACGTCTGGGCATACCCGTCCCACTCGGGGTGACAAATGCAAAAACAACAATTGATGGACAGAATGCAGAACAATGTCATACATTCACCCCAGTACAGAGATCTGGGCCCAAATCCATCGTTTTTTGCTCACCATGCCATTCCAGTTTGAACCCAGCCATATGCAAATCAGTCTTGACCCTGTGCCTCATGGGAACAGTCCAGCCCGAACTGCCAAGCCAGGTCCTCCCTGGACTGGAAACAAGCATCCTAGGACCGGTTTCGGGTTTCACCCTCTTCAGCCAGGATAGCTTGATTCCAGTGGCATGGAGAGCACGGGACCCACGTCTGGGCATACCCGTCCCACTCGGGGTGACAAATGCAAAAACAACAATTGATGGACAGAATGCAGAACAATGTCATACATTCACCCCAGTACAGAGATCTGGGCCCAAATCCATCGTTTTTTGCTCACCATGCCATTCCAGTTTGAACCCAGCCATATGCAAATCAGTCTTGACCCTGTGCCTCATGGGAACAGTCCAACCCGAACTGCCAAGCCAGGTCCTCCCTGGACTGGAAACAAGCATCCTAGGACCGGTTTCGGGGTTTCACCCCTCTTCAGCCAGGATAGCTTGATTCCAGTGGCATGGAGAGCACGGGACCCACGTCTGGGCATACCCGTCCCACTCGGGGTGACAAATGCAAAAACAACAATTGATGGACAGAATGCAGAACAATGTCATACATTCACCCCAGTACAGAGATCTGGGCCCAAATCCATCGTCTTTTGCTCACCATGCCATTCCAGTTTGAACCCAGCCATATGCAAATCAGTCTTGACCCTGTGCCTCATGGGAACAGTCCAGCCCGAACTGCCAAGCCAGGTCCTCCCTGGACTGGAAACAAGCATCCTAGGACCGGTTTCGGGGTTTCACCCCTCTTCAGCCAGGATAGCTTGATTCCAGTGGCATGGAGAGCACGGGACCCACGTCTGGGCATACCCGTCCCCTCGGGGTGACAAATGCAAAAACAACAATTGATGGACAGAATGCAGAACAATGTCATACATTCACCCCAGTACAGAGATCTGGGCCCAAATCCATCGTTTTTTGCTCACCATGCCATTCCAGTTTGAACCCAGCCATATGCAAATCAGTCTTGACCCTGTGCCTCATGGGAACAGTCCAGCCCGAACTGCCAAGCCAGGTCCTCCCTGGACTGGAAACAAGCATCCTAGGACCGGTTTCGGTTACATATGTTGCCCTAAGTGGGAAGGGTATGCCCAGACGTGGGTCCCGTGCTCACCACACTACTGGATTCAAGCTAGCTTGGCTGAAGAAGGGTGATGCCCTGAAACCGGTCCCAGGATGCTTGTTTCCGGTCCAGGGAGGACCTGGCTTGGCAGTTCGGGCTGGACTGTTCCCACAAGGAACAGGGTCAAGACTGATTTGCATATGGCTGGGTCCAAACTGGGTGGTGTGGTGAGCAAAAGAATGATGGATTAAACCCAGATCCTTGTGACTGGGGGTGAATGTTTGCATTGTCCAGCATTCCGTCCATCAATTGTTTCTTTTACATATGTTGCCCTAAGTGGGAAGGGTATGCCCAGACGTGGGTCCCGTGCTCACCACACTACTGGATTCAAGCTAGCCTGGCTGAAGAAGGGTGATGCCCTGAAACCGGTCCCAGGATGCTTGTTTCCGGTCCAGGGAGGACCTGGCTTGGCAGTTCGGGCTGGACTGTTCCCACAAGGAACAGGGTCAAGACTGATTTGCATATGGCTGGGTCCAAACTGGGTGGTGTGGTGAGCAAAAGAATGATGGATTAAACCCAGATCCTTGTGACTGGGGGTGAATGTTTGCATTGTCCAGCATTCCGTCCATCAATTGTTTCTTTTACAAACCTTCCATGAATCAGCATTTCCAGAATGGGGCCTATGGGAATGACCTACTTGTTTGTAAGTACAACTCAAACACATGACAGACCACAAGGCACTCAATCATGTTGGAAAACACTGTCAAATAGGTCATGTTTTGAATCCACTCTGCATACATTGTTGCTGTGGCACCATTTCTCTTCAAACATAAAATGGCAAAAGTACAACATATAGTTAACAAGTCACACATGTTCACACTGACTAAGCCAGTGTGGCCCACATTAACCAGTCTAATGGGATGAGGGACTGTCATCTATCATGATGCTATGGTGGAGCACATGCCCATGTCATGTCCACCTTGTAATGTGAAATACGTCTGCATAGCATAGCAAGGCCTAATAGGTATGAAGTAAGGCAGGCCACTACAAAGGACATTATCCATTTTTCAATGGTAAATAATGTATAGCATGGACAATGTGCTACCCCTTCCCAGCCAATAACAATGTAGACTACAACATGATTATGCACATGGACCATGTTACAGTGTGCAAGTGGTGCCACCCTAGGGAATCACAAAAGAGGATACATAAGCATAGGGCTCATTCTCATTTCCAAAATGATCTTGATAATTATCCTGTGACACACATTGTAAGAGGGAGAACCACAGATACCATGACAATGGTTTCGGAATCTGTAAATCCAAACATAACATTATGTCCGGACAACAAGATGACGCATGTGCACAATGGTGCAATTGTGGCTGGTCGTTTTGCCAATACACACCATTATGTCATGAATTGAACATAGAAAAACATGGATGTGGTGTATGTCAAAGAAATGCACATACCAACACTTCACTTTGGATGCAGGTTAGCTCTGCCTTTTCCACACTCATCAATCAACACTGGCGGAAAAACAACATGAGGACCTATGTGGTCACTTAATTCTTTTCTAAGACACTCACGTAACAATACATCGTAATGATCAGGCACAAAGACATTGAGACATTGAGAAAGCAAGGCATTCCCTGTGTGGAGTCTGTGTCCCACTAGTCATTCCCATGGGCAAAAGGAGAGAAGATATAAGATACTTCTGTGAGATTGCGAAACATGGGCATACATAAATACTGCAATAGTTAGCCTCAACAATGCAGCATCACACCACAAATCAAAGACACACATCATATCCAATGTGCACAACATGTAAATAATTATGTTGGCTGAATCACCACAGCTCTCATCCAAGGGCCCAGACTGTGCAGCAAGGTGCCCCCTCATGCACACACCACATCCTCTATAACAGCTAACAACAACGTTTCCAAGGGCATATCGTGAGTGTCATAGAGAAAAGCTTCACTGCTACTGCCAGGGCATACACATAATGAACGAATACCAATCACTGTCAAAGCTATGGCTTACACTGTTCCCAAGGTGTCTTGCATTGCAGTGTACGTAGTCTACTTGTTCAAATGTTCTGTTCAACCTCACAACACATCTACTAACTTCTGTATAGTGTCTCCACAGTGGACACAGTGCACCACCATGTGTAGAGAAACATGTCACATTGTCACATACATCCACTTTCATTTCCATGCGGGACACATAGTAACATGTAGATGCACAAAAATTGTACTAAAGATGTGTGCCACAAGGAAAAGACTTAAACAGCTTCTGCCATATGCATGTCTATGTAATTGTAAGGATGAGGGTTCACATTTTGGAATGGTACCCATATATCCACACAATCAAAGCTTGTTAGACAATTGCCTAAGAAATCTTAAAGTAAACATTGTCAATGGTGACTAATCAAATCCTACAAGGCATTGCCACTTAGCTGAATGTCAAGAAATGGAGGCATCCCAGAGAACACAGCATTTGGCTGTGTAGTTATGTGGAAGCTATTACCAATTGACACTTGTATGTATTTGATGCAGTTTCCTGGCATGTACATAACCGTGTGCAAGGTGAATTTAGAAAGCTGGACACAGGACACAATGGCGATTGCTGACTAATGTAACACCTTTTTTCTTTCTCTCAGCTAATCATGGGTATGCACTGATGCCATTGGTAATGACATCGGTGAAGAATCCACAAACCCAGGCACAGATGTCCTACAATCAGGCTCTACGCCGCACCAGGTTTATTGTGGAGTGGATGTTTGGTATCCTTAAGTCACGATTCCGCTGGCTGAATGCTTCTGGAGGTCAATTATTATACTCCCCACCCATGGTGTGCAAGATCATCCGGTTATGTTGCATCCTGCACAACATACATGCCGGGACAAATGTCCCTTTGCCAGAGGACAAAGTAGAACCGGAAATTCCAGATGATGGAGATGAAGGAGAAGAGGAGCCTAGGCAACCTGCAACTACATCTGCAGCAGGGATAACATCATCACCAATTTCTTCTCTGAATGACATGTATCATAGATCATAAATAAAAAATGTGGTTATAGTGAAAAATTTAAGTATGTATGTAAATAAACATTCACAACACTAACACCTTGTGAGCATGTTTATTCTATTAGCACACTACACTTCTGGCGTACAGTTTTTGATCCACTCATGTCCTTCGCACAGACTGGTCATCTAGCAGAGTATGTGATACTAACTATAACATAATCCGGTACCAGAAAATATTTAGTGCATGCCAACTACAAAATACAATGGGGCACCATTGGGAACAACTATTATCTTTGTGTCGTCATATAGATGGTGGGCCCGAACTGTGTGTGTGCTACTCCTGATGCTAGTCATGTGTTTGGTCTCATACTTGTGCTTACCAGTAGAGGCCACATTTAATTGGAGTGCATTGCACTATTCCACATAGGTTGTGCATGGAAACACACTGACACAACTACAGTCAACATATGTCATTCATGATACATTTTTTCACATGTCACAATCAGATATTTACTTCCACTGATGTTGATGAATGCTAACTATCTAACATTGCCTAGGCTACAGTAGTGTTGCATCTGTGCTCCCAATTCAATGCACAAGATTCACCACCTCATTGCATACTGGAGATATGGAGGCATGTAAGTAGGCGTATTGTCATCTAAAAGTACGCAAACTTACCAGGGCATTTATGGTGACAAACCATACCACTATTACAATTTGTCATGTTCTTTGTGCCCACAAATGTCCACACTGTCACTGTTGTGTGAGATAAGGACTTTAGATGCATATGGTACTCATGCAATAATTTGCATGCCCCATCCATACACCCCCTTGCATGTGTGTGCATAAAAACGTTGTGAACTTACACCTCCAGACTACTTCCTAGGCCCTCCAATGTGCTACATGGCAATTTTGCCCTTGAACAGAGTTTTAGTACATGTATTACGTAGTGGCCATTGCATAGGTTGACTATTGCTTCATAGTTGGAACCACATACCTAGTATATAGGCATAGGTAGGCTTGATAAAACAGCCACACATGCCACCCATGGAAAAGTGTGTGAAAGTTTTCTCATTATGTTTGACCATGTATCAATATTGTATCCATGACACGGATGATCACATACATGTGTATGAATATCTAACACATAACACACGAGCTAACAGTGACAACAGTGCAACAACACCCCCAAGCAATACGTAACT